>JAJGRX010001020.1:0-348837 GCA_025461125.1 Carex kokanica
ATTCACACCTGCATTTTGGTGTATCCCGCATACAGCCGCATATGAGAAGCCCCTGTGTGACAGCTCGTTTTCATTTTTTTGAATTTCGGGCACCCTGTAATTTGGAGTATTTCAGCATACAGCCGCCTATGAGAATTCCCTGTATTCAGTCCCTTTTTCTTTTTGCTGTTAATTTTGTATCACTATGCATTTTGGTGTATCCCCGCATACAGCCGCATATGAGAAGCCCCTGTGTGACAGCTCGTTTTCATTTTTTTGAATTTCGGGCACCCTGTAATTTGGAGTATTTCAGCATACAGCCGCCTATGAGAATTCCCTGTATTCAGTCCCTTTTTCTTTTTGCTGTTAATTTTGTATCACTATGCATTTTGGTGTATCCCCGCATACAGCCGCATATGAGAAGCCCCTGTGTGACAGCTCGTTTTCATTTTTTTGAATTTCGGGCACCCTGTAATTTGGAGTATTTCAGCATACAGCCGCCTATGAGAATTCCCTGTATTCAGTCCCTTTTTCTTTTTGCTGTTAATTTTTATCACTATGCATTTTGGTGTATCCCCGCATACAGCCGCATATGAGAAGCCCCTGTGTGACAGCTCGTTTTCATTTTTTTGAATTTCGGGCACCCTGTAATTTGGAGTATTTCAGCATACAGCCGCCTATGAGAATTCCCTGTATTCAGTCCCTTTTTCTTTTTGCTGTTAATTTTGTTCACTATGCATTTTGGTGTATCCCCGCATACAGCCGCATATGAGAAGCCCCTGTGTGACAGCTCGTTTTCATTTTTTTGAATTTCGGGCACCCTGTAATTTGGAGTATTTCAGCATACAGCCGCCTATGAGAATTCCCTGTATTCAGTCCCTTTTTCTTTTTGCTGTTAATTTTGTATCACTATGCATTTTGGTGTATCCCCGCATACAGCCGCATATGAGAAGCCCCTGTGTGACAGCTCGTTTTCATTTTTTTGAATTTCGGGCACCCTGTAATTTGGAGTATTTCAGCATACAGCCGCCTATGAGAATTCCCTGTATTCAGTCCCTTTTTCTTTTTGCTGTTAATTTTTATCACTATGCATTTTGGTGTATCCCCGCATACAGCCGCATATGAGAAGCCCCTGTGTGACAGCTCGTTTTCATTTTTTTGAATTTCGGGCACCCTGTAATTTGGAGTATTTCAGCATACAGCCGCCTATGAGAATTCCCTGTATTCAGTCCCTTTTTCTTTTTGCTGTTAATTTTTATCACTATGCATTTTGGTGTATCCCCGCATACAGCCGCATATGAGAAGCCCCTGTGTGACAGCTCGTTTTCATTTTTTTGAATTTCGGGCACCCTGTAATTTGGAGTATTTCAGCATACAGCCGCCTATGAGAATTCCCTGTATTCAGTCCCTTTTTCTTTTTGCTGTTAATTTTGTATCACTATGCATTTTGGTGTATCCCCGCATACAGCCGCATATGAGAAGCCCCTGTGTGACAGCTCGTTTTCATTTTTTTGAATTTCGGGCACCCTGTAATTTGGAGTATTTCAGCATACAGCCGCCTATGAGAATTCCCTGTATTCAGTCCCTTTTTCTTTTTGCTGTTAATTTTGTATCACTATGCATTTTGGTGTATCCCCGCATACAGCCGCATATGAGAAGCCCCTGTGTGACAGCTCGTTTTCATTTTTTTGAATTTCGGGCACCCTGTAATTTGGAGTATTTCAGCATACAGCCGCCTATGAGAATTCCCTGTATTCAGTCCCTTTTTCTTTTTGCTGTTAATTTTGTATCACTATGCATTTTGGTGTATCCCCGCATACAGCCGCATATGAGAAGCCCCTGTGTGACAGCTCGTTTTCATTTTTTTGAATTTCGGGCACCCTGTAATTTGGAGTATTTCAGCATACAGCCGCCTATGAGAATTCCCTGTATTCAGTCCCTTTTTCTTTTTGCTGTTAATTTTTGTTCACTATGCATTTTGGTGTATCCCCGCATACAGCCGCATATGAGAAGCCCCTGTGTGACAGCTCGTTTTCATTTTTTTGAATTTCGGGCACCCTGTAATTTGGAGTATTTCAGCATACAGCCGCCTATGAGAATTCCCTGTATTCAGTCCCTTTTTCTTTTTGCTGTTAATTTTTATCACTATGCATTTTGGTGTATCCCCGCATACAGCCGCATATGAGAAGCCCCTGTGTGACAGCTCGTTTTCATTTTTTTGAATTTCGGGCACCCTGTAATTTGGAGTATTTCAGCATACAGCCGCCTATGAGAATTCCCTGTATTCAGTCCCTTTTTCTTTTTGCTGTTAATTTTGTATCACTATGCATTTTGGTGTATCCCCGCATACAGCCGCATATGAGAAGCCCCTGTGTGACAGCTCGTTTTCATTTTTTTGAATTTCGGGCACCCTGTAATTTGGAGTATTTCAGCATACAGCCGCCTATGAGAATTCCCTGTATTCAGTCCCTTTTTCTTTTTGCTGTTAATTTTTAATCACTATGCATTTTGGTGTATCCCCGCATACAGCCGCATATGAGAAGCCCCTGTGTGACAGCTCGTTTTCATTTTTTTGAATTTCGGGCACCCTGTAATTTGGAGTATTTCAGCATACAGCCGCCTATGAGAATTCCCTGTATTCAGTCCCTTTTTCTTTTTGCTGTTAATTTTGTTCACTATGCATTTTGGTGTATCCCCGCATACAGCCGCATATGAGAAGCCCCTGTGTGACAGCTCGTTTTCATTTTTTTGAATTTCGGGCACCCTGTAATTTGGAGTATTTCAGCATACAGCCGCCTATGAGAATTCCCTGTATTCAGTCCCTTTTTCTTTTTGCTGTTAATTTTGTATCACTATGCATTTTGGTGTATCCCCGCATACAGCCGCATATGAGAAGCCCCTGTGTGACAGCTCGTTTTCATTTTTTTGAATTTCGGGCACCCTGTAATTTGGAGTATTTCAGCATACAGCCGCCTATGAGAATTCCCTGTATTCAGTCCCTTTTTCTTTTTGCTGTTAATTTTGTTCACTATGCATTTTGGTGTATCCCCGCATACAGCCGCATATGAGAAGCCCCTGTGTGACAGCTCGTTTTCATTTTTTTGAATTTCGGGCACCCTGTAATTTGGAGTATTTCAGCATACAGCCGCCTATGAGAATTCCCTGTATTCAGTCCCTTTTTCTTTTTGCTGTTAATTTTGTATCACTATGCATTTTGGTGTATCCCCGCATACAGCCGCATATGAGAAGCCCCTGTGTGACAGCTCGTTTTCATTTTTTTGAATTTCGGGCACCCTGTAATTTGGAGTATTTCAGCATACAGCCGCCTATGAGAATTCCCTGTATTCAGTCCCTTTTTCTTTTTGCTGTTAATTTTGTATCACTATGCATTTTGGTGTATCCCCGCATACAGCCGCATATGAGAAGCCCCTGTGTGACAGCTCGTTTTCATTTTTTTGAATTTCGGGCACCCTGTAATTTGGAGTATTTCAGCATACAGCCGCCTATGAGAATTCCCTGTATTCAGTCCCTTTTTCTTTTTGCTGTTAATTTTGTATCACTATGCATTTTGGTGTATCCCCGCATACAGCCGCATATGAGAAGCCCCTGTGTGACAGCTCGTTTTCATTTTTTTGAATTTCGGGCACCCTGTAATTTGGAGTATTTCAGCATACAGCCGCCTATGAGAATTCCCTGTATTCAGTCCCTTTTTCTTTTTGCTGTTAATTTTGTATCACTATGCATTTTGGTGTATCCCCGCATACAGCCGCATATGAGAAGCCCCTGTGTGACAGCTCGTTTTCATTTTTTTGAATTTCGGGCACCCTGTAATTTGGAGTATTTCAGCATACAGCCGCCTATGAGAATTCCCTGTATTCAGTCCCTTTTTCTTTTTGCTGTTAATTTTGTTTCACTATGCATTTTGGTGTATCCCCGCATACAGCCGCATATGAGAAGCCCCTGTGTGACAGCTCGTTTTCATTTTTTTGAATTTCGGGCACCCTGTAATTTGGAGTATTTCAGCATACAGCCGCCTATGAGAATTCCCTGTATTCAGTCCCTTTTTCTTTTTGCTGTTAATTTTTGTTCACTATGCATTTTGGTGTATCCCCGCATACAGCCGCATATGAGAAGCCCCTGTGTGACAGCTCGTTTTCATTTTTTTGAATTTCGGGCACCCTGTAATTTGGAGTATTTCAGCATACAGCCGCCTATGAGAATTCCCTGTATTCAGTCCCTTTTTCTTTTTGCTGTTAATTTTTTCTTCACTATGCATTTTGGTGTATCCCCGCATACAGCCGCATATGAGAAGCCCCTGTGTGACAGCTCGTTTTCATTTTTTTGAATTTCGGGCACCCTGTAATTTGGAGTATTTCAGCATACAGCCGCCTATGAGAATTCCCTGTATTCAGTCCCTTTTTCTTTTTGCTGTTAATTTTGTATCACTATGCATTTTGGTGTATCCCCGCATACAGCCGCATATGAGAAGCCCCTGTGTGACAGCTCGTTTTCATTTTTTTGAATTTCGGGCACCCTGTAATTTGGAGTATTTCAGCATACAGCCGCCTATGAGAATTCCCTGTATTCAGTCCCTTTTTCTTTTTGCTGTTAATTTTGTATCACTATGCATTTTGGTGTATCCCCGCATACAGCCGCATATGAGAAGCCCCTGTGTGACAGCTCGTTTTCATTTTTTTGAATTTCGGGCACCCTGTAATTTGGAGTATTTCAGCATACAGCCGCCTATGAGAATTCCCTGTATTCAGTCCCTTTTTCTTTTTGCTGTTAATTTTGTATCACTATGCATTTTGGTGTATCCCCGCATACAGCCGCATATGAGAAGCCCCTGTGTGACAGCTCGTTTTCATTTTTTTGAATTTCGGGCACCCTGTAATTTGGAGTATTTCAGCATACAGCCGCCTATGAGAATTCCCTGTATTCAGTCCCTTTTTCTTTTTGCTGTTAATTTTTGTTCACTATGCATTTTGGTGTATCCCCGCATACAGCCGCATATGAGAAGCCCCTGTGTGACAGCTCGTTTTCATTTTTTTGAATTTCGGGCACCCTGTAATTTGGAGTATTTCAGCATACAGCCGCCTATGAGAATTCCCTGTATTCAGTCCCTTTTTCTTTTTGCTGTTAATTTTGTATCACTATGCATTTTGGTGTATCCCCGCATACAGCCGCATATGAGAAGCCCCTGTGTGACAGCTCGTTTTCATTTTTTTGAATTTCGGGCACCCTGTAATTTGGAGTATTTCAGCATACAGCCGCCTATGAGAATTCCCTGTATTCAGTCCCTTTTTCTTTTTGCTGTTAATTTTGTATCACTATGCATTTTGGTGTATCCCCGCATACAGCCGCATATGAGAAGCCCCTGTGTGACAGCTCGTTTTCATTTTTTTGAATTTCGGGCACCCTGTAATTTGGAGTATTTCAGCATACAGCCGCCTATGAGAATTCCCTGTATTCAGTCCCTTTTTCTTTTTGCTGTTAATTTTTAGTTCACTATGCATTTTGGTGTATCCCCGCATACAGCCGCATATGAGAAGCCCCTGTGTGACAGCTCGTTTTCATTTTTTTGAATTTCGGGCACCCTGTAATTTGGAGTATTTCAGCATACAGCCGCCTATGAGAATTCCCTGTATTCAGTCCCTTTTTCTTTTTGCTGTTAATTTTGTATCACTATGCATTTTGGTGTATCCCCGCATACAGCCGCATATGAGAAGCCCCTGTGTGACAGCTCGTTTTCATTTTTTTGAATTTCGGGCACCCTGTAATTTGGAGTATTTCAGCATACAGCCGCCTATGAGAATTCCCTGTATTCAGTCCCTTTTTCTTTTTGCTGTTAATTTTGTATCACTATGCATTTTGGTGTATCCCCGCATACAGCCGCATATGAGAAGCCCCTGTGTGACAGCTCGTTTTCATTTTTTTGAATTTCGGGCACCCTGTAATTTGGAGTATTTCAGCATACAGCCGCCTATGAGAATTCCCTGTATTCAGTCCCTTTTTCTTTTTGCTGTTAATTTTTATCACTATGCATTTTGGTGTATCCCCGCATACAGCCGCATATGAGAAGCCCCTGTGTGACAGCTCGTTTTCATTTTTTTGAATTTCGGGCACCCTGTAATTTGGAGTATTTCAGCATACAGCCGCCTATGAGAATTCCCTGTATTCAGTCCCTTTTTCTTTTTGCTGTTAATTTTGTATCACTATGCATTTTGGTGTATCCCCGCATACAGCCGCATATGAGAAGCCCCTGTGTGACAGCTCGTTTTCATTTTTTTGAATTTCGGGCACCCTGTAATTTGGAGTATTTCAGCATACAGCCGCCTATGAGAATTCCCTGTATTCAGTCCCTTTTTCTTTTTGCTGTTAATTTTTTTCACTATGCATTTTGGTGTATCCCCGCATACAGCCGCATATGAGAAGCCCCTGTGTGACAGCTCGTTTTCATTTTTTTGAATTTCGGGCACCCTGTAATTTGGAGTATTTCAGCATACAGCCGCCTATGAGAATTCCCTGTATTCAGTCCCTTTTTCTTTTTGCTGTTAATTTTTGTTCACTATGCATTTTGGTGTATCCCCGCATACAGCCGCATATGAGAAGCCCCTGTGTGACAGCTCGTTTTCATTTTTTTGAATTTCGGGCACCCTGTAATTTGGAGTATTTCAGCATACAGCCGCCTATGAGAATTCCCTGTATTCAGTCCCTTTTTCTTTTTGCTGTTAATTTTGTTCACTATGCATTTTGGTGTATCCCCGCATACAGCCGCATATGAGAAGCCCCTGTGTGACAGCTCGTTTTCATTTTTTTGAATTTCGGGCACCCTGTAATTTGGAGTATTTCAGCATACAGCCGCCTATGAGAATTCCCTGTATTCAGTCCCTTTTTCTTTTTGCTGTTAATTTTGTATCACTATGCATTTTGGTGTATCCCCGCATACAGCCGCATATGAGAAGCCCCTGTGTGACAGCTCGTTTTCATTTTTTTGAATTTCGGGCACCCTGTAATTTGGAGTATTTCAGCATACAGCCGCCTATGAGAATTCCCTGTATTCAGTCCCTTTTTCTTTTTGCTGTTAATTTTTATCACTATGCATTTTGGTGTATCCCCGCATACAGCCGCATATGAGAAGCCCCTGTGTGACAGCTCGTTTTCATTTTTTTGAATTTCGGGCACCCTGTAATTTGGAGTATTTCAGCATACAGCCGCCTATGAGAATTCCCTGTATTCAGTCCCTTTTTCTTTTTGCTGTTAATTTTGTATCACTATGCATTTTGGTGTATCCCCGCATACAGCCGCATATGAGAAGCCCCTGTGTGACAGCTCGTTTTCATTTTTTTGAATTTCGGGCACCCTGTAATTTGGAGTATTTCAGCATACAGCCGCCTATGAGAATTCCCTGTATTCAGTCCCTTTTTCTTTTTGCTGTTAATTTTGTATCACTATGCATTTTGGTGTATCCCCGCATACAGCCGCATATGAGAAGCCCCTGTGTGACAGCTCGTTTTCATTTTTTTGAATTTCGGGCACCCTGTAATTTGGAGTATTTCAGCATACAGCCGCCTATGAGAATTCCCTGTATTCAGTCCCTTTTTCTTTTTGCTGTTAATTTTGTATCACTATGCATTTTGGTGTATCCCCGCATACAGCCGCATATGAGAAGCCCCTGTGTGACAGCTCGTTTTCATTTTTTTGAATTTCGGGCACCCTGTAATTTGGAGTATTTCAGCATACAGCCGCCTATGAGAATTCCCTGTATTCAGTCCCTTTTTCTTTTTGCTGTTAATTTTGTATCACTATGCATTTTGGTGTATCCCCGCATACAGCCGCATATGAGAAGCCCCTGTGTGACAGCTCGTTTTCATTTTTTTGAATTTCGGGCACCCTGTAATTTGGAGTATTTCAGCATACAGCCGCCTATGAGAATTCCCTGTATTCAGTCCCTTTTTCTTTTTGCTGTTAATTTTGTATCACTATGCATTTTGGTGTATCCCCGCATACAGCCGCATATGAGAAGCCCCTGTGTGACAGCTCGTTTTCATTTTTTTGAATTTCGGGCACCCTGTAATTTGGAGTATTTCAGCATACAGCCGCCTATGAGAATTCCCTGTATTCAGTCCCTTTTTCTTTTTGCTGTTAATTTTGTATCACTATGCATTTTGGTGTATCCCCGCATACAGCCGCATATGAGAAGCCCCTGTGTGACAGCTCGTTTTCATTTTTTTGAATTTCGGGCACCCTGTAATTTGGAGTATTTCAGCATACAGCCGCCTATGAGAATTCCCTGTATTCAGTCCCTTTTTCTTTTTGCTGTTAATTTTGTATCACTATGCATTTTGGTGTATCCCCGCATACAGCCGCATATGAGAAGCCCCTGTGTGACAGCTCGTTTTCATTTTTTTGAATTTCGGGCACCCTGTAATTTGGAGTATTTCAGCATACAGCCGCCTATGAGAATTCCCTGTATTCAGTCCCTTTTTCTTTTTGCTGTTAATTTTGTATCACTATGCATTTTGGTGTATCCCCGCATACAGCCGCATATGAGAAGCCCCTGTGTGACAGCTCGTTTTCATTTTTTTGAATTTCGGGCACCCTGTAATTTGGAGTATTTCAGCATACAGCCGCCTATGAGAATTCCCTGTATTCAGTCCCTTTTTCTTTTTGCTGTTAATTTTGTATCACTATGCATTTTGGTGTATCCCCGCATACAGCCGCATATGAGAAGCCCCTGTGTGACAGCTCGTTTTCATTTTTTTGAATTTCGGGCACCCTGTAATTTGGAGTATTTCAGCATACAGCCGCCTATGAGAATTCCCTGTATTCAGTCCCTTTTTCTTTTTGCTGTTAATTTTGTATCACTATGCATTTTGGTGTATCCCCGCATACAGCCGCATATGAGAAGCCCCTGTGTGACAGCTCGTTTTCATTTTTTTGAATTTCGGGCACCCTGTAATTTGGAGTATTTCAGCATACAGCCGCCTATGAGAATTCCCTGTATTCAGTCCCTTTTTCTTTTTGCTGTTAATTTTGTATCACTATGCATTTTGGTGTATCCCCGCATACAGCCGCATATGAGAAGCCCCTGTGTGACAGCTCGTTTTCATTTTTTTGAATTTCGGGCACCCTGTAATTTGGAGTATTTCAGCATACAGCCGCCTATGAGAATTCCCTGTATTCAGTCCCTTTTTCTTTTTGCTGTTAATTTTTGTTCACTATGCATTTTGGTGTATCCCCGCATACAGCCGCATATGAGAAGCCCCTGTGTGACAGCTCGTTTTCATTTTTTTGAATTTCGGGCACCCTGTAATTTGGAGTATTTCAGCATACAGCCGCCTATGAGAATTCCCTGTATTCAGTCCCTTTTTCTTTTTGCTGTTAATTTTGTATCACTATGCATTTTGGTGTATCCCCGCATACAGCCGCATATGAGAAGCCCCTGTGTGACAGCTCGTTTTCATTTTTTTGAATTTCGGGCACCCTGTAATTTGGAGTATTTCAGCATACAGCCGCCTATGAGAATTCCCTGTATTCAGTCCCTTTTTCTTTTTGCTGTTAATTTTGTATCACTATGCATTTTGGTGTATCCCCGCATACAGCCGCATATGAGAAGCCCCTGTGTGACAGCTCGTTTTCATTTTTTTGAATTTCGGGCACCCTGTAATTTGGAGTATTTCAGCATACAGCCGCCTATGAGAATTCCCTGTATTCAGTCCCTTTTTCTTTTTGCTGTTAATTTTGTATCACTATGCATTTTGGTGTATCCCCGCATACAGCCGCATATGAGAAGCCCCTGTGTGACAGCTCGTTTTCATTTTTTTGAATTTCGGGCACCCTGTAATTTGGAGTATTTCAGCATACAGCCGCCTATGAGAATTCCCTGTATTCAGTCCCTTTTTCTTTTTGCTGTTAATTTTTATCACTATGCATTTTGGTGTATCCCCGCATACAGCCGCATATGAGAAGCCCCTGTGTGACAGCTCGTTTTCATTTTTTTGAATTTCGGGCACCCTGTAATTTGGAGTATTTCAGCATACAGCCGCCTATGAGAATTCCCTGTATTCAGTCCCTTTTTCTTTTTGCTGTTAATTTTGTATCACTATGCATTTTGGTGTATCCCCGCATACAGCCGCATATGAGAAGCCCCTGTGTGACAGCTCGTTTTCATTTTTTTGAATTTCGGGCACCCTGTAATTTGGAGTATTTCAGCATACAGCCGCCTATGAGAATTCCCTGTATTCAGTCCCTTTTTCTTTTTGCTGTTAATTTTGTATCACTATGCATTTTGGTGTATCCCCGCATACAGCCGCATATGAGAAGCCCCTGTGTGACAGCTCGTTTTCATTTTTTTGAATTTCGGGCACCCTGTAATTTGGAGTATTTCAGCATACAGCCGCCTATGAGAATTCCCTGTATTCAGTCCCTTTTTCTTTTTGCTGTTAATTTTGTATCACTATGCATTTTGGTGTATCCCCGCATACAGCCGCATATGAGAAGCCCCTGTGTGACAGCTCGTTTTCATTTTTTTGAATTTCGGGCACCCTGTAATTTGGAGTATTTCAGCATACAGCCGCCTATGAGAATTCCCTGTATTCAGTCCCTTTTTCTTTTTGCTGTTAATTTTTAGTTCACTATGCATTTTGGTGTATCCCCGCATACAGCCGCATATGAGAAGCCCCTGTGTGACAGCTCGTTTTCATTTTTTTGAATTTCGGGCACCCTGTAATTTGGAGTATTTCAGCATACAGCCGCCTATGAGAATTCCCTGTATTCAGTCCCTTTTTCTTTTTGCTGTTAATTTTGTATCACTATGCATTTTGGTGTATCCCCGCATACAGCCGCATATGAGAAGCCCCTGTGTGACAGCTCGTTTTCATTTTTTTGAATTTCGGGCACCCTGTAATTTGGAGTATTTCAGCATACAGCCGCCTATGAGAATTCCCTGTATTCAGTCCCTTTTTCTTTTTGCTGTTAATTTTTTATCACTATGCATTTTGGTGTATCCCCGCATACAGCCGCATATGAGAAGCCCCTGTGTGACAGCTCGTTTTCATTTTTTGAATTTCGGGCACCCTGTAATTTGGAGTATTTCAGCATACAGCCGCCTATGAGAATTCCCTGTATTCAGTCCCTTTTTCTTTTTGCTGTTAATTTTTTTTCACTATGCATTTTGGTGTATCCCCGCATACAGCCGCATATGAGAAGCCCCTGTGTGACAGCTCGTTTTCATTTTTTTGAATTTCGGGCACCCTGTAATTTGGAGTATTTCAGCATACAGCCGCCTATGAGAATTCCCTGTATTCAGTCCCTTTTTCTTTTTGCTGTTAATTTTGTATCACTATGCATTTTGGTGTATCCCCGCATACAGCCGCATATGAGAAGCCCCTGTGTGACAGCTCGTTTTCATTTTTTTGAATTTCGGGCACCCTGTAATTTGGAGTATTTCAGCATACAGCCGCCTATGAGAATTCCCTGTATTCAGTCCCTTTTTCTTTTTGCTGTTAATTTTGTATCACTATGCATTTTGGTGTATCCCCGCATACAGCCGCATATGAGAAGCCCCTGTGTGACAGCTCGTTTTCATTTTTTTGAATTTCGGGCACCCTGTAATTTGGAGTATTTCAGCATACAGCCGCCTATGAGAATTCCCTGTATTCAGTCCCTTTTTCTTTTTGCTGTTAATTTTGTATCACTATGCATTTTGGTGTATCCCCGCATACAGCCGCATATGAGAAGCCCCTGTGTGACAGCTCGTTTTCATTTTTTTGAATTTCGGGCACCCTGTAATTTGGAGTATTTCAGCATACAGCCGCCTATGAGAATTCCCTGTATTCAGTCCCTTTTTCTTTTTGCTGTTAATTTTGTATCACTATGCATTTTGGTGTATCCCCGCATACAGCCGCATATGAGAAGCCCCTGTGTGACAGCTCGTTTTCATTTTTTTGAATTTCGGGCACCCTGTAATTTGGAGTATTTCAGCATACAGCCGCCTATGAGAATTCCCTGTATTCAGTCCCTTTTTCTTTTTGCTGTTAATTTTGTATCACTATGCATTTTGGTGTATCCCCGCATACAGCCGCATATGAGAAGCCCCTGTGTGACAGCTCGTTTTCATTTTTTTGAATTTCGGGCACCCTGTAATTTGGAGTATTTCAGCATACAGCCGCCTATGAGAATTCCCTGTATTCAGTCCCTTTTTCTTTTTGCTGTTAATTTTGTATCACTATGCATTTTGGTGTATCCCCGCATACAGCCGCATATGAGAAGCCCCTGTGTGACAGCTCGTTTTCATTTTTTTGAATTTCGGGCACCCTGTAATTTGGAGTATTTCAGCATACAGCCGCCTATGAGAATTCCCTGTATTCAGTCCCTTTTTCTTTTTGCTGTTAATTTTGTATCACTATGCATTTTGGTGTATCCCCGCATACAGCCGCATATGAGAAGCCCCTGTGTGACAGCTCGTTTTCATTTTTTTGAATTTCGGGCACCCTGTAATTTGGAGTATTTCAGCATACAGCCGCCTATGAGAATTCCCTGTATTCAGTCCCTTTTTCTTTTTGCTGTTAATTTTTAGTTCACTATGCATTTTGGTGTATCCCCGCATACAGCCGCATATGAGAAGCCCCTGTGTGACAGCTCGTTTTCATTTTTTTGAATTTCGGGCACCCTGTAATTTGGAGTATTTCAGCATACAGCCGCCTATGAGAATTCCCTGTATTCAGTCCCTTTTTCTTTTTGCTGTTAATTTTGTATCACTATGCATTTTGGTGTATCCCCGCATACAGCCGCATATGAGAAGCCCCTGTGTGACAGCTCGTTTTCATTTTTTTGAATTTCGGGCACCCTGTAATTTGGAGTATTTCAGCATACAGCCGCCTATGAGAATTCCCTGTATTCAGTCCCTTTTTCTTTTTGCTGTTAATTTTGTATCACTATGCATTTTGGTGTATCCCCGCATACAGCCGCATATGAGAAGCCCCTGTGTGACAGCTCGTTTTCATTTTTTTGAATTTCGGGCACCCTGTAATTTGGAGTATTTCAGCATACAGCCGCCTATGAGAATTCCCTGTATTCAGTCCCTTTTTCTTTTTGCTGTTAATTTTGTATCACTATGCATTTTGGTGTATCCCCGCATACAGCCGCATATGAGAAGCCCCTGTGTGACAGCTCGTTTTCATTTTTTTGAATTTCGGGCACCCTGTAATTTGGAGTATTTCAGCATACAGCCGCCTATGAGAATTCCCTGTATTCAGTCCCTTTTTCTTTTTGCTGTTAATTTTGTATCACTATGCATTTTGGTGTATCCCCGCATACAGCCGCATATGAGAAGCCCCTGTGTGACAGCTCGTTTTCATTTTTTTGAATTTCGGGCACCCTGTAATTTGGAGTATTTCAGCATACAGCCGCCTATGAGAATTCCCTGTATTCAGTCCCTTTTTCTTTTTGCTGTTAATTTTGTTCACTATGCATTTTGGTGTATCCCCGCATACAGCCGCATATGAGAAGCCCCTGTGTGACAGCTCGTTTTCATTTTTTTGAATTTCGGGCACCCTGTAATTTGGAGTATTTCAGCATACAGCCGCCTATGAGAATTCCCTGTATTCAGTCCCTTTTTCTTTTTGCTGTTAATTTTTATCACTATGCATTTTGGTGTATCCCCGCATACAGCCGCATATGAGAAGCCCCTGTGTGACAGCTCGTTTTCATTTTTTTGAATTTCGGGCACCCTGTAATTTGGAGTATTTCAGCATACAGCCGCCTATGAGAATTCCCTGTATTCAGTCCCTTTTTCTTTTTGCTGTTAATTTTGTATCACTATGCATTTTGGTGTATCCCCGCATACAGCCGCATATGAGAAGCCCCTGTGTGACAGCTCGTTTTCATTTTTTTGAATTTCGGGCACCCTGTAATTTGGAGTATTTCAGCATACAGCCGCCTATGAGAATTCCCTGTATTCAGTCCCTTTTTCTTTTTGCTGTTAATTTTGTATCACTATGCATTTTGGTGTATCCCCGCATACAGCCGCATATGAGAAGCCCCTGTGTGACAGCTCGTTTTCATTTTTTTGAATTTCGGGCACCCTGTAATTTGGAGTATTTCAGCATACAGCCGCCTATGAGAATTCCCTGTATTCAGTCCCTTTTTCTTTTTGCTGTTAATTTTGTATCACTATGCATTTTGGTGTATCCCCGCATACAGCCGCATATGAGAAGCCCCTGTGTGACAGCTCGTTTTCATTTTTTTGAATTTCGGGCACCCTGTAATTTGGAGTATTTCAGCATACAGCCGCCTATGAGAATTCCCTGTATTCAGTCCCTTTTTCTTTTTGCTGTTAATTTTGTATCACTATGCATTTTGGTGTATCCCCGCATACAGCCGCATATGAGAAGCCCCTGTGTGACAGCTCGTTTTCATTTTTTTGAATTTCGGGCACCCTGTAATTTGGAGTATTTCAGCATACAGCCGCCTATGAGAATTCCCTGTATTCAGTCCCTTTTTCTTTTTGCTGTTAATTTTGTATCACACTGCATTTTGGTGTATCCCCGCATACAGCCGCATATGAGAAGCCCCTGTGTGACAGCTCGTTTTCATTTTTTTGAATTTCGGGCACCCTGTAATTTGGAGTATTTCAGCATACAGCCGCCTATGAGAATTCCCTGTATTCAGTCCCTTTTTCTTTTTGCTGTTAATTTTTAATCACACTGCATTTTGGTGTATCCCCGCATACAGCCGCATATGAGAAGCCCCTGTGTGACAGCTCGTTTTCATTTTTTTGAATTTCGGGCACCCTGTAATTTGGAGTATTTCAGCATACAGCCGCCTATGAGAATTCCCTGTATTCAGTCCCTTTTTCTTTTTGCTGTTAATTTTTAATCACTACTGCATTTTGGTGTATCCCCGCATACAGCCGCATATGAGAAGCCCCTGTGTGACAGCTCGTTTTCATTTTTTTGAATTTCGGGCACCCTGTAATTTGGAGTATTTCAGCATACAGCCGCCTATGAGAATTCCCTGTATTCAGTCCCTTTTTCTTTTTGCTGTTAATTTTTATCACTATGCATTTTGGTGTATCCCCGCATACAGCCGCATATGAGAAGCCCCTGTGTGACAGCTCGTTTTCATTTTTTTGAATTTCGGGCACCCTGTAATTTGGAGTATTTCAGCATACAGCCGCCTATGAGAATTCCCTGTATTCAGTCCCTTTTTCTTTTTGCTGTTAATTTTTAGTTCACTATGCATTTTGGTGTATCCCCGCATACAGCCGCATATGAGAAGCCCCTGTGTGACAGCTCGTTTTCATTTTTTTGAATTTCGGGCACCCTGTAATTTGGAGTATTTCAGCATACAGCCGCCTATGAGAATTCCCTGTATTCAGTCCCTTTTTCTTTTTGCTGTTAATTTTTGTTCACTATGCATTTTGGTGTATCCCCGCATACAGCCGCATATGAGAAGCCCCTGTGTGACAGCTCGTTTTCATTTTTTTGAATTTCGGGCACCCTGTAATTTGGAGTATTTCAGCATACAGCCGCCTATGAGAATTCCCTGTATTCAGTCCCTTTTTCTTTTTGCTGTTAATTTTGTATCACTATGCATTTTGGTGTATCCCCGCATACAGCCGCATATGAGAAGCCCCTGTGTGACAGCTCGTTTTCATTTTTTTGAATTTCGGGCACCCTGTAATTTGGAGTATTTCAGCATACAGCCGCCTATGAGAATTCCCTGTATTCAGTCCCTTTTTCTTTTTGCTGTTAATTTTGTATCACTATGCATTTTGGTGTATCCCCGCATACAGCCGCATATGAGAAGCCCCTGTGTGACAGCTCGTTTTCATTTTTTTGAATTTCGGGCACCCTGTAATTTGGAGTATTTCAGCATACAGCCGCCTATGAGAATTCCCTGTATTCAGTCCCTTTTTCTTTTTGCTGTTAATTTTGTAATCACTATGCATTTTGGTGTATCCCCGCATACAGCCGCATATGAGAAGCCCCTGTGTGACAGCTCGTTTTCATTTTTTTGAATTTCGGGCACCCTGTAATTTGGAGTATTTCAGCATACAGCCGCCTATGAGAATTCCCTGTATTCAGTCCCTTTTTCTTTTTGCTGTTAATTTTGTATCACTATGCATTTTGGTGTATCCCCGCATACAGCCGCATATGAGAAGCCCCTGTGTGACAGCTCGTTTTCATTTTTTTGAATTTCGGGCACCCTGTAATTTGGAGTATTTCAGCATACAGCCGCCTATGAGAATTCCCTGTATTCAGTCCCTTTTTCTTTTTGCTGTTAATTTTTATCACTACTGCATTTTGGTGTATCCCCGCATACAGCCGCATATGAGAAGCCCCTGTGTGACAGCTCGTTTTCATTTTTTTGAATTTCGGGCACCCTGTAATTTGGAGTATTTCAGCATACAGCCGCCTATGAGAATTCCCTGTATTCAGTCCCTTTTTCTTTTTGCTGTTAATTTTTATCACTATGCATTTTGGTGTATCCCCGCATACAGCCGCATATGAGAAGCCCCTGTGTGACAGCTCGTTTTCATTTTTTTGAATTTCGGGCACCCTGTAATTTGGAGTATTTCAGCATACAGCCGCCTATGAGAATTCCCTGTATTCAGTCCCTTTTTCTTTTTGCTGTTAATTTTTAATCACTACTGCATTTTGGTGTATCCCCGCATACAGCCGCATATGAGAAGCCCCTGTGTGACAGCTCGTTTTCATTTTTTTGAATTTCGGGCACCCTGTAATTTGGAGTATTTCAGCATACAGCCGCCTATGAGAATTCCCTGTATTCAGTCCCTTTTTCTTTTTGCTGTTAATTTTTAATCACTATGCATTTTGGTGTATCCCCGCATACAGCCGCATATGAGAAGCCCCTGTGTGACAGCTCGTTTTCATTTTTTTGAATTTCGGGCACCCTGTAATTTGGAGTATTTCAGCATACAGCCGCCTATGAGAATTCCCTGTATTCAGTCCCTTTTTCTTTTTGCTGTTAATTTTTATTCACTATGCATTTTGGTGTATCCCCGCATACAGCCGCATATGAGAAGCCCCTGTGTGACAGCTCGTTTTCATTTTTTTGAATTTCGGGCACCCTGTAATTTGGAGTATTTCAGCATACAGCCGCCTATGAGAATTCCCTGTATTCAGTCCCTTTTTCTTTTTGCTGTTAATTTTGTATCACTATGCATTTTGGTGTATCCCCGCATACAGCCGCATATGAGAAGCCCCTGTGTGACAGCTCGTTTTCATTTTTTTGAATTTCGGGCACCCTGTAATTTGGAGTATTTCAGCATACAGCCGCCTATGAGAATTCCCTGTATTCAGTCCCTTTTTCTTTTTGCTGTTAATTTTTATCACTATGCATTTTGGTGTATCCCCGCATACAGCCGCATATGAGAAGCCCCTGTGTGACAGCTCGTTTTCATTTTTTTGAATTTCGGGCACCCTGTAATTTGGAGTATTTCAGCATACAGCCGCCTATGAGAATTCCCTGTATTCAGTCCCTTTTTCTTTTTGCTGTTAATTTTTATTCACTACTGCATTTTGGTGTATCCCCGCATACAGCCGCATATGAGAAGCCCCTGTGTGACAGCTCGTTTTCATTTTTTTGAATTTCGGGCACCCTGTAATTTGGAGTATTTCAGCATACAGCCGCCTATGAGAATTCCCTGTATTCAGTCCCTTTTTCTTTTTGCTGTTAATTTTGTATCACTATGCATTTTGGTGTATCCCCGCATACAGCCGCATATGAGAAGCCCCTGTGTGACATCTCGTTTTCATTTTTTTGAATTTCGGGCACCCTGTAATTTGGAGTATTTCAGCATACAGCCGCCTATGAGAATTCCCTGTATTCAGTCCCTTTTTCTTTTTGCTGTTAATTTTTGTTCACTATGCATTTTGGTGTATCCCCGCATACAGCCGCATATGAGAAGCCCCTGTGTGACAGCTCGTTTTCATTTTTTTGAATTTCGGGCACCCTGTAATTTGGAGTATTTCAGCATACAGCCGCCTATGAGAATTCCCTGTATTCAGTCCCTTTTTCTTTTTCCTGTTAATTTTTATTCACACCGCATTTTGGTGTATCCCCGCATACAGCCGCATATGAGAAGCCTCGGTGTGACATCTCGTTTTCATTTTTTTGAATTTCGGGCACCCTGTAATTTGGAGTATTTCAGCATACAGCCGCCTATGAGAATTCCCTGTATTCAGTCCCTTTTTCTTTTTCCTGTTAATTTTTGTTCACACTGCATTTTGCTATATCCCCGCATACAGCCGCATAAAAGAAGCCCCGGTGTGACAGCTCGTTTTCATATTTTTGAATTTCGGGCACCCTGTAATTTGGAGTTTTTCAGCATACAGCCGCCTATGAGAATTCCCTGTAATCAGTCTCTTTTTCTTTTTCCTGTTAATTTTTATTCACTATGCATTTTAGTGTACCGCCGCATACAACCGCATATGAGAAGTCCCAGTGTTACTTCACGTTTTTATTTTTTTGAATTTGGGGCACCCTGTAATTTGGAGTATTTCAGCATACAGCCGCCTATGAGAATTTCCTGTATTCAGTCCCTTTTTTTTCCTGTTAATTTTTATTCACACCGCATTTTGGTGTATCCCCGCATACAGCCGCATATGAGAAGCCCCTGTGTGACATCTCGTTTTCATTTTTTTGAATTTCGAGCACCTTGTAATTGGGAGTATCTCAGCACTATGAGAATTCCCTGTATTCAGTCCCTTTTTATTTTTCCTGTTAAATTTTGTTCACACCGTATTTTGCTCTATCCCCGCATAGAGCCGCATATGAGAAGTCCCTATGCTATTTCTCATTTTCATTTTTTTGAATTTCGGAGGCCCTATAATTGGGAGTATTTCAGCATACAGTCGCCTATGAGAATTCCCGGTATTGAGGCCCTTTTTCTTTTTCCAGTTAATTTTTGTTCACTATGTATTTTGGTGTATCCCCGCATACTATCGCATATGAGAAGTTCCTGTGCTCTTTATCGTTTTTAATTTTTTGAATTTCGGAGACCCTGTCATTTTTTGAATTTTTTGAATTTCGCATTCAGCCGCCTATGAGAATTCCCTATATTGAGGCTCTTTTTCTTTTTCTTGTTAATTTTTGTTTACTTTGTATTTTGCTGTTTGCTGTGATACTCCAAATTACAGGGTAGCCGAAATTCAAAAAAATCAAAAGGATATCTTTAGCTGGGACTTCTCATAAGCGGCTGAATGCGGGGATACACTCAAATGCGGAGTGAACAAAATTAACAAGAAAAGGAAAAAGGGACTCAATATAGGAAATTCTAATTGGTGGCTGTATGCTGGATTACTCCAAATTACAGGGTGACCGAAATTCAAAAAAATAAAAAAGATATGTCTAACAGGGACTTCTCATAGGCGGTTGCATGCAGGGATACACCCAAATGTGAAGAGAACAAAAATTAACAAGAAAAATAAAAATAGACTCAATAGAGGGAATTTTCATAGGCGGCTGTATGCTGGGATACTCCAAATTACAGGGTGGCCGAAATTAAAAAAATCAAAAGGTGATCGAACACAGGGACTTCTCACAAGAAAAATAAAAAAGGACTCAATACAGGGAATTCTCATAGGCGGCTGTATGCTGGGGTACTCCAAATTACATGGTGGCCGAAATTCAAAAAAATCAAAAGCATATGTTTAGCAGGGACTTCTCATAGGTGACTGTATACGGGGATACACCCAAATGCGGAGTGAACAAAATTAACAAGACAAAGAAAAAAGGACTTAGTAAAGAAAATACTCATAGGCGGCTGTATGCTGGGATACTCCTAATTACAGGGTGGCCGAAATTCAAAAAAAAAAAACAAAAGGAGATGGAACACAGGGACTTTTCATAGGCGGCTGTATGGGGGGATACACACAAATGCAGAGTGAACAAAAATTAACAAGAAAAATAAAAAGGGACTCAAAATAGGGAATTCTCATATGCAGCTGTTTGCTGGGATACTCCAAATTACATGGTGGCAAATTCAAAAAAATCAAAAGGATATGTTTAGCAGAGACTTCTCATAGGCGGCTGTATGGGGGGATACACCCAAATGCGGAGTGAATAAAATTTACAAAAAAAAAGGGAATCAATACGGGAAATTCTCATAAGCGGCTGTATGCTGGGATACTCCAAATTACATGGTGGCCAAAATTCAAAAAAATCAAAAGGATATGTTTAGCAGGGACTTCACATAGGCGGCTGTATGCGGGGATCAACTCAAATGCGGAGTGAACACAAATTAACAAAAAAAAGAAAATGGGATTAAATACAGTTAATTCTCATAAACGGCTGTATGCTTGAATACTCCGAATTACAGGTTGGCCAAATATTCCAAAAAATCAATAAAAAAATATAACACAGGGACTTCTCATAGGCGGCTGTATGCGGGGAGGCACCTAAATGCGGAGTTAACAAAATATACAAGAAAAAGAAAAAGAGACTCAATACAGGAAATTCTCAAAGGCGGCTGTATGCCGGGATACTCCAAATTGCAGGTTGGCCAAAATTCAAAAAAATCAAAAGGGGATGGACCACAGGGACTTCTCATAGGCGGCTGTATGCGGGGATACACCCAAAAGCAGAGTGAACAAAAATTAACAAGAAAAAGAAAAAGGGACTCAATATAGGGAATTCTCAAAGGCGGCTGTATGGTGGGATACTCTGAATTACAGGTTGGCCGAAATTCAAAAAAAAATAAAAGGAGATGGAACACAGGAACTTCTCATAGGTAGCTGTATGCGGGGATACGCCCAAATGCGGAGTGAACAAAAATTAACAAGAAAAAAGGGACTCAAAACAGGGAATTCTCACAGGCAGCTGTATGCTGTGATACTGCAAATTACTGGGTGGCCGAAATTCAAAAAAATTAAAAGGATATGTGTAGCAGGGACTTCTCATAGGCGGCTGTATGTAGGGAAACACCAAAATGCGTAGTGAACAAAAATTAATAAGAAATAGAAAAAGGGACTCAATACTGGGAATTCTCGTAGGCGACTGTATGCTGGGATACTCCAAATTACAGGGTGGCCGAAATTCAAAAAAATAAAAAGGATATGTTTGGCATGGACTTCTCATAGGCGACTGTATGCGGGGATACACCCAAATGCTGAGTGAACAAAAATTAACAAGAAAAAGAAAAAGGGACTCAATACAGGAAATTCTCATAGGCGGCTGTATGCTTGAATACCCCGAATTACAGGGTGGCCGAAATTCCAAAAAATAAAAAAAAAGATGGAACACAGGGACTTCTCATAGGCGACTGTATGTAGGGATGCACCTAAATGCGGAGTGAACAAAAATATACAATAAAAGGGAAAAGGGACTCAAGACAGGGAATTCTCATAAGCGGCTGTATGCGGGGATACTCCAAATTATAGGGTGGCCGAAATTCAAAAAAAATCAAAAGGAGATGGAACACAAGGAGTTCTCATCGGTGGCTGTATGCATGGATACACCCAAAAGCAAAGTGAACAAAAATTAACAAGAAAAAGAAAAAGGGACTCAATATAGGGAATTCTTAATGGCGGCTGTATGCTGGGATACTCCGAATTACAGGGTGGCCGAAATTCAAAAAAAAATCCAAAAGTAGAAGGAACACAGGGACTTCTCATAGGCAGCCGTATGCAGTGATACACCAAAATTCAGAGTGAACAAAAATTAAAAAGAAAAAGAAAAAGGGACTAAATACAGGGAATTCTCATAGGCGACTGTATGCTGGGATACTCCCAATTATACGGTGGCCGAAATTCAAAAAAATCAAAAGGATATGTCTAGCAGGGACTTCTCATAGGCAGCTGTATGCGGGGATACACCCAAATACGGAGTGAACAAAAATTAACAAGAAAAAGAAAAAGGGACTCAATACAGGAAATTCTCATATGCTGGAATACTCTGAATTACAGGGTGGTCAAAATTCCAAAAAATTAAAATGAGATGGAACACAGGGACTTCTCATAGGCGGCTGTATGCGGGGATGCACCCAAATACAGAGTTAAGAATAATTAACAAGAAAAAGAAAAAGAGACTTAATATAGGGAATTCTCATAGGCGGCTGTATGCTGGGATACTACAAATTACAGAGTGGCCGAAATTAAAAATAATCAAAAGGATATGTTTAGTAGGGACTTCTCATAGGCGGCTGTATGCAGGGATACACCCAAATGTGGAGTCAACAAAAATTAACAAGAAAAAGAAAAAGGGACTCAATACAGGAAATTCTCATAGGCAGCTGTATGCTGGGATACTCCAAATTACATGGTGTCTTTCATTTACTACTTGTTGTCTTTCATGTTCTACTAGTTTTCTTTTATATTCTATTAGTTGTATGTCATCTATAACTAGTTGAACATGAAAGACTTCCAGTAGAAGATGAAAGACAACATGAAGAATATGAAATGCAATTAGTAGAACTTGAAAGACCACTAGTAGAACATGAATGACAACAAATACAATATGAAAGACAACTTGAAGAAGAGGAAATCCAGCTAGTAGAAGATGACATACAACCAGTAGTTGATGAAAAAGAAATAGAAAAAGATTAAATACAACTAGAGGTAGAAGAAATACAACTAGAAGAAAATGAAAAACAACTGGTAGAACATGAAAAACAAACTGTAAAACATGAGGACAACCAGTAGAAGATGATAAACAACAAGAAGAACTTGGAAGACAACCAATACAAGATAAAAGACAACTAGAAGAAGATTAAATACAAATAGAGGTAGTAGAAATACAACTAGAAGAAAATTAATGACAACCTGAAGAATATGAAAGACATACAGTAGAGCATGAGCACAACCAGTAGAAAATGAAAAACAACAAGTAAAACATGAAAGCCAACTAGTAGAACATGAAATACATCAAATACAATGTGAAAGACAACTACAAGAAGATAACATATCACTAGTAGTAGATGAAAGACAACTATTACAAGGTACAA
The DNA here is from genome assembly GCA_025461125.1 of Carex kokanica. NCBI lineage: Eukaryota > Viridiplantae > Streptophyta > Magnoliopsida > Poales > Cyperaceae > Carex > Carex kokanica. The sequence goes on from JAJGRX010001020.1 coordinate 22,952, forward strand.
GACAACTATAAGAAGATTAAATAGAACTAAAGGTAGAAGATATACAACTAGAAGAAAATGAAAAATAAACTGTAGAACATGAGGACAACTAGTAGAAAATGAAAAACAACAAGAAGCACATGAAAGACATCAAATATAATATGAAAGACAACTACAAGAAGATAAAATCCAACTTGTAGAAGATGACATACAACCAGTAGTATGAAAGACAACAAGTAGTACAAGAAGGACAACCAGTACAAAATAAAAGACAACTAGAGGTAGAAAAATAATAACTAGAAGAAAATGAAAGACAATGGTGAAACATGAAAGACAACCAGTAGAAGATGATAGACAACATGAAGAACACGAAAGACAACTTGTAGAACATGAAATACCACTATTACAGGGTAGAAAGCAACTAGAAGAAGATTACATACAACTAGAGATAGAAGAAATAGAACTAGAAGAAAATGAAAGACAATCAATAGAACATGAAAGACAACCGGTGTAACATGAAAAGACAACTAGTATAACATAAAAGACAACTAGTAGAACATGAAAGACAACAAATACAATATGAAAAACTACTAGAAAAAGATGAAATACCACCAGTCTTAGGTGAAAAACAACCAATAGAACATGAAAAATAACCAGTACATGTTAAAAGACAAACTAGAAGAACATTAAATACAACTAGAGGTAGAAGAAAATACAACTAGAAGAAAATGAAAGACAACCGGTAGAACATGAAAGACAAACCGTAGAACACGAAAGACAATCGGTAAAATATGAAAGACAACATTAAGAACATGAAAAATAATTTGTACAAGTTGAAAGACAACCAAAAGAAGATGAAATACAACCAATAGTAGTTGACGTACAACCAATAGTAGATGAAAGACAACTAGTTGAACGTCAAAGACAACCAATACAAGATTAAAGACAACTAGTAGAAGTTAAAATACAACCATTAGTAGATGAAAGACGACTGGAAGAAGATGAAATATAGCATATGAAAGATAACCTGTAGAATGTGAAAGTCAACCAAAAGATGAAATACAAGCAGTGGTAGATGAAAGACAACTAGTAGAAGTTAAAATACAACCGTTAGTAGATGAAAGACGACTGGAAGAAGATGAAATATAGCATATGAAAGATAACCTGTAGAATGTGAAAGCCAACCAGAAGATGAAATACAAGCAGTGGTAGATGAAAAACAAATAGTAGAAATGAAAGACAATTAGTAAAACATGAAAGACATCCAGTACAAGATGAAAGACAACTAGTTGAAGATGTAGAATATAAAAGACAACTAGTAAAACATAAAAGACAACCAGTACAAGGTAGAACATGAAAAACAACTTATAGGTACGAGAAATACAACTAGAAGAAAATGAAAGACAACCGGTAGAACATGAAAAACAACTTATAGGTACGAGAAATACAACTAGAAGAAAATGAAAGACAACCGGTAGAACATGAAAAACAAATAGTATAACATGAAAAACAACTAGTAGATGATGAATGACAATAATAAGAAACATGGAAAACAACTAGTACAACATGAAAGACAACTAGAAGAAGATGATATGCAACCAGTAGTAGATGAAAGACAACCAGTACAGGGTAAAAGACAACTAGAAGAAGATGAAATACAACTAGAGATAGAACTACAACTAGAAGAAAATGAAAGACAACCGGTAGAACATGAAAGACAAATTGTAGAATATGAAAGACAACTGGTAGAACATGAAAGACAAATAGTAGAACATGAAAAACTAAAAGACAATACAACTAGAGGTAGAAGAAATATGACTAGAGGTAGAAGGAATACAACTAGAAGAAAAAGAAAAAAAAACAAATTGTAGAACATGACGACAACCAGTAGAAAATGAAAGACAACCAGTAGAACACGAAAGACAACTAGTAGAATACGAAAGACCACTTGTACTGGGTAAAAGAAAACTTGAAGAAGATTAAATACAACTAGAGTTAGAAAAAATACAACTAGAAGAAAATGAAAGACAACTGGTAGAACATGAAAGACAAATAGTAGAATATGAAAGACAACTAGTATAAGATGAAAGACAACTTGTAGATCATAAAAAAAACCACTAGTAGAACATGAAAGACAATTAGTACAAGGTAAAAGACAAATAGAAGAAGATTAAATACAATCAAAGCTAGAAGAAATACAACTAGAAAAAATGAAAGACAACCGGTGGAATATGAAAGACAACAAATAGAAGATGAATGACAACATGAAGAACACGAAAGACAATTGGTATAACATGATAGACCACAAGTACAAGCTCAAAGATAACTAGAAGAAGATTAAATTCAACTAGAGGTATAAGAAATACAACTAGAAGAAAATGTAAGACAACAGTTAGAACAGGAAAGACAACCGGTAAAAGTTGAAAGACAACTAGTAAAACATGAAAGACAACTAGTACAAGATGAAAGACAACTAGAAGAAGATGACATACAACAAGTAGTAGATGAAAGACAACTAGTAGAACATGAAAAACAACCAGTACAAGATGAAAGACAACCGATATAATATGAAAGACAAACAGTAGAACATGAAAGGCAACCGATAAAAGATGAAAGACAACTAGTACTAGGTAAAAGACAACTGGAAGAAGATTAAATACAACTAAAGGTTGAAGAAAAATAACTAGATGAAAATGAAAGACAAACACTATAACATGAAAGACAGCCAGTAGAAGATGAAAGACAACATGAAGAACACGAATCACTACTAGTAGAACATGAAAGACCATCAGTACAAGGTAAAGACAACTAGAAGAAGATTAAATACCACGAGAGGTAGAAGAAATACAACTAGAAGAAAATGAAAGATAACCGGTATAACATGAAAAATGAACTGTAAAACATGAGGACAACCAGTAGATGATGACAAACAAAATAAAGTACTTGAAAAACAACCAATACAAAGTAAAAGACAACTAGATGAAGATGAAATACTACTAGAAGTACAAGAAAAACAAATAGATAAAGATGAAAGACAATCGGTAGCACATGAAGGACAACTAGTATAAGATGAAAGACAACCAGTACAAAGCAATAGACAACCAGAAGAATATTAAATACAAGTAAAGGTAGAAGAAATACAAGTAGAAGAAAGTAAAGACAACCGGTAGAACATGACAGACAAACAGTAGAACATGAAAGATAGATAGTGGAAGATGAAAGACAACATGAAGAACTCGAAAGGCAACTAGTAGAACATGAAAAACCACCAGTACAACGTAAAAGAAAGACAACCGGTAGAACATGAAAGACAAACCGTAGAATACAAAAGACAATTGGTTGAAGATGAAAGACAACATGAAGAACATGAAAAATAACCAGTACAAGATAAAAGACAACCAGAAGAAGATGAAATACAATCAGTAGAAGTTGATGTACAACCAGTAGTACGTGAAAGATAACTAGTTGAACGTCAAAGACAACCAGTACAAGATTAAAGACAACTTGTAGAAGTTGAAATACAACCAGTAGTAGATGAAAGACGATTAGTAGAACGTGCAAGACTACAAGTATTACATGAAAGACAACCGGTAGAACTTGAAAAACAACCAGTAGAACATGAAAAAGAACCAGTAGAAAAAGAGACGAATAGTAGATCGTAAAAGAGAACAAGTATACATGAAAGTCAATACAAGGTAAAAGATAACTAGAAGAAGATAAAATACAACTAGAGGTAGAAGAAATACAACTAGAAGAAAATGAAAGACAATCGGTAGAACATGAAAGACAAATAGTAGAACATGAAAGACAAATAGAAGCAGATATAATATAGTATATGAAAGATAACCAGTAGAACGTGAAAGCCAACCAGAAGATGAAATACAACCAGTAGTAGATGAAAAACTACTAGTATAACATGAAAGACAACTAGTTGAAGATGAAAACAAACAACTATAGGTGGGAGAAATACAACTAGAAGAAAATGAAAAAAAACCCCGGTAGAACATGAAAAATAAATAGTAGAATATTAAGGACAACCAGTAGAATATGAAAGACAACTAGTGGAACATAAAAGACAACTACTTGAACATGAAAGACAACAAATATAATATGAAAGACAACTAGTAAAAGATGAAATCCAGCTAGTAGAAGATGACATACAACCAGTGGTTGATGAAAAATAACTAGAAGAAGATAAAATACAACAAGAGGTAGAAGAAATACAATCGGTAGAACATGAAAGACAAATAGTAGAACATGAAAGACAACTAAAAGCAGAAGAAATATAGTATATGAAAGATAATCAGTAAAACGTGAAAGCCAACCAGAAAATGAAATACAACCAGTAGTAGATGAAAAATTACTAGTAGAACATGAAAGACAACTAGTAAAACATGAAAGACATCTTGTACAAGATGAAAGACAACTAGTTGAAGATGAAAAACAACTTGTAGAACATGAAGGACAACTAGTAAAACATAAAAGGCAACCAGTACAAGGTAAAAGATAACTAGAAGAAGACAAAAGACAACTATAGGTGGGAGAAATACAACTAGAAGCAAATGAAAAAAAAACCCGGTAGAACATGAAAAACAACTAGTAGATGAATGACAATAAGAAGAACTTGGAAAACAACTAGTACAACATGAAAGACCACTAGAAGAAGATGACAAACAACCAGTAATAAATGAAAGACAACCAGTACAAGGTAAAACTCAACTAGAAGAAGATTAAATAGAACTAGAGATAGAACAAATACAACTAGAAGAAGATTTAATACAATCGGCAGAACATGAAAAAAAAATTGTAGAATATGAAATACAGCTGGTAGAAGATGAAAGACAAATAGTAGAACATGAAAAACTAGAAGAAAATACAACTAGAGGTAGAAGAAATACAGCTAGAGGTAGAAGAAATACAACTAGAAGAAAATGAAAAACAAACTGTAGAACTTGACGACAACCAGTAGACAACGAACAACAATAAGAAGAACATGAAAAACAACTAGAAGAAGATGAAATCCAACTAGTAGAAGATGACATACAACCAGTAGTAGATGAAAGACAGAAAGTTGAACGTGAAAGACAACTAGAAGAATATTAAATAAAACCCGTAGAATATGAAAGAAAACTAGTAGAACATGAAAGACAACAAGTAGTACATGAAAGACAACTAGTACAAAGTAAAAGACAACTAGAAGAGGATTAAATACAACTAGAGGTAGAAAAATAATAACTAGAAGAAAATGAAAGACAACGGTAGAACATGAAAGATAAATAGTAGAATATGAAAGACAACTGGTATAATATGAAAGATAAATAGTAGAATATGAAGGACAACCGGTAGAATATGAAAGACAACTAGTGGAACATAAAAGACAACTACTTGAACATGAAAGACAACAAATACATTATGAAAGACAACTAGTAAAAGATGAAATACAGCTAGTAGAAGATGGCATACAACCAGTAGTAGATGAAAAATAACTAGATGAAGATTAAATACAACTAGAGGTAGAAGAAATACAACTAGAAGAAAATGAAAGACAACTGGTATAACATGAAAACAAACTGTAAAACATGAGGACAACCAGTAGAAGATGACAAACAACAAGAAGAACATAGTTGTGTTTCATTTTCTTCTAGTTTTAATCCTATTATAATAGTTGTCTTTAATCTTGTATTGGTAGTCTCTTATGTTTACACTAGTTATGTTTACACTTATAGTAGTTATTTTTCATCTTCTTCTAGTTGTCTTTCATCTTATATTGGTTGTTTTTCATGTTCTATTAGTTGTCTTTCATGTCCTACAGATTGTCTTTCATCTACTACTAGTTGTATTTTATCTTCTTCAAGTTGTATTCCATCTCTTCTAGTTGTCTTTCATCTTCTATTAGTTGTTTTTCATCTTCTTTGTCTTTCATCTTATACTGGTTGTTTTCATGTTCTACTGGTTGTCATTCACATTTTATAGGTTGTCTTTCATCTATTATTGGTTATATTGCATCTTCTACTAGATGTTTTTCATCTTCATATAGTTATCATTCATCTTGTATTGGTTGTCTTTTGGGTTCCACTAGTTGCCTTTCACGTTCTACTGGTTGTTTTTCATCTATTGTTGGTTGTATTCAATCTTCTTCTAATTGTCTTTCATCTTCTACTGGGTTGTCTTTCATCTACTACTAGTTGTCTTTCATCTTCTTTTGCTTGTCATTTATATTCTAGTAGTTGTCTTTCATCTTGTACTGTTTTCTTTTATGTTCTACAACGTGTCTTTCATCTTCTAGTAGTTGTTTTTACATTATTGCCTTTCATGTTCTACTGGTTGTCTTTCAAGTTCTACATATTGTCTTTCTTCTACTAATGGTTGTATCTCATCCTCTTCAAATTGTATTTCAAATTCTACTAGTTGAATTTCACTTCTTTTAGGTGTCTTTCATCATGGACTGGTTGTCTTTCATGTTCTATTGGTTGTCTTTGATGTTCTACTGGTTGTCTTTTATCTTGTACTAGTTGTCTTTCGTGTTCTTCATGTTGTCTTTCATCTTCTACTGGTAATCTTTCATCTTCTTTAGTAGTCTTTCATGTTTCACTAGTTGTCTTTCATCTACTACTACTTGTATGTCATCTTCTACTAGTTGGATTTGATCTTCTTGTAGTTGTCTTTCATATTGTCTTTCATGTTCTTCTTGTAGTTTTTCATCTTCTATTGGTTGTCCTTAATGTTCAACCGGTTCCCTTTCATTTTCTTCTAGTTGTATTTCTTTTACCTCTAGTTGTATTTAATCTTCTTCTACTTGTCTTTTACCTTGTAAAAGTTGTTTTTCATCTCTTACTGGTTATATTCATCTTTTTTGTAGTTGTCTTTCAGCTTGTACTGGTAATCTTTCACGTTCTACTAGTTGTCTTTCATGTTCTACAAGTTGTCTTTCATGTTCTTCATGTTGTTTTTCATTTTCTACTAGTTGTCCTCATGTTTTTTTAAGTTTGTCTTTCATGTTCTACCGATTGTCTTTCACTTTCTTCTAGTTGTATTTCTTCTACCTCTAGTTGTATTTAATCTTCTTCTAGTTGTTTTTTACCTTGTACTGGTGGTCTTTCATGTTCTATTAGTTGTTTTTTCGTGTTTTTCATGCTGTATTTCATCTTCAACTGGTTATCTTTCCTGTTCTGCTGTTTATCTTTCATGTTCTACCGGTTGTCTTTCATTTTTCTTCTAGTTGTATTTCTTCAATCTCTATTTGATTTTAATCTTCTTCTAGTTATCTTTTACCTTGTAATGGTTGTCTTTCATGTTCTACTAGTTGTCATTCGTGTTCTTCTTGTTGTTTGTCATCTCCTACTGGTTGTCCTCATGTTTTACCTTGTATTGATGGTATTTCATGTTCTACTAGTTGTCTTTCGTCATGTTCATCTACTACTGATTGTAGGTCATCTTCTATTATTTGGATTTCATCTTGTTCTAGTTGTCTTTCATATTGTTTTTGTTGTCTTTCATGTTCTTCTTGTTGTTTTTCATGTTCTACTAGTTGTCCTCATGTTCTAAGTTTATCTTTCATATTGTATTTCTTCATTTTTCATGTTTATCTTTCATTTTGTTGTCTTTTCATTTTCTTCCAGTTGTATTTCTTCTACCGGTTGTCTTTCATTTTCTTCCAGTAGTAGTTGTACTAGTTGTGTTTCATCTAATACTGGTTGTATGTCATTTTCTTATAGTTGGCTTTCATCTTGTACTAGTTGTCTTTCATGTTCTACTAGTTGTCTTTCATGTTCTACCGGTTGTCTTTAATGTTCTACTGTTTGTCTTTTATGTTCTACCGGTTATCCTTCATTTTCTTCCAATTGTATTTATTCTACCTCTAGATTTATTTAATCTTCTTGTAGTTGTCTTTTACCTTGTACTGGTGGTCTTTCATGTTCTACTAGTAGTTTTTCTCGTTCTTCATGTTGTCTCTCATCTTCTACTGGTTGTCTTTCATGTTCTACTATTTGTTTTTCATGTTCTTCTAGTTGTCTTTCCTTTTCTTCTGCCTCTAGTTGGATTTAATCTTCTTCTAGTTGTCTTTTACCTTGTATTGGTTGTCTTTCATGTACTACTTGTTGTCTTTCATGTTCTACTAGTTGTATTTAATCTTCTTCTAATTGTCTTTCACTTTCAACTACTACTGGTTGTATTTAATCTTCTTCTAATTGTCTTTCACTTTCAACTACTACTGGTTATATGTCGCCTTCTACTAATTGGGAAGATTGCATTATTGGAGAATAAATGGATACTTTTTTATCATTCGAATGATCAATCAACTCCTTCGTTATTCTTCTTCTAGTTGTCTTTCATATTGTATTTGTTGTCTTTCATATTCTACTATTTGTCTTTCAAATTCTACCGGTTGTCTTTCATTTTCTTCTAGTTGTATTCCTTCTACCTTTAGTTGTATTTAATCTTCTTCAAGTTGTATTTTACATTGTACTACTTGTCTTTAATCTACTACTGGTTGTATGTTCTTCTAATAGTCCTTCATCTCGTACTAGTTGTATTTCATGTTCTAATAGTTGTCTTTCATCTTCCACCGGTTTTCCTTTAATGTTCTATAGTTTGTCTTTCATGTTCTACCTATTGTCTTTACTTTTCTTGTACTTGTGTTTCTTCTACCTCTAAATTCTTTTAGTTGTCTTTTGTCTTGTACTAGTTGTCTTTCATGTTCTACTTGTTGTCTACACGTTCTACTAGTTGTCTGTCACATTTTACTGGTTGTCGGTCATCTAATACTGATTATAAGTCATCTTCAACTAGTTGTCTTTCATTTTCTTCTAGTTGCATTTCTTCTACCTCTTGTTGTATTTTATCTTCTTCTATCTTTTACCTTGTATTGGTTGTCTTTCATGTAGTACTTATTGTCTTTTACGTTCTAGTAGTCGTCTTTAATCTACTACTGGTTGTATTTCAACTTCTTCTAGTTGTCTTTCATCTTGTACTGGTTGTCTTTCATCCACTATTGGTTGTACGTCATCTACTACTGGTTGTATTTCATCTTCTTCTGGTTGTCTTTCATCTTGTACTCGTTATCTTTCATGTTCTTCATTTGGTCTTTCATCTTCTATCGATTGTCTTTCGTGTTCTATGGTTTGTCTTTCATTTTCTTCTAATTGTATTTTCTTCTAGCTCTAGTTGTATTTAGTCTTCTTCTAGTTGTCTTTTACCATATACTGGTTGTCTTTCATGTTCTACTGGTTGTCTTTTACATTCTACTGGTTGTTTTTCATATAAGACTAGTTGTATTTCATTATCTTCTAGTTGTCTTTTATCTTGTACTGGTTTTCTTTCATGTTCAACAGTTTGTTTTTCATTTTCTTCTTGTTGTATTTCTTCTACCTCTAGCTATATTTAATCTTCTTCTAGTTGTCTTTTACCTTGTAATAGTTGTCTTTCATCTATAGCTGGTTGTATGATTTTCTTCTAGTTGTCTTTCATATTGTATTTGATGTATTCCATGTTCTACTAGAAGATGAAAAACAACTAATAGAAGATGAAAGACAACTAGAAGAGATGAAATACAACTTGAAGAAGATAAAATACAACCAGTAGTAGATGAAAGACAATCTGTAGGACATGAAAGACAACTAATAGAACATGAAAAACAACCAATATAAGATGAAAGACAACTAGAAGAAGATGAAAAATAACTACTATAAGTGTAAACATAACTAGTAGAACATAAGAGACTACCAATACAAGATTAAAGACAACTATTATAATAGGATTAAAACTAGAAGAAAATGAAATACAACCTATAGTAGATGAAAGACAACCAGTAGAACATGAAAGACAACTAGTACAAGATTAAAAACAACTAGAAAAATATGAAATACAACCAATAGTAGATGAAAGACAACTAATAGAACGTGAATAAGAACCAGTAGAGCATGGAAGACTACTAGTACAAGATGTAAAACAACTATTAGAAGAGCCTATTAGTAGATGAAAGACAACTAGAAGAAAATAAAATACAACTAGTATTAGATGAAAGACAACCAGTAGAACTTGAAAACAACCAGTAGAATGTGAAAGATAACTAGTATAAGATGGATGACAACTAGTAGAAGATGAAAACAACTATTAGTAGATGTAAGACAACTACAAGAAAATAAAAGACAACCAGTAGAACATCAAAGATTTTTATCAAAGACAACTAGTACAATGTGAAGGACAAGGCAACCAGTACAAATGAAATACCCCTTGTGCCCGCACGGGCACCTGCACAAACTTCACCTCATTCTGTGCTACCCCCTCTGGTCACATAGATGGTGATGAGTCCAAAATGTACTACTTTTAACGTTTATAAAACCTAATTTCTACTTACATTCAGATCACAAGCGCATGATCCTACCGTGTAGTTTGATTGGGGTGTCGATCAACAGGGATGTTGTATTATATTTTAAACAATTTTCACTAGTCAAGGTTATCGGGTTTTAGAAAGTTTGAGGTGGTGGTGATAAATGCAGTTAAGGTATTATAGCTAGTAAAGGTTAAACAGTAGATAGAGAGCCTCTAGGATTCAGGTTTCATGTCCTTTTTAATCATGTAAGTACAAGTTTCGACGTCTCTCTACGTTGCATGCGACACTGTCACTGCCACATGCGGCCTAGATTGCCCCACAGCTACCCCGCATGTGGCACTGTCAAAAACTACCTGCAATGCATGCTAGGTGTTTGTTTATGGGTGAATTTCACGTATACCCCTCAAAATATTCAAAATTACGTATTTCTCCTCTAAACTTTGAAATTACGTATTCCTCCCTCTAAACTTCAAAAACTCACAAATTTACCCATTTTATTATCTTTTATATTAAAACTCATTCTACATTTATAAAATATCCATTTAACCTTTATTAAAACATATAAAGCCCATCAGACTCAAATTTGAATTTGAGCGGTTCATCTTTCGAACGAACTACTTTTAGATCTGTGCACGCAAGATCGGCACAAATCTTGATGCGAACACACACGCATATTGAAGTGACATGTACATATCTCAATGCAATGCATGTGGATCGGAATTGCTTTAAGATCCATGCATGCTAGATCAGCACGAATATTGAAGTGATGCACATAGATCTTAATGCGATGCTCGCGGATCGGGCGGTAGAGCCTTCAGATTCAAATATGAGTCTGATTGGCTTTAGATTCAAATAAAGGGTAAAATGAGTATTTAAAAATTTTAGAATGAGTTTTAATATAAAGGACAATAAAATGGGTAAATTTGTGAGTTTTTGAAGTTTAGAGGGGGAAATACGTAATTTCAAAGTTTAGAGGGGGGAATACATAATTTTGAAGTTTTTGAGGGGTATAGGTGAAATTCCCTCTTGTTTATGCGATTTGAAAGGTTTTCCGATCTTGCGATCGACATTTGGGCTATCAAGATTAAAGTATTTTAGGTACGTAATTATATTATTTCCCTATACTACCCTGTAGTTGAAATATCCCAAGGACCCTACTTAATCTAAGTGCTTTCTAATGTTATTTAAAGTACAATTTATGTTATCCTGCCAAGGGAGCCCACTGGGTTTTAACCCTAGTCTTTGAACTGTTGCCAAGCCTTGTTAGCTGAAGTGTGTAGAGTACTTACATGCATTATCCTTCTCACACAATAATGCAACAACTTAACACCTATTGGTATGTGAAGATCATTGGCATATAGTAGATAAAACTATGTATGCAATGATACAATAAAAAGGAATTTAAAGTGCAAAAGAAAACTCAAACCATAACATAAACAAAACATAAATATATACTAAAACATAATTAAGAATTCAAGTACAACCCAATATAAGATGGAAGAACCTCTGTCTCCTTAGATGATGTCTTCTTCTTTTGCTTGGCTTCTAATGGCTACCCTTCTCTCTCTAAGTAACTCTCTAACCTAACCTAACAATGAGGATTGTTAGCTACAATTCTAGACTTGACACAATTAAACACGCACAACTAAATTATATTACAAGAGGGGTATTTATAGCCTTCCTAAATGAGAGGTGGAGCAGTGGAAGTAGTGGGGGACGTGGGGTCCACCCATGATTGGATAGATGAAGCCAAAAATAGCTTGGCTCTTAAGAAAATGCGTCGTTTTAGAAGGCCCATTAGAGAAAGCATATTTTTAGGACAGTCCACAGATCATGCGGCCTCAGGGTATGCCGTAAAGATTCCTGACTTAGTTCTTGTATTTTCATCATTTCGCATGTTGTGCACTTCGTGTGAGGTGTTGCATGCTCCATGTAATGTCAAATTGTGACGCCTTATTTAGAAATCACCTAAATATAACACTTTTGCTATGTTTTTGCCCTAAATATGCAACTTTCTCAAAAACCTGCCAAAAATACCTAAAAACACGTTTGCGGTAAATAAATCGGGAAAATTGCTACTTTGCATTCGCTTTTCGTCATTTTTCAAAATAAAAGATAATGATTTTCGTTATATGTTTTGGCCTCATCAGATGGATGATCACTCAGACAAAAGAAGGTCAAATTCAACAGACACAAAGTGCGACCCCAGTCCATTTTGTACGATCGCATAAACTACAAATTCTCAGCGCGACATATTTCGTTCTACCACCTAAGATCGCACGAAGGCCGCACAATGGGCCGCATCAGCCGCAATTTCTCAGGATTTCTTGCCTTAATGATGCAATCTTTGCCCGGTTCACTTCCAGATTCTATCTGATTGTTTCCCAAAGCCACAAACATGACTATAAAATAGGAGATAACCTGCAGGAGAAGGACATCTCCCCATTGGGGATTCACATCAAGCCACCTTCCATTACACATATCTCTTCCATTGAACCTTAGCACCTCTTCCTCCATCATTTTCTCATCCTTCTCAAGTGAATTCAAGGCGGCGAAGCGTAGGCGAACTTGACGACTTTCAAGGAGACTTTGCCAAGAAGAACCCAGGCGTAGCTTGGGAACTGGTGTATTCTATTTCCCTTTATTATTTACTCATTTTATTTGTGTTGTTTACTTTACTTTATCATTGATGTTTTTGTTATTGCACCCATGAGAGGCTAGTTTTCTCTCTAGGGGCTTAGGTTGTATCATGAACTTGTGTTAGTTTATTTACTTGCATATTCTCTTTATGATAATTGTTTTGAATTGATGTTTGGTTCTTGCTTTATTTATTGTGAGTTATGCATGATTTGTGTTTTTGAAACCACACCTTGTGGAGATTGACAACTTCTTGACTTCAAGGGTGTTATAATATAGATAAGACCAAATTATGTACACGAATAACCCTAGGGATAATAGATGAGATGGACTAAGTCAAGTCTACCCCGGACCAATAGAACCGAAGTTTGGATATGGAAATTAAGTTAGGGGAAACCAATTTACGAGTACTTTGCAATCTAGTTATCGGTACGAAGTAATGGTAGTATTTTGCAATCTAGTTATCGGTACGAAGTAATGGTAGTATTTACGAGTACTTTGCAATTTACGAGTACTTTGGAAATTAAGTCAAGTCTACCCCGGACTTATAGTATATCTAGTTATCGGTACGAAGTAATGGTAGTATTTTGCCTTCAATTAAATAACCCTATTAGGTAGTAAGAGCCCTAAGATTAGGTACATTAACATGATAAAGCATAAAACATGAAAAGTATTGATTTCTAGGTAGAAATAGGCCAACTTAGATGGAATTTCCATCAAGACAAAACATGAATTTAGAGAACATATCGAGTAGTGAATTGACCAAGTGATTGTAGATCAAAAGCCCCTAGACTTTGTTTAATTGATCACAACCCTTCTTTTATTTACTTTATATTTTGCTTTTGTTACAAACCAATTCCTCTCGGATATTGAACCCAACAATTGTGTGATTTGCGCAAATCCCCCTATTTACTTATCCCCCTATTTACTTATTTGCACTAGTTTAGATTAATTACTTTAGTAGAAATTATAATTGCCTTAGTCTTTGGATCGACACCCATATTTACTGCAAGGATAGATTGTGCGTTTGCAATTCAATCTAATTTTGTGTATTTATGATTTCATAAATTTAAAGCGAAAAAGTGTACGAAATAGACCATCAAATCCTATACCCAAAATACACATCAACTTGCTGGCTAATTATTCCTAAATTGCTTTGCGCAGAGCAAGCATGGTAGCAAGATAGCAAAACTGAGCCGAGAAGCCCTCTCCACCTCCTCTGACTCTTTAACAAGTCCATCGCATACTCCATTAACACTACTTCACACGACAATGTTATCGGCCCATCAAGTGTGTATCCAAACTCTTCTTCTTAAAATTTGAAAAGCTACATAACAATTCTAGTGTTGAGGTAGTCTAGTGGGATCATGAACCGCTTCCCGTCGATAGTATACACAACAATGTGGTCTTTTTCGGCCCGGGGGCTAGTGCATTGGTCAGCATCATGGGATAGCTTTCTCTCGAGTGAGCCTTCTTCTACCTAAGACAGAAATTCTCTGTCACTTTTTTGCCATTTGAACATGCCTCTTAGGAGTAAGCATGTTTTGCAATTTTTAACGGTAAATTGTATTGTGTGCAAATGATGATCTGAGTAATGATGGAATAGAGGTGGAATCTGTTTTGGTTATATAGGCTGAGGAATGATAAGCATTAATGCAATGGGGATTTCCTTGTGGATATATGACAGTTGTCGAGGGACAAAGACCATTAGCTTGGTCTTCAATTCGAGTGACATGCAAAAATCATGACATTAAGAAATGTTCAACTTGTGAGACAGAGACATGTCTCCTCACAATCATCTCTGATGAGCAAATTTGTTGATTTCAAAGTTCCAACTTCCAACAGTGCCGTATTGGTTTCATTTTTCTTTTTTTGTACTTCCCCCTTTTCTCTTGTTATAATATATTTTTTTATTAAAGGGCTCCAGTGCATGCATTCCAGCATCTTTTAGATGTTATCCTCGAGAGTTGAATCTGCATCACTCTCGGAGAGGTGGGGCTCGCCCCACTGTGCTAAGCCTGAGTTCCTCTTGTTCTATTCTTGTTAATTTTCCTAATAATTGAAATCATTAAATTTGAATGAAATTTTTGGAGTTCATTTCACCTTACAATCTTTAGGGAAACTTAGACCACTATCATGTCTTTGCCCTTGATTTTCTAATTCATCAAGGCAGGTGAAATTTCCAATAACGGATGCAAAAATTCATGTCATGCAGTCATAAGCATTTTACTGGTCTTAACTCTTCTTCTCAAATACAGGTTCTGCACTTCTGCTTTAGATATTGTTTTGGTAGGGAAAATGAAGGCATCCTTGCAAAACTACGATCATGGCAGGTTCCCCTGTTTTCAGAATGCATGGTCTTTCATAAGCTTCATGTTTGATTGTTTTGGCTTGAAGCTTGCATTAATTTGACTAAGAGTTTCTCTGGAAGAAAAATCTTTTGAAATTTGAGTCAAAATAAAACCTTATTGACGAGCACAAAATGAAATTGAGCCAAACTCATATGTCAGTATATGAAGAAGCAAAATTCATTCTATTTAAAAAAATTATCTACTCCACTACTTGGGGGTTTTCAGCGAACTAATGCGTGCTGTCTGAACTATACATAGGACCCGCCAAAGAAATTAATCGAGCTTCGAGTCCGACTGGTGTAATAATGATCGATAAATAATTCCAAGACAACTTTACAATTACTACCGATTATTGATCATATTAATGAACTTTTTAATTTGAAAAAAAGATTTCATTCTTTTGGGCTATTATTATCATAAACTTTCTGAAAGCAATAAAACATACAGTAAGAAGGTAAAAGATTCATAGCTCAAAATCTCCGAAATTTTTATTAATATACAAAAAAAATATTAAATTTTAAGATCTACACCCTGTTTGACAAGATTTCGAAAACTGCCCAAACTGCAGATTTATTTTCCGGTTTTGGAATTCCAAAACCGCAAATTTAATTTGCGGTTTTAAGTTTTTTTTAAACAGAAAATGTTGTAATTATTTATTTTATGTATTGAAATATTATATATTATATATGACAAGGGATCCAATTACACTTTTTTTGGTGACACATCATGACACTATTTTTTTTATAGGTCAATTTTGCGATTTCAAAATCCAAACAGTCGATCCGAACCGTTCACCATGATCACCATATTAAAATGTGCTTGGAGATCAAATTTTACATTTTTTTTGAATTTTTTTACTATTTATTAAGATGGTTACAAAATCGCTGTTTTTCAATGGTCTGAAAACAACAATTTTGTAACTATCTTAATAAATAGTAAAAAACTCAAAAAAATGTAAAATTTGATCTCCAATCACATTTTAATATATCCATCATGTTGAACGGTTTGGATCGACTGTTTGGACTTTGAAAATGGTAGGTGTCAAAGTGTGTCACCAAAAAAGGTGTAATTTGATCCCTCCTCATTATATATTTCTTTAAAAATAGATGAAATACTATATAATTTGATTTATTACAAAGATTGCGACAAATAATCCAGATCAACAATTTTCAGGCCGGATTTTTCACGGCTGTAAGAAAAATTAAAATATTTCTTTGTGTGTTATTGGAAAAAAATAAAAATGTTTTGAATCTGAGTTATTGATCCTGGTTCAAAAGTCACTTCTAGATAAATACATAAAATATTGTGATCCTTCTATTTTTGAAAAAAAAATCTCAATTCTCTGACAAAGGATACTTAAATAACTTAAAAGTTTTTGTTTTTTCAAAATAGAAGGATCACAATATTTTTTGTAATTACCTATAAGTGACTTTTGAATCGAGATCAATAACTCAGATTCAAAACATTTTTATTTTTTTTCCAATAACACACAAAGAAATATTTTAATTTTTCTTACAGCCGCGTAAAATCCGGCTTGAAAAATGTTGATACGGGCTATTTGTCGCAGTCTTTCTAATAAATCAAATCATATAGTATTATATCTATTTTCAAAGAAATATATAAAATATTTCTAATATTTCAATACAAAAAATAAATAAATTATAACATTTTTTGTTTACAAAAATAAACTTAAATTGCAAATTAAATTTGCAGTTTTGAAATTCCAAAACCGGAAAATAAATCTGCGGTAATTCGGCCTAAAACCGAGAAATAAATCTGCGGTTTGGGCAGTTTTCAAAATCTTGTCACAGGAGGTAGATTTTGAAATTTAATATTTTTTTAATATTAATAAAAATTTCGGTCAAAATCTCCTTGAAAGTATTACACCTTTTAAATTACCAAGAAAAAACATAACACCAATTATAATTTTATAATATCAAATTTATTGTACAACCAATATTTACAAGATTCAATATATTTCAAATGGTCCCAAATCTCAAAAGACACACCCCTCCATCTCCTCTTTCAAGCAGATAATCAAGAATTAATTACAGATCTCCTGAAATTGAGATTTTGGTCAGAAATAATGAATCCAAGTTTATATTTTTCAAAACCCACACACTTCGAATTGGTGGCTAATTATTCCTAAATTGCTTTGTGCAGAGCAAGCATGGTGGCAAGGAAGCAAAACTGAGCCGAGAAGAGCCCTCTCCACCTCCTCTGACACCCCCCTCTTTACCAAGTCCATCGCATACTCCATTAACGCTGCTTCGCATGGCAATGTTATTGGCCCATCAACTGTGTATCCAAACTCTTCTTCAGAAAGTTGGAAAAGCTGCATAACAATTCTAGTGTTGAGGTAGTCTAGTGGGATCATGAACCGCTTCCGGTCGATGGTATACACCACACAATGGCCTTTTTCGACACGGGGGCTAGTGCATTGGTCAACGTAACGATGAGAAAGCTTTCTCTCAAATGTGAGCCTTCTTCTTCCTAACACAGCCATTCTCTGCCACTTCTTTGCCATTTGTACAAGCTTCGTAGGACTAAGCATGATTTTGGAATTCTATTGGTAATGTGTATAATGTATAATGAATATTTGAGTGTTGATAGAAGAAAACAGCAAATCGCTTGGTTATATAAGCTAAGAAAAGATAAGCCTATAAGCAAGTGGAGCTTTCCTTGTGGTCATATGACAGGTTGGCAAGGGACAAAGCCATGAGCTCTCGGGCAGTGGGATATTGCTGTTAGATATGGCATTTATGTATTAGTTCAGCATCAAGATCGGTTTGTTGAGTTTGTCTATTCAAGATACAATCCAAAATCTTGAGAAATCTTTGGTGTCAGTTTAATGGAACCTAAAGGCGTGACCTTCATTTTTCTCTTAAAAAAAAAAAATACAATCCAAAATCAGGACATAAAGACTTGTACAACAACTTGTGAGATAATGATATATCACCATGCATATCTTCTCTAAAGGATTTAATTGATTTGGACAACCTCATGTGCTTGCATTTTCTCGTGTTCTATCATGAGAAGCAGGAATTCCAACTTTACATCAATGTATAATCCATCTTACGACCATTTTACCGGTCTATTCTTCTCATAAACAGGTGCGTTTGACTCTTCTCCCCTTTGTAGGAACACTGGAGACATCTTTTTCCTATCTATGATCACATTGAGGTCCCTATTGTGCACATCTCTCACGGAATTGCAAGTTTAGCTCGCTCTCTGCTTGTGCTCGAATAAGTTCAACTCAGAGTTTTGACTCAATGGCAACTTAATACTTGAAATTAGAGGCAAAATCAAACCAAACCATCAAGTTTGAAATGAAACCTAGGTGAATGAAGCTGACACAAGATCACTTGAGATTTATTTGAATTAAGTCGTACTTTGAAGCCAATACCATTTTTTTTTCCCATTATATATGTTCTCACTATTGTTATTGTTTGTCATATCTCCATTCCATTATTAAGCACGTTGGGTGTATTATCCGCTAACGGCTACGATTGAAATATTAATTTTTGAATTTAATCTTAGCTCTCCAATCACATAATCTATCTTTTTTTTTTTTTATTAAATGCATCTATTTTATGTGTAGAAGTTTAAATTTAGCTACAAACATACTCGCCACACATACTGCCACACAATGATTTACAATTAAAATTAAACAGACTCTAAAATTTAGCAATATAATTCTCCGTTTCCTTTTTTTTTTTTCCTTATTTCTCCCTCTCCAATTGAAATATTCTATACGGCGGATCACAATGCAAATCAATTTTTTATTCACTTTCTTATTTATCTACTTCTTATTTCTATACATATTATTGTGATAAATGTAGAATATATTTCTAATTTTGTTTTTTTATGAAAAATTGTCATTTTGATTGAGAATTTATTTTTGTTATCTTATCATATATTCCGTTGCAACACACGGGCACGATACTAGTTTTCCTAAAAGTAAGCTGCAGGTATAAACGGATAGGATATTATCCAATTTTGTCCGGATCTGAATCTCAAAAATTACTTAAATTATTCGATCTGTATCCGTATCCGAGACTATCTATATCTGAAAAATTATAACGGATAAGGATATGGTTTGATTTTTAACTATCGGTAACTATTGTATCCAACTATTTACACCCCTAAACCACAGCAAAGGTACTATTTATTCTTAAATTGATTTATTAAGCTGCATATACATACCAATAATTTATTAAATTACATATATATTCAGATGAACAATATAGCACTATGACATGATTAGTGACTATTGTTTTGGTAATATGATATATGTTTTGTAACCAACAAACTTATTATGAAAAATATTTATGAATAAAAAATTATATTTAGAAGTTATTCTTTACTAGAATGTACATTAGTAATTTATTTTTAATTATCCGAATTATAATCATATCCGTATTTGTATACGTCCGATATCCGATCAGTATTCGTATCCGTTTAATATCCGATCCATATCTATATTCGAGACTATCTGTATTCGTATCTATATCCAAAAAATTAAAATTATAACAGATAAAAGATACGGTTTAATCACTATCCGACCCGTACTCGACCGTTTACACCCCTAAAGTAAGGTCATAATTTGTTCCAATTTCCACACAAAAGTATATTTTGTGTCAAGCCAAGCTGACCTTGCAATCTGTAGATAAATTACAAAAGAGGCAGATTGAGCTTATGAGCGCTCGAACCTGCATTAAGTGTATATATGTTCACATGGCAATTAATATCAAGCTAGTCACAGTTTATGAGACCAACTGAAGTTACTAACGAAGTATGGGTTCCAACTTGTAATAAGAGTCCGGATCCCTAAAGTAACCCAATCTTTGAGTTTTGGATCGAGACCGTCCGATTCAAATTTGTCGCTCGGAATCATCTTGGGATTCAAATTTGTCATCGGGATGTGATCACTTCGGGAATGAATTTTCGCAGATTCGAATCGGACGGTCCCAATCTAAAACCCAAAAGTTGGGTTACTTCACTGGATCCGAATTCCTTGTTTCTTGTAATAAGATGAGAATAATGTTAGTACAACCTGGCCACGGCTACCATTTTCTTCCTGTATAGAAGATTTGCATAGAAATTTGATTGTAAAATAGTGCATGTGTACTCTTCAAAGAACAATAAAAAAAAGCAAGGAGAGAAGTAAATTAAAGATTGACTGCTGAAAAGTACCATGAAAAGCCATATAACTAACTTTACATTCTCCTAAAGTTCAGATTTTTGTTCCAAGAATATCCACCAAAAAACAAAGGGGAAAAGAGTTTACAATGAATAAGGAATAGCAGTTGCATTAAGGCCTAGAATACAAAGAAGTAAAGAATTGAATTCAATTACCTAAAGTAATCCTCAGCACAAACTTAACAACTCAAAATAAAGACATACTACATATCTATATATATTTAACCTATATTATGATCTCCAGTGAACTTTAACCAGAAGAAAACGAAAATATTTTTAAACTACCAATAAGAAGCTGCTACAGGACTCCTGTGTCTACCGGTGAGACTTGAAATTGCCACTTGACCTGAGAGCCTCATAGCGGGCAGTTAATTCTTCATAATCAGGCAGCTTAGGGTGGACTCGTGAACCAGTACTTCCACTTCCCTTGGATCTCTCACTGTGCTCACCATTATCTTCAGAGGCATCCTTTGGAAGTGGTGGTGGGGCCCGTTTTGGTGGTGGAGCCTTGCAAGGTGGGCCCACTTTAACTTTCTCCACGTCTTCGTCAGATTGGAACCCATCAGAGTCATCAAACTTTACATCTGAATTCACTCCTTTCGGGCCAACACCAACATTGGTGTTGCTTCTAAGTACCCTTCTACTATCCACTTCTTCAGAATCTGCATCACTATCTTCGTTTTCTATGGGGTTCAACCCATCAAAGCTGTGAGAACTGAAACGGTTTGTGGTGGATTTGAAACTTGTTTGATGGGATTGTGAACTCTCTTGTTTGCTCAACTGAGCAGCAGAGTTTGCAGCTGATACAGCTTTTGCTGCGAATTCAGCTGCAGCTTGAGCAGCTGAGGCTGTGTCACTGAATTCCATTGTCGTTGAATCGTTCTCCTCTTCATCATCATCATAGCTAGAATTTCTGAGTAATTAAGATGGCATTTTAGCTGGACTAAACTATTAATTAATTAAGTAGAAGTAAACAATGTTAATATATTGAAAAGCACCTCATGTTATGCTCGAGGTGTTGAGGGTCAGCTTGTAAAGGCTGATTTGTTGTTATCGGTAAAGTTGAAGCGCTAACAAATGTTGTAGGGCCTACCTGCAAAAATAACTACATTAGACTCTTCTCCAGTTGTAGGGGCCTACCTTACCCAACTAAGATCCTGTTAAATCCCTATTTTTCAGAATGCGTGCCTCTCAGGCGCACTTAAAGCTTTTAAAGGTTTCATTGAATTGAGAAAAAAAATATAGTAGTAATTTAGTGTACCAGGCGCTCTTCAGGAGGTTTGAGAAGCTCTTGTTCAGTTTCAGTCATGTCCCAGTCAACCTGATACTCCTTAGCAATTGCTTTCATAACCTTGAGCTTCATGTCTCCAGTAGGTTTCTTTACCGATAACTTCTCAATGAGCTTCACAAACAGGGAAATCCACATGTAAGGCTCTTGAAAAATTAGGGTTCTTTGTATATATTTTACCCATTAATATACTGTGTTTGCATATAACACCCACCATTCCTCACAATACCCATCATTGAATGATGTGAGAACTGTAAACTGTAAACACCCACAATTGTTGGATTATTTTGCCACCTTAAATTAAAGCTAGGACCTATTGGTCAAACAACAATGAACGAATTACAGCTAATCCATGCTATTTGAAAACATATGCTATATGCCAATCTGCATTGGTGTTATTAGTTCATGACAAGTAATTTGAAAACATATGCTGTATGCCAATCTGCATTAATGTTATTAGTGCATGACAAGTAATTTGTGGTATTGCTTGCAAAATATCAAACTATTAACTAGTTGCATTGAGATGAAATGCTGAAAGAAGAATTAAAAGGCCAACTTACGAAATAGGTGGTTTAATGCCTCTCCGGTAATACATAATTCATTGGATGGTCCCAGGAAGTTTGGGTCCTCCATTTTAGACTAGGCAGGCCTTAGGTCAGGTCTGATTGAAAATGGAGTGGGCCCAGTTATTCTTGGGGCCATCCGATAAAATTGCGACAACTGGCCAAACTGGAAAATAATTTGAAAGGTATTGAGATTTGGAAACATACATGCCGGTTGACACCAGAATCGGTACGTAGCTCTGTGGCTGAAGTTACAAAATCCCTACCATATTTCTTTTCAAAAATATCATGAATCCGAAGTAGCTCAGGGAGTTCAGAGCACCTTGGAGCTGCATATATTAAGCTGGAGATGCCTTCTTTCAAATCCACCGGACATCCCCTGCAAAATTGGTCATGCTATTATTTGAACTTCATAGAAGTTGCAGGATAGTTTCTTTTAAAAAAAAAAAAATGTTGCAGGATAGTGCTAATGATGATTTTTGAGAGGTTAATTTGGGGGCAAAAAAACAATCCTGCTAGTACTTTAAAGTTCCTATAGTACTTTAAAACAAGCCCTGATAGCTTTTATGCAAAACTAATGGACACTTGTCCTGAAAAGATCAGTAATAGAAACAAAAAGAGTATGTCATCAGCATATTCTTGTCCACTTGGATACATAAATAACAGTGCTTTATGATAATAAAAATAAATAAAGTATTTTATTTTTTCCCCCTTTTACTTCCAATTTTGCTTAGTTTTTCTATATTACTAACCCTAGCCACTTATTAGATGGGAAGAAACTTAAAATTAGCAACTGTTTTGTGCAAAATATTTGAAAGACAAATTTGTACTGAAAAAATCAACGAGAAGGGACAAGAATAGATCATAAGAATATCTTTGTCCACAGAGAATTTTTTTTTTTTAATTTACCAAAAATTAGGGGTGGCTTCTTTAGGAA
Organism: Carex kokanica; assembly: GCA_025461125.1. Classification (NCBI taxonomy): domain Eukaryota; kingdom Viridiplantae; phylum Streptophyta; class Magnoliopsida; order Poales; family Cyperaceae; genus Carex; species Carex kokanica. Next base: position 46,242 of record JAJGRX010001020.1, read on the forward strand.
AGGAATAATAATTGCTGTTGTTAATGTTTTAGGGATAAGGTAATAGGGTTTAACGGGAACATACAGAAATTACACGAACCTTTCTCTTGTAATGATTGAAAGCCGGGCAACGATTAGCTCACAGAAAAGTTCAATTATTTCATTTGCAGCCATGATGTTTTGCTCCCTAATTACATGCTCCACCTGCATAATCCAAACATTCCATTTATCACAACATTGCTTGAAGTAGGCAAACTAGTAATGCAAACTAACCAATATTATTCCAAAGAGTAGGATCAATAATTCCTGAATGGTACCATGTCTATTTCATAATAATTCAAAACTGACTAAGACCAATGAGAAAAGCATCTCTGATGGCCAAGACGTATTATATTACTTTAGGATCAGATAAAAAAGGAAAGAGGCGCATGCAACTGAGAGAGAGAGGAAACAGCCACAGTCAATGGCTACAATGTGTTTGATAAAATGTCTCCTCAGCCTCCCCCATAGATAGATTTCAGATGTTAGTTTCTTGTTCAAATTCCAACCAGAGAACTCTAATATAGCCTGATTTAAGAAAAAAAAAAGAAAGGATATAGATGAAACTCTAGCTTGCTATAAAGCAAAAGAAAGAGAAGACGGTGAGAGCTATGCTGACATAAATTGGAACAGCCTATCAAAAGCGGCAGGCCAGTAATCCCCTAGGAACTGCTCTAGAAACGGATGCAATAACAAATCAGGAAAAATTAAGTAAGAAGTTGCTAGTACTAGTTTATTTTGGGGAAAATATGTTATAGCCCAAATTGGGAAAAGGAAGAAAATCTCAAAGCTAATTAAGTAAGAATGCAACTGATTTCGCCCAAACAAAACAAATTCTATTAGCAGAAAATAGGAATAAATTGGAAAATGACCCGGATTCGAGCGATGTCCTCTTGACCTGATTCGAGCAGCATGGCAATATCACGCCGCATCTGCCGTATTTGAGCGTCCCTTTTATTTCTTAGTAGTTTGATCCTTGCTGTCGCCATCTTGGCTTCAGCTTTGCTGAAAATTTTCAAAATGTCCACACAAGGGAAGCAATTTATATCACCGCCATAAAAATTTATGAAATAGATTAGAGATTTAGAGAGGGAAGAGTACCATTTAGAGGGGCTGAAGCTTCGGTAAAATAGGAACTTCGTCGCAGCTATGAGCTTACGGAGATGTTTGTTGTTGGAAGCCATTGGCGAGAGCGAGAGCGAGCGAGCGAGTGAGAGAGAGAGAGAGAGGGAGGCGTGACTCGACTTATTGAGGAGGTATCGTCGCTATTTGGCGTGGTTCGCAACGGTAACCTTACGAGTTCTTCCTTACACGTGGACCCAACTTTATTTTTTGGAATGAGAACTTTCCGTTCCTTCATGAAACGGTCGGCTTTCCATAAACAAAAATTTTAATAAGAAAAAAGAATTCGGTGCCTCGGTGGCGGAGAGAATATAATAGGGAAAGCGGTCTGGATTTAATTCCGAAAATGGTTCTAAATTTAGTCTATTAGAAATAAGAAGTCCGTTTTAAGATTCGTGTCAAAATTAAAGAACGGTCCGAATTTCTCCATTGTACTAAATTCAGCCTTTTGATCTGGGCTCTGGCGGTTCGCGTTGTATCAGAAATTGGGTCCAGAATCCAGATGGAATATTCCCGATTTCTTTAATATCATATAAAAAAGGATAACTTATAACTGCCCATCGTTCAAATATCATTTCATCACACAAATATTAAAAATTAGTATTTGCACGTGTATTGTAACATAAATATATTATAAATTAATAAAAAGTCTCATACATAATAACATATTTTTATAAATAAAAAAATAATAATAAAAATAATTATTCAACAATATCCATACATAATATTAAAATAAATTCGTTTTAAATTCAAATTTAAAGCCCATTCAAATGAAATGTTACTTATAATATGTGTCGTGCATTGCAACGGAAATATAAGAGAACAAAAAAAAAAATCTCATACAAAATAACATTTTTTTATAAAAATATTCAATGATAAGGAATCAATATTTTTGTAATTAGATCAAACACATACATACAATAAATATTGACAATGTTTTTTCAACACTGTCAATTGATTCCAAATCTGAATCGATATATAGAAATCATGGTATACTTTAACATATCATATTAATTTCTTTATGAGTGAGGCTATGGTGCTATGCATAGCACCAATGGCTAGTGTACTACGGCTCAATATGGTACTTTTTAAAATCCTAACGGTCGATCCGACCGTTCAATGTGATATCCATATGAATATGTACTTGCAAACTAAATTTTATATTTTTTCGAATTTTTTTACTATTTTTTTAGATAGGTAGAAAAATCAGTGTTTTTTGAAAATTCTAGACCATCAAAATTCTACCTATCTGAAAAAATAGTAAAAAAATTCGAAAAAATATAAAATTTAGTTTGCAAGTACATATTCATATGATTATCACATTGAACGGTTGGATCGACCGTTAGAATTTTAAAAAGTACCATATTGAGCCGTAGTACACTAGCCATCCGTGCTATGCATAGCACCATAGGCTCACTCTTTCTTTATTGTAATCATTAAGTAACTCTTCTGCTCTTTCAATTCTAACGTTTTTGGCAGCATGCAAATAATTGATAAACTAAAATGGTAACAACATAAGTAAGAAAAAGGAGTTATTTAATGCATATCTTATAATACGTCATTTTGTGTTTTTTATTTAGGAAATTTTTCGAAAAAAAATGGCAAGTATGTGTGTGCGAGTATGTGGGGGCGGACATATGTCTAAATAAATTTAGATTTCTACACATAATTTTTTTTTTAAATGTACAAAATAAAAAAAAACTATATGATTGGAGGGTTGATATTCAATCCAAAATTTTATTTTTTAATCGAAACTGTTGGTAAATCAGGACATCTACATGCTTAATATAAGAATGGAGATTCAGTTTACTTACCAATAAATTAATGTAAAGTTTGAATTAAATGTCAACAAATTTATCTCCGAATTTATTTTTAGTAGAAAAGGTGGAATGCTAAATTAGTCAACATTTCTAGACATGAAAATCCTAAATAATTTAGCGTTCCTAAACAAGTAAAAAATGTCAAATAAGTTAGCCTTTTGGTTCATGCGAAAAACATCAAATTATTCAGTGTTTGTGTTAATGAGATTTGGGCGATTCGCTATTAAAGGTTTAATATTTCTTTTAGTGTAATGAATAAAAAATGACGAAATATTCGATGGATGTCCTTCTATAGAAAAGGAATTACATTTCATCTTGCTTCCGAATTTTAAAATTTAGAAAATAAATTAAGTAAATGGAGAAAAATAAATCCAGTGGGCTATCAGATCCAAAATATTAGGCCTCTAATTGGACGGCCTTTTTTAGAAATGGGCCGTTTGGTACTGTTTGTCTAAGATGGGAATTTTCATTTCTTAGTCAGCAACTCATCAAATCGATTCCCGACTCGACAAAGAGAAAACAGAATCTGCGACTAGAGAGAGAGATGGGAGGCGCAGGTCATGGCGGCACCACCTACAAGGGGTACACGATTGGAAACCCCGCTCGCTGGCACTCAGCCACCGGAAAGGGCCTGTGCGCCGTCATGTGGTACTTTCTCTACCCCTTTTGTGTGTCTCTCTCTATTTCTCTCCAGATTTTCAATTGTTTGGTTGACATCTCGTCGGATTCAAAGTGCAAACGACGATCCATGCTCAAAAGGATCCGTTCTCTTGTGGGATTTGAAATGTGATCCTGATCTAATGCGAGCTGTTTTCGTTAAGAGTGCTCTTAGTATTGATTTTTTTTTTTTTTTTGATCTAATGCGAGCTGTTTTCATTAACAGTAAAGTTTTACGGCTACAACTATTTTACTGAAAATTAAACGAACTAGAAAATCCCAGGGGGCACCAATCAAGTGTAGCCTCAGCTACACACACACAGACACAAAACTTGCTACTGAACACATCCAGCTGACGAAGATGCGTAGTTGCAAGTTTTTTTTTTTAATCTTTTTGGTTTTTTGCATCATTGGCAGTGGTGCCCCAAACTCAAGACTTAGTCCCTCAAAATCATTTTTTCCCACAGCATCTGTTCAGTGCAGATTTTTAACAACTAAAGCATTTACATTTACACTTATCAAAAACATCATACTCCAACTACAGATTATTACATTGCCATTCAACTTCATTCAAATACTGGCATCTCACAGTCAGTATTTGCTGCTGGCAAGCATCTCAGAGGAGAAATGTTTTGCAATGGTATTGCTCTTAGTATTTATTAGAAGTATATATTAGCTCATTTGGGTATCATTAACAGATATTATTTGTTTCCTGCTAAGGAGTTTGATTTTGTACTCCACTTGTTACTCTAAAATTGACCTTGTTGACTATTATGCCAAATTTCATTGGAAACAAACCAGAGAAAAAAAAAAGCATATATTTGGGTAGAATTGAATTTTTCTGGGAGCAACTATGAGCAATGTGTGCATCTAGTTTCTAGTCTCTAGGTTATGCTAACCATCTATTTGGTAATTTGCATAACAAGGGATGTCTTCCTGGTTCATTAGTTCCTCACTCTCATCTTCTGCATTCGAAATTAAGTTGCTTGGTGATTATTCAAATAAAATATCTGTAAGAGAAGAAATGTTTAATTAAGAAAATTTCATGACACAATTTGGTAAACTAAATTTGTTTTTTTATATACAGGTTCTGGATTTTATACAGGGCTAAGCAAGATGGTCCAGTTGTCTTGGTAAGTATCTCTCCGACTTATTCCAATTCTTGAAGATATTTTGCACATGTATATATCATAGCAATGGGACACCAGTTGAGTCATGTTAGCTATGCTTTTTTCCTTTTGAGAAAAGTGGGAAAAACAAATTCAGCTTTCATTTTTAGGAAATAAAAGCACAGTACATGCACTATTTAATGTACAAGCCTATTTGAAACATTGATACCAGAACCCCAGGTGAAACCGAAATTTTTCAGCAGAAGGGTACCAAGACTTCTGATTTCTACAAGTAGTTTATGGTCATTGATTTGTTGTACTCGCGAAACAATAAGTACCATTAGTGAATACTGGTTTATCAAAGGCATGTGACCACTCTGCCCTTAGTTCGAGTTTCCTGACGTGAATTTAAATGATAATAGAGGTTGTTTTTTTCTTTTGGAGTTCATTTTTCTGATAGCTACTTTCCTTTTACATCTAAAACCCTAATCCCTAATTGATGAGAGAAAAATTGAAATTATCTTTTTGTTTGTAAAAATTACAAGTGACATGCTCAGAGATATTGTTCTTTTTCATTTAAAATTATTGCAAAATTTTAGAGATCATTGTAATTTAAAATTATTGATTTTACATTAAGGAATAAATAATTGGTGTTCTGAAAATAAAAACAGCAAAGTCTGTTGCAGGACTTTACCTGTGCAAAACTGCAAGTTGAGAACAAAAACATTTCGATCAAGCATTGTATAGTCACAGTTTTCTCAATTGTTTTCTATTTTTAGGGTTGGCGCCATCCTTGGGAGGGACATGGGGACCACTCTGACGGTCATGGGGATGAGGTATTCTTTTTCAGTATAACAATTGTAATTGATAGTTTCACCCTTTCATATTAAACTGCTTTGATGCTGAACTTGTAGATGATTTAGTGTGACTGCTCTGTGTGAAATTCCGGCTAGTAATTGGCTCACGAGAAGTCATATTATGGTTTTCTTGTTAAAATGTTAACTAAAACTGTGTTAGTGTTCTATTCCGTTCTTACCTGTAGGAAAGTTCAGCTATGTTAGTCACAGTTCTTCTTTTTCTTTCTTTTACTAATATTATTATGGTTGCTTTTTATTGATTCTATGGTGGAACTGAGGTGCAATGCCTCCTTTAGAACCAGCACTGGATATCATGTCCCGATACCAATAGTTATACCTAGCTTTGACAATTTATTTTATTCATATTGACTGACTGGTTTTAATTGTACTTTTGTAGAAATCTCACTAGATATCCTGAAATGAGGCCCATGAAGAAAGGCTACTTCCTTACTGTTTGCATTCTTAGTTGCAATATGTAATAAGAAAACTGTGAAGCTGTTTATTATCGTTTTGCTTACGCTAACTATATGATCAGATTGCTTGCATGATCGTTGCTGGATTCAAGTGTTTGCTTTTCTTAAGTATCATCGGATACCACCTACTCTTGATGTTTTGTTATTGTTTGTTTCAATACTAGATTCATTGTACAGTTGCGTATCCTTGAGTTGCTGCACGTTGACTTTGGTCATTACGGGGTCCTTCATTTTTCTTTTGACTGAACAATTTATAAGTTTTTTCTTAAAAAAGTATGTACAGAAAATAGTAGTGTAAATGGATCTGATATTTTTTGTTTATATCGGATTAGTATTCAGATATTTAACAAATACGCATTCGGTTTTTGGCGAATACTGGATCAGGAGATAGGAGTAGGTCCGATGGGCATCGGACCTACATTTAGGTTCAATTAGCTCTAGGACCGTACGATTAGCATCAAGATATATGTGCACTGAAATTGATACAGACTTGCACGGATTTTGATACGGAGCACACGAATCTTGATGCAGATCAAATGGTCATCACACCCATCGAACCAAGGTAGGTCCGATGGGCATCGGACCTACTTTGATTCCCTGGATCAGATATTTGATGGATATGAGTATGGATATTTTCAAAGAGGATACAAATATAAATATAGTTTTCAATTAAGAATATGGATATTTTTCAGGAGGATACAAATGTAAATTTGGTTTTTTTAATTAAGAAGCGGATATGGATTTGAATAATGATTTAGGTTTGGATTTTTTTTTATAAAAATTTGAGAAATCGTCTTAGAGGCTGAAATCTCTTCCCTTTTTTTTGTTTTCATCACGACTTTACTTTTAATTTTTCTAATAACAATATTTTTTTTAATATGTAAAAATAAAATCATGCCTCAATGGAACATGACAATCAAACAGTATCCTGGCATCCATTCAACAGGTTGTCAACCTACAGAACTAATTATTCGTATTTCATCTGTTATTAAAATTTATACATTTTTATACATTTTAATAAAAAATATAATGATAATTTTTACAAAATTGTATAATTTTTAGTGATAATATTTATCCGTCAATATATAATTTTTTTAACTCATAAGTTTGTTATGAAAATATTGTGTAGTTAATTACGAATGCATATATGATGTGTGCACCTTTTTTTATGAAATATGTGATAGTTTTATTTTAATATTTGAACTATATTTTTATTTGTATCCGTTTAATATCATTATGTATTTGTATTTGTTTAATATCTAATTTGTCTTCGTATTAAAATTATTTGTATTCGCATTTTTTCTCAAATATTAAAAATAAATACTTATATTATTTAGTTGGTATGTGTAGGGATGTAAATTCGGGTCGCGCCGCATTGTGTTGTGGCTAGTCACGCTGTGATTAGAGTCACATACTGTGTTGTGACCGAGTCAAGTTTTAACATGCCATGACCTAAATCACGAATAATGATAATGGCACGTTAGTCATGTCCTAAATCACAATTCGCTACTCCGCTAAGAAGAATCGCTTATTCGTATGTAGAAAAAGGAGGTCCGCTACTCCATTTCGATCTTCAGGAGAAAAAAAAATTGTACTCTTATCAGTATTTTGTGCCTACCCCTGATCAAAATTCTAAATCTGCCTTTGTGTGTCGGTATCGGACCTGTTTACAAAAACACACTAATTCATTATTATTATTTTTTTTTTTTGTGGCTCGTAAGGAATAATACAATGTTTTTCAGATGCTCGTCTCTGCCATTTCAATTCACTTTAAAAATTCATTAGCTCAAATTATGAATGAAGGGGCAACTTCTAATTGAAGTTCTGTCAGTAACAAATAACAACCACGCAAATGCCAAATGCTCATAGGAGATGCAATGATTAACTTTCTCAAAGACTGAAGTCTCTACTCAACTACGTACATGAAAATTCATCATTATTGAGATCTAATCATCAGCTCTACTGACTAATATTTTGCATTAATGCAAATTTAGTGTAGTAGTCATGCATCAATTTAAGTTCCCCAGGTACCTTCATATCCAATCTTAACGGAGTTCAATGAACTTTACTTTTTAAGAGATTTCAATCCAAAAATCTAATGTGTGTTTTTTTTTCTTAGTACGGATAGCTTTCTGATTGAATTGTTTTTTTCTGATTAATTATGGATTTCTTGGCTACAAAATTGCCTGTGAGCTGGGCCGACAGAGCATTTTTAAGTTGGGCTGGATTCAATAAATTAGTTTCTTCGCATGTGTACATTTTAGGTGCCCAGGAAACGGTAGGTTTGATAAGATGCATGAAAGTGTTTTGTCACAAGGGGAACATTCGATGCCCATCGAACCTAGTTTGATTCCGATGGACATATCTACTGGTACCAACTTAGTTTGCAAAAAAGAAAAAGAAAAAAAGATTATAGATGTGGGATCCATAAATTTTTACACACTATTAATACCAGATTTAATCAAAAAATGGTGAAAAATATCACATTACATTGATGCTGAAAAACTTACAATAATTACACTTAGTAAACTTAAACAATAATTAAATAACTAACTAGTGTCAACAATTAGTACAAATATTGAGTTTCTAGTTCCTAGTTCATCAATTACTGGGAGCTTGGTGGCATCAGCGGAAGACATTTTCTTGACCCAGAGAAGACTATCTTTCTATGGCCATGGCGTACTCGGCAAGCTTAATGAATTAAAGACAAAAACTATATCAATTCCAAATAAAGAAAATAGAAAATTATTTAGTACCTTCTGATCTTGAACATTTCCATATATGCATCAATTCCATGTAAACAACATAAATGATCAAGGCTAGAAGAATTTAGAGCCAAAGCACACATTTTAGTAATACATGCCTTAAAATATTCATAGGCATGATATTCTGATACAGAGTGATTCCAGGAGCACCGATCAGCTATGAACTTTATAGCTGAAAGGAAGAACAGTTAAATGACGACATATGAGATAAATCAGTCAAATTACCGTTGTCGAGTAAACAAGTCCGGTGATTCAATTAAGAGAATACCCTCAAAGTCATAATGTACCATAATATAAACTACTTCAACTCTTTTCTTTTTTCTAGCATATAATATGTTCAACAGGCGTATTCTTGGATCGTCGTTTACATTTTTCAAGGGCTCCAACTTCTCTTCCTTGATTCATATAAAATACAGTATTAGTAAACAATTTGATGTTCAAGGGATTTCTTTTTCTTTTTTTTGGCACAGGGACAGCCAACATATTACCTCACGGCAGCATATATTCAAATAAGATTTCTCGTGATACAGTATAACATTGAGTGTAATATGTGTTAAAAAAAAAGAAAACCTAGAAAATAAAAAATAACAAAAGTATCTCAATAAAATCATTTGACAGATGAAAGATCTCACGAATAAGCCAAAGGCTGTGTGCAAATACAACCTCCAACTTCATCCCGAAATTTTTATTAATAACCTCAAACAAAAGAAAAATATCAAATATAACCCCAACTCCCAAAAATTTTCAAATCTAACCCAACCGCCCCATTATTGGGCGGTTCACCCTACCCACCAAACCGCCCAATGGTTGGGCGGTCCACACGGCCAAGCAAACCGCCCAGTGGTTGGGCGGTTCAGTTTTTTTTTTTTTTTTTTTTTTTTTTTTTTTTTTTTTTTATAGATTTGAGAGACAATATGAATGAAATTTAATAATAAAAATTCGAATTTTGTTTTTAATATTTGTTAGATTAATTTTTTTGATGTATAAACCGACATTTTTAAAAATACCCAAAGTTAATTAAAGATTAATAAAAATGTCCAAACCGGCCGGTCCCTTGACTAAATAACTAAAATGCTGAGATTAATTCTTTTGTTAGATTATATTTGTTAGATTAATTCTTTTGATGTCCAAATCGAATTGTTTTGTTAAATATTTGTTAGAAAATACGTTACGAATAGAGCCGATTTTGTGCTAAAATACGGTAAATTACAATAATTATACTAAAATACAGTAAATTTACTAAAATGCTGAAATTACAATAATTATGTAGAATTATGCTAAAATACGGTAATTTATTGAGCTACGTAGATTGAAGAATAGAAATGAAAATCTTAATCGAAAATGATGCAATATGGGCCTGCGCATGCTTCACGAAAAGGAGCGTAACTTTTAATCCGTCCGTCGGATCGGGCTGAAATTTTGACAGGAAATCCCGAATTCAAAAACCAAGCTAGACTCCTTTCGAGCCCGATCCGACCGTCGGATATAGAGTTTTCGAACTTTCTTTACAATATTAGAGTTTTTAGGGTCTTTTCGTGCATCATCTAACAAATATTTTAAAAAACAATTCGATTTTTTTGTGTTATATTTCATTTCAGCATTTTAGCTATTTTTCTCTAAAAAAAAAAAAAAAAAAGAGTTTCAAACCGTAAATAATATTTACGGTTTGAATTCGGAATTCAAACCGTAAATATTATTTACGGTTTGGGTAAAAATTTAATTTTTTCAAAAACTTGGTTAAATATATTAATTTTTATTTTTTTTGGGTAAAAATAAAAATCTCGGATTTTGCATATTTTACGGGAACCGTGGGCATATTTATTAATCTGTAATTAACTTGGGGTATTTTTAAAAATGTCGGAATTCTCAAGTAATTTAGTGTATTTTAGTATAAATATGCTATCAAAAAAGTAATTTGACAAATATTTAAAAAAAAAATCAATATTTTAGTGTTATATCTCAGCATTTTAGTTATTTAGGCAAGGGACCGGCCGGTTTGGACATTTTTATTAATCTTTAATTAACTTTGGGTATTTTTAAAAATGTCGGTTTATACATCAAAAGAATTAATCTAACAAATATTAAAAACAAAATTCGAATTTTTGTTATTAAATTTCATTCATATTGTCTCTCAAATCTATAAAAAAAAAAAAAAAAAAAAAAAAAAAAAAAAAAAAAGCTGAACCGCCCAACCACTGGGCGGTTTTCTTGGCCGTGTGGACCGCCCAACCATTGGGCGGTTTGGTGGGTAGGGTGAACCGCCCAATAATGGGGCGGTTGGGTTAGATTTGAAAATTTTTGGGAGTTGGGGTTATATTTGATATTTTTCTTTTGTTTGAGGTTATTAATAAAAATTTCGGAACTTCATCTTGCCTGGGACAACATGTACACAGTGAGAATCACCCACTAAATCAACAAAAAGGAATAAAGAAGATGGATATAAAACTCGAGTGATGTCCTAAAATATGAAATAAGAAATTAGTACTGGTTAAAAAATACTGATACATATTCATAGTAGTAAGATTCTTTCTACATTGTATCTTAAATCTGACTTGTATCAGGTATTGTCTTGCAAGCTTACAAAGTTACTCAAATAAGAAAATTTGAATAACCAGCAATTAAATTGGTTAAATTGCGCGCGAGAGGGAGGAGGTCGACGTTGCGTGGAAAAGAGCGAGAGGAGAGGAGGCGAGAGCTGAAAATTCTTAATTTTGATGTTAACGGGTTTAAAAGTCCAAATAAATCAAATTCGTTTAGAACTATTCGTTAAAGCATAATCCTTGGCCCTAAGTCATTTGATTAAATCCTACGGTAAATCTTGGCATCAAACCGAAAAATAGATCCAATAAACATCGGGCGTACACTGATTCCACCACAAGAGTACCATACCTGGCGAGTTGCAGGAAAGTGTTTTGTCACAAGGGTACCATACAAAATGGTGCCATTCCCTTTTTTATGAATATATACTATTGGAGTACGTGGATTATTTGTCGCCTTGTCAAACACTTTTGACCCGGAGCCTGCTTAATCAAAGGTCATTTCTGTACTTTTTGTACTTGAAAATTTAAGTCTCGTCCTTGTTGCACACATACATCCAAATACTGGATCTATATTGTAAATATATAGAGAGAGGGGGGGTTTCAGTTGAGTGATCTATAAGACATATCTTGGCATGCCGAATTTTTATTAATTATCATTTGAAAAAAAATACAAAGTTTGTACATTTTTTAATTTTTGAATTTTTATCCGGTACGCACTTATTACATGCACACCTTCCGGAGATGGCACGTGGATATTATATGTGCAGCCAAATTAAAATTTGGTACAGTTTGTCATATTGTTTGGCATGTGCATAAAACCTGCGCGCCACCCTCGGTAATGCGCAAATAATAACTGCGTACCGGATAAGAATGAAACTTTTGAAAAAAAAAATATAGCAACTTTGTATTTTTTTTTTTAATGGTAATTAAAATATTCGGCTTGGCATGAGGTCAAGGATTCAAAATTTAGCGAGCTTATGTTATTTTAAGTGTTATTCTCAATATTATGTGAGGTTTTGGAATTTGAATAATTTAAAAAAATAAATAAAGGAATGTGAATAATATTATGTGAGCTTCTGACTTAGCTTGGAGTGCAGTTCAAAGTCATGTTTTTGGACACTAAATGGCTGGCAAGGGCAAATCTAAAGCCAAGTCAGAAGGTGTTTAGTCACTGTCATAATGTGAAATTTTCAATCATGTGTTAATTGAATTTTATTTTTTATTAAATTTTTATAAAGTTTAGATTCTTCAAAAATTATCAAATTATATTTATAGCTTAGTTGTTAGAATTTCAATTTATGATTGTGGAGACTTGAGTTCAAATGTCAGTTATCACACATATGCATTTTACGTTTCAAGTCATTGTTTTTATTTTGAAAAATCAAATTAACTGAAATTGTGTTAGTATGCAACTAACTGATATGTTTTCTTGGTTAAAACGAGAACAAATTAAAGATGTTTATAACTAGCTTGTTTCTAATTTTTAACGGTTTCTATGAAATCGATATATGGCAGTTGAAGACCATTTAATTTTGTCAAAAAAAAAACTTAAAACCAGCTTGTGTTATCATTTGTTAAGTAATTTTGTGAAGCACTGACTTTCTATTTTTGTTGATGCATGCGTAACGAACAAATATATAAGCAGATTTATTTGAATGACAATTTACTGCAAATTATTTCAACAAAATGCTCCAAATCAATTCCAAGTACACATTTTAAGGCAATTAAATTATAGCAGGATAAGGATTACTTGTGTCTTCCAAATGTTTCTAGCTAGTTTCAAGGTCAATTAATGGATCAAGCTGAAAACTTTAACTAAAGTAGTTGGTTGTGATATCATGATCTCTATAGTTGTTAACAAAGCAAAAGAATCTGACATTTGATCATATGCTCACAGCATTTCTAGTACATGACACAAGTCACGTTGAATTGTACAATAGTACTACCTTCTTTTTATCGCTTTATGCCTGTTTTGAAGAATCTTATACATTCATAGTGCATCAGTTAGTGCACCAAGGCAGCAGCTCGTACCTTCTTTTATCTCTTTATTATGGTATAGTACAATGCAGATTACTATGGGCATGAAGCCCTACTGATCACATATCTTTTTTCTGTTTGATTCGTTGTACGATAAGTACATGCAAATAATATCTTTTTCAGAATAAGTTGAATTTTAACAATCATAATTTCTATAAAAGTATCTTATATAATCAAGTAAATTTCTGACAATAATATCGAAACTCTAAAAACTTATATAATAAAAAATGAGGAGGTTCAAATGCCTTCATTTTTTAAAAATTTAATAACTCAAAATTTAAAACTTAAAAGTCAAAATAAAACTGTTGGATATGATCTACATTATTTTATCTATGTTCTCATAAAAAATTATCATATTTTGATTTTGTTTTTATTTGAATCAATAAGTTGAAAAATTAAAATATCATAATTTTTACACATGCATAGATAAAATGATGTAGATCATATCCAACGGTTTTATTTTGACTTTTAAGTTTTAAATTTTAAGTTATTAAACTTTTTAAAAATGGAGGCATGATAGAGGCATGAAAAATGAAGGCATTTGAACCCTCATAAAAAATAGAGGGTAAAATGAAAACTTTATAAATGCAAAGTAAATTTTAATGAAAAATACAATAAATTAGATAAATGTGAAAGATTTAAAATTTTAAAAGAATAAATATGATATTATGAAGGAAAAGTACGTAATTTTTTAAGGGTGTACATGAAATTCTTCTTAAAATAACACCATAAATCGCATGAAAATTTTACAGAGAAATGCAATCTCTTTTAAATAAAAAAAAACAAACATGAAAAAAATTGAGTCATTTGATCATATTAAAATAAATTAAATAAATGGAATTCTTAATAATATGATGTTAGTCAAAGTTTTAAAACTCAAGTCTTTCTACATAATATATAGAAAGGTTGACTAATATCAAAACGTTTGTTCCTAGGTCATGGAACAAATATGCAGGTCCCGTACCAGTCAGATCAGATGCATTGCCGCACAGCATCAAAGAGACGATGGAAGTGTTCAAGGAACACCTGGATAATGATGAGTGGACTGAAATGGCCAACACCCTCTGGGCCATCTGGAGGTGCCGTAATGGTATGGTCTACTCAGCAAAATCGGTTACCAATGATATGTTCAGGGCTTTTCACACACAAATAGCCCTAGAATCCAAAATGGCAAGCACAGTCAGGACAACGGTAAGGCTGAACCCATCTGGTACGGGAAACTACGACGAGGGAAATGGGGGGGATCATGTATGCTCGGTGGATGGATCATGAGTAGGCAATTGGTAGGGTGGGATAGGGTACATCCTCATGAAGGGTGAAAATCTTATCCAGTACAGGATGGTTCAGGTGGACGCATGTTGCCCAATACAAACCGAGGCAAGAGCTCTTAAGGAGGCAGTGCTGGATGTCATTGGCCTGGGCCTAGAGCAATGTGAATTCCGGACGGATAATCAGGACTTGGCAAGATTGGTATCAGCTTTACACCCGCCAATAGATGCGGACTGGAGGGCTTATGCGGAGTGCAATGAAGTGTGGAAACATGTCAGATTTAGGGATGATCTTAAGTGCCATTACATTCCAAGGGGCCAAAACGAACTGGCGGACCTATTGGCAAAAACGGGAAGAATACTGGGAGAGAACTACACGGGATACACTTTTCCAATTCTGTAGTTACTGTGTTTTCTTTTTACCAGTATGTAGTAGGGAGTTTTTTGATGGTTTTTCTTTATCTTAGTATGGAAAGCTCCTAATGAACATGTAACCTGCCTACGGGCTTTTGAAAGCAAAAAAAAAAAAAAAAAAAAAACTTTGATTTTTACATTTTCAAATTCTAAACAGTTCAACATTCAATCTATAATAAAATATGCTTGGAGATCAAATTTTACATTTTTTGGAATTTTTTTACTATTTATTAAGTCAGTTTTAAAATCGTTGTTTTCAATGATCCAGAAATTTTTTACTGTTTATTAAAATCAGCGATTTTAAAAATGGCTTAATAAATAGTAAAAAATTCTAAAAAATTCTAAATTTGGTCTCCAAGCACATTTTAATATAGAGATCACATCTAACAGTTTGGATCGACTGTTTGAACTTTAATAATTAGATAATCAATTTGTTGCACCACAGCTCCGGAACAATTAAAAGTTTTGATATTAATCAACCTATATATATATATATATAGAGAGAGAGAGAGAGAGAGAGAGAGAGAGAGAGGAGAGATCCGATTACAATATTTTTGAGTTACCACAATGTTACAATAACTATTTTCTACATTTTCAAAGTCGAAATCGTCGATCCAAACTGTTCAACATGATCTCCACAAAAAATATGCTTGCAGATCAAATTTTATATTTTTTTTTGAATTTTTTTACTATTTATTAAGATGGGTACAAAATTCAATGGTCTGAATTTGACTAGTTTTTGTAAAATACTTAATAAATAGTAAAAAAATTAAAAAAAAATGTAAAATTTGATCTGCAAGCACATTTTATTGTGGAGATCATATTGAACGGTTTAGATTGATTTGAACTTTGAAAATGTAAAAAATAATTGTGGTAACTCAAAAATGTTGTAATCGGATCTCTCCTCGTATATATATTCGTGGATAAAAGTGGGCTTAGGAATCAGGTAGAGCATCCAATTATTAACCTGTTATTGTATTAACGGGTCGGTGGATGAGGTGCTTTCGGTGTGGCCGAATCACTCTGTTAGACCAAATTATCTCCTTATCTTAGTTTCTTTTTTTTCTTCCCTCTGTTTGTTTTTTTTCTGGAAATTCAATAAATCATAAATAGTAACTCTTTTGACATGCAAGATGCAATTCTAATATATGGATTTGAGAAAACATGTGACATGCAAACACGACACGTCACGTATAGGAGCATCGGTATGGTACATGTACAGGTTCTTGCAAGTATCGTGTCAAAGCGATCATGTGTCGCGTAGTCAGATATGCTTGATAATGGGATATGACACGGTTCGTTTATTCCGTCTTTTATTTGAATTCGAACATGCTAAAATGAGGAAAACATTACATTTTGTGCAATATTATTTTGTAAGTTCAATATATCATTTCTCATAATTTTATTTGGCGCATTTTTTTCCTAATTTTTGGATTTTTTTTTTATCCAAACTTTTTAGGTTTGTTATTACATTTCACTATTTTTTTCAAATTAATAAAGAAAGTACTTTACACACGTGCAAACACGGCCCGTACCTTATTATTGCAAATATCATGTCTAGTTTTCACATTTTTAATACGGCATAACACGACATTTTTAATCGGTATAATGCGTCTGATATACACCCAAATACTCGATACTTACAGAAACGACACGACACTTCGACAACACACTTATCTAAAGTTGTCAAATGAATTGTCTACACGAATAAGAAAAGGTTTTCTACCGAGCTAGCCTAGTTGCTTTTATGTCATTAGGTTTGACTTTGTGTGGGCGTTGATAAATAGATAGATATGCAAGGTGAGAAAAAGAAAACAAAACAAGGCACCTGGCCTTTCATGTCATCTTGTCCATAATGAAATGCCTTGAAAGAGATTATATATAGCTGCGCTGTTCCAAAGAAAGGCAGCTTGTCTGATAAAACATGATTTTGACGTACCTGAACTTTGTCTCCGAATGTGTATTTCAAATTGTCCAAAAAAAAATTATTGGAATCCGTAGGCAAAATTTTCAAATTTATTTAGGCCGATTGTGCACTAACTAGTACTGTCCATAGGCGCTATGAATGACCGTTGGACTGGACCATTTAACTGCGGGCCAAAATCCAAAAGAGAGATCCATCTTGGATCACCATTAGGTGACAAATGAGTTATGACTTGATAATGTCGGCGAATATATACAATTAAAATATAATAATGGGATGAACTATATAAGAGCATCTACATCTCTGAAACTCTTAGAGTTTCTAATCTGATGTGGCAGTTGCTAAACCAGTTTCAGGGATGTAGATGAATTTCTTATTTAACAACTTTGCTCAATAATTTCTTAATAAGAAATCGTTTATAAACTGTGACGCGGCGAAATGATTCGCTGAGATTTCTTTCTCTTGCAGATATATCTTAATAAGAAATTTTATAAGCTATGACATGGCAATTAGGAAACTCTAATTTTAGTTTCAGGGATGTGGAGGCTTAAAAATTAAGAGAGGTTTAATTTCTAAAAAACAGTTAACAGTTATTTAGAAACTCTAATAGTTTCAGGGATGTAGATGCTCTAAAAACTAAAAAAAATCAATTAAATTACAATACACATAATTTTAAATTTTAAAATAATTAAGATGGCTAAACACCCTTTAACTTACATCAATATCCATCCTTGCCTTAACTATCCTGAGTACAATTGACTTGTATAGTGACTTGCTA
This sequence comes from Carex kokanica, assembly GCA_025461125.1. Taxonomy (NCBI): domain Eukaryota; kingdom Viridiplantae; phylum Streptophyta; class Magnoliopsida; order Poales; family Cyperaceae; genus Carex; species Carex kokanica. The sequence goes on from JAJGRX010001020.1 coordinate 64,024, forward strand.
GATATACATATACAACTGTCTATGGCATCACTCTTCTTTATTATTTTTTCCGATTGGGGATCAAATCACTCAATTATTAATATTTATAATTTTTTTTTATTAAAGAGTTCGGTACACTCCAATATTTTTAGTTGTTATTCTCGAGAATTGAACATGTGTCCTCTTGGAAGAGAGACGAGGACACGTGTCACTGCATCAAACCCGCCGTTCTATTTAATATCCACAATTAAATTGTCCTTTCTGAATTTCAAATATGTGACCACCTATACGGAGAACATTATCTTTGCCACTAGATCAAAAGTTAATTCTCGACGTCACTCTCTAGATCATGAAACACCTTGAAAAGTTGAACATTGTTTTTTATATAGGATCCACTGTTCATATATAATTTTACCACTGTACATGTTCGATTCGTATTCAATCCGTTTGACCCCTACTATCCATGTGTATTCAGGGTCTGACTACTAGACTACTAATATGCATCATATGTAATTTTCTTATTTAATCTTGTATAAGATACGTACGTCAAAATGGATACCTTTACGATTTTTTTTTTGGGGTAGGACAACTTTCTGTCAGTTTAGAAGCCGACAATTCAAATTAATATTTATATCCAGCTTAGCTGGATATTTTGAAAAATGTCAAAACTGATTATTTAATGACCGATTTTCATTTTTTCCAACCGGTCTAAAAATGACAGGCACCGGCCTATAAAATTCCCACAGGAGTTCTTTTTTTTCAAAATCTCATTCTCACAAAATTTACACTCTCTCTCCTCACTTTATCTCTTTCTCCAAAGTTTATCCTCCTATTCTCACATTTGCAAATAAGTCTCTTTATTTTTTTAAAAATTTATTTGAAGTCCAAAACGGTTGTAAATTGATATAATTGTTAGAAATGTACCAAAATTAGTATAATTTAGTTCTCATTAGTTATCATTTGTGTTAATTAAGTTTAATTAGTTTTAATTAAGTAAATTTTAGTTTAATGGGTTGTAATTTAGCATATTTTGGTATATTTTAGGATAATTAGCATAATTTAGCATATTTTATCAACTTATATTTACTGTTAATTGTTATGAAATTAGAATGGCTAATTAAAGGACGGCCCAGGACTCGACCTTAGCTGATACCATCTACATGATGAGCCGATCGCCACTGATAGCAAGGAGCATTTCAGTCCTCTTCTATGGATGCCACATAGTGAGCATCGAGTCTCACTTCTCGCGAGGTACTTTACTTTTTTGGTTTAAATTTAAAGTTTAAATTTGGGTGTGTTAACTCTATAATATACTGTGGATTTTTTTTTTAAATGCAGGACATGACGATTTTGGATGTCAAGCTTCGGTGCATTCATATGCGGATGGACCCATATCTCATCAACCTGGGGTTATACAATATTGCTACTATGCAGAGTGTGAGTGGCATCATCAACGCATCTCTCATTCCAGGACTAGTGGAGCGATGGCGTCCCAAGACCCATACATTTCACTTACTATTTAAAGAGATGACGGTGACACTTCAGGATGTCAGTGCCCTATGGGGTTTGCCTATCAGTGGTACACCAGTCGGTGGTGTATCTAACGGTACTCATTTTTCTGAGTACATCGACTCGTTGTTGGGAGCTGATCCAATCGAGTTACGGGGGCATGGTGGGACATCTAATTATCATATACAGATGACCAAGTTGCGACAGCACTTCAGCGCCGGTCTGACAACAGATTCCACCCTCGAAGAGATTCAGCAGTAATACTTGTAAACTTGTTTTTTTAAATGTTGATATTTCAAATTTATTAGATTTTATTGTCTACTTTGCATTGCAGATATACACGGAGATACGTGATAGACCTATTTAGATCTATCATGTTTGCTGATTCCAGCGGCGATGCTGTCCCGATGATGTATCTGCCGCTGCTGGAGGACCTTGACAGGCCGTCGAGGTACAACTGGAGTGGGGGTGTCCTAGCCCACCTGTACCATAGCCTTTGCAATGCTTGTAAGGTAAGTCTCTAGCTCTTTTCTTATTTAATTTTTTTCTCAATCAAGCTAAAGACCTTGATAGCTAACATTCTTGAAAATGCAGAAGGAGGCGAAGCAAATGTATGGGCCGGTTTTATTGCTGCAGCATTGGTCATGGTCATGGCTGCCGGTGGGCTGTCCTAGATCGAATGAGCCCGAACCGAATTGGGGACAGCCAGATATTCATAGATGTCCTGCATACGGCAAGAAATGGCACGGTACCTACCACTATGTTGATCAGGGCTACGGCGTCCCTTGGGTATTATACCGGTCCGATCACAGCTGCAGAGCCTAGTTCCATAGCAGGTTGTCTGGACTCCGTATGCACTGTACGAGAGACAGAGATAGCTAGAGCTTACACTGGTTCAGCAGGATATATAGTTGGTGGTACAGGGGACCGTGAGGGATATGCGAGCATTGCGTGCGGTTTCACTTCCTCATTTTTGAAGTTGGGGTTTGGGTGCTATGGTAAGATCTATGGTTTGTTAGACAATTTATATTAATCATAAAAAATTTCTAAAAAGATTTAAAAAAATTAAAAAAATACCTTAAAATCGCCTCTGCAATCGCCCTTTTCGCTTTTGAAATCGCCTTCAATCACTTCCTCTTCCTCTTCCTCTCTTTCTCTTATTAGGAGTTTGAGTGCGTTGTGAGAGGGAGGAGATAGAAAACGGTGTATTTATAGATTCTGAAACATACAAAAAAATCCCAACCGACTATTAAATAGCCGGTTTGAATATTTTAAAAAATACCCAGCTCAGCTGAATATAATTATTAATTTGTATTTAATTATGAATATTAATAAAAAAAAATATCGGGTTTAAAAGGCGACATGCATACACGAGACCTTTGAATTAATTTATAAAATTTTATTATTTCTTTTTACTACCTCTGATTAACCGGCCAAGGGAAAGAAATGTTGCCACTTGTCACTTGTCAGCATGACACCTCCAGATCAAACTGCAGTAGAAAGTATGTTTATGATTCCTCTATAATTGATTCAAATAGTTCAATCTTGTGTCATGTTCCAGTTCTCTCATGAGTCAGCTATATATCCTGTGAATCTAGACCAGCTTTAATTTAGTAGTTATAACTTTACAACTGAGATAGCCACCATTAACTCAACACAGAAAAATTCCTTTAATGTGATGTCACAATATAGAAGGAGACCTAACTAAGGTGGATGAAGTGGGTGCGGCTGTTAATGGCTTTTTGGTTTGGAGGCATCTCTTTGTCTCAGCTTATCCCGGTATTAATGGGCCACATGCCAAACCAGTCAAAAAGAAAACCATATTTTCCTCCGCTTCTTTCTCTCTCGCTCCCGGTGAGTAGTGTTTTGCAAATACCCCCACGGGTCAGACCCGACCCGGCCCGCCCGGGACCCATGCCCGTGCACGGGTTTTGCACGGGTTCACGGGTTAAACGGGTACGGGTTGAGAAGAGCCGGGTACGGATTTTTTTAAAATTTACCCGTGATACCCGTACCGTTTTAAACCCGTACCGATCTGTGGACCCGTATTACCCGTACCCGTACCCGTACCCGCAAACCCGTGCCCGCCTACCCGTATATCCGTGCCCGCCTACCCGTACTTGAACCCGAACCCGAACCCGTACCCCTGTACTTTTTTTTTTTTTTTTTTGAAATTCGAATTTTTTTTCCCCCCAAGTCCCCAGCCCCCTTTCCCCCTCCCCCCCGGACCCCTACCCCTTCCTCTTTTCTGTTTTTTTTTTTTTTAGTTTTGTTTTAAAATTTATTTTTTATTGGGTTAGATTTTATTTTTCAAATTCGGATTTATTTTTAATAGGTTAAATAAGTATGTTATATTTATTTTTTGAATATGTTAAGTTATTAGATTTATTTTTGAATAGGTTAGATTTTATTTTTCAAATTCGGATTTATTTTTAATAGGTTAAATAAGTATGTTATATTTAGTTTTTGAATATGTTAAGTTATTAGATTTATTTTTGAATAGGTTAGATTTTATTTTTTAAATTCGGATTTATTTTTAATAGGTTAAATAAGTATGTTATATTTAGTTTTTGAATATGTTAAGTTATTAGATTTATTTTTGAATAGGTTAGATTTTATTTTTCAAATTCGGATTTATTTTTAATAGGTTAAATAAGCATGTTATATTTATTTTTTGAATATGCCAAGTAATTTGCATTTATTTTTTATTGGGTTAGATTTTATTTTTTAAATTCGGATTTATTTTTAATAGGTTAAATAAGGATGTTATATTTAGTTTTTGAATATTGTAAGTTATTAGATTTATTTTTGAATAGGTTAGATTTTATTTTTCAAATTCGGATTTATTTTTAATAGGTTAAATAAGCATGTTAGACTTATTTTTTGAATATGTTAAGTTATTAGATTTATTTTTGAATAGGTTAGATTTTATTTTTTAAATTCGGATTTATTTTTAATAGGTTAAATAAGTATGTTATATTTAGTTTTTGAATAGGTTAAATAAATTCGCGATCATCAACCATCATCATCCGGAGTCGACACCGAAGAAAGTGGTACCGAGCCGCGGGCCGAGGCTAATTCGGATTCAGACGGTGCGGAAGAGAGCGACCAATGGTATATGAATGCTACCTTCTAGATAGGTAGTGTCGGTATAAATTTCTAACCTCTTTTAATCTTTATGGTTATTCTTTAAATCATTAATTTCTAAACATTTCAATTAGTTTTTAAATTATTCATTTTAAAGAAGAACTACTAACAAAAAAAAAGTTAGAACTCCGCCTATGTTATTTTACATAGCCGGTTCCAAGCCCGGAATAAAGGAGGAGGGTAACTTTTATTTTTTAATCTATTGTTTTCAAATAATTCATTATTATTTTTAAAGTAACTGATTTAAGAAATTTTTGATTTAAAATATTTTAAAGTAATTGATTTAAGAAATTTTTAATTTATATTTTATTGTTCAAAATTTAAAGTAATTGATTTAAGCAATATTGTTTTAAGGGGGAATTTCATGTATCCCCCTCAAAAACTTCAATATTACGTATTTCCCCCTCTAAACTTTGAAATTACATATTTCCCCTTCTAAACTTCCCAAACTCACAAATTTACCCATTTAATCAATAAAATATATTTAATATATTTAAAAATACTTAAATAATATTATTTCGGATTCTAAATTTTTTTTAGACCATTATACCCCTTCCTCCTTCCAATCTCGTACTTTTTCTTCAATTCATGAGCGTCTCACACCGTCCCCATCTATGGATTGAAGCAGCTGTGTGACATCTTTTGCCAATTCGACATGGATGGTGCAGCAGCCTGACACAACTGGAGCTCGCCGCATTGCTCCGATCCATAGGTGGGGACGGTGTGAGACGCACATGAATTGAAGAGAAAGAACGAGATTGGAAGGAGGAAGGGGTATAATGGTCTGAAAAAAATTTAGAATCCGAAATAATATTATTTAAGTATTTTTAAATATATTAAATATATTTTATTGATTAAATGGGTAAATTTGTGAGTTTGAGAAGTTTAGAAGGGGAAATATGTAATTTCAAAGTTTAGAAGGGGAAATACGTAATATTGAAGTTTTTGAGGGGGATATATGAAATTCCCCCTTGTTTTAAAATAATTCGTAACTTTGATTTTGATTTTAGTATCACAAAAATTATTGAGTTCAAATATGCAATCATGTTAAATGAATTTTGATTTGTATTTTATTGGTTTAAAAAGAAAACAAAAACAAAAACAGAAAAAAAAAACAGCAGCGGCCAGCGGAGCAGCCTAAAAAACAGAAAAAAAAAACAGCAGACTAAAAAAAAAAAAAAAAATACCCTCCCGGACCAGACCCGTTCTACCCGGACCTAAACTCGCTTACCCGTGACCCGTGTTGCCCGGGGGGTTTGAGAGGGGCCGGGTAGGGTTTTTCAAAAAAATACCTGTGCTAACCCGTCCCGTGTCGCCCGTGACCCGCGTTGCCCGTGACCCGTCCCGGATTTTGCCCGTGCCCGCCCGCCCGTGCCCGTTTGCAAAACACTAAACTAGGGACTACCACATGTGTGCATCTTATAGAAAAAATTCATAACTGTATAAAGTATATATGCCCAAATTTTATGATAGATTTATATAGGGTTTTAAACATGTGGTAGCATGGGCAATACAAAACTATTTTCACTTTTAGAAAGCCTATAAAAGAAATTTTTTTTTTCTAAAACAACTGTTTTAGTTATTACTTGATTCTCATAAAATTTGATTGAAAAAATAAATAAATAAAAGCATATATAGAGAGAGAGGAGGGAATCTACTTACAACATTTGTAAGCTACAACATCTTACAACAATTCGGTTTTGTGATTTTTAAAGTCCAAACAGTCGATCCAAACCGTTCAACATGATATCTATATTAAAATGTGCATGGAGATCAAATTTTACTTTCTTTGAATTTTTTTACTATTTATTAAGTATTTTACAAAACTGTTGTTTTTCAGTGGTTTAGAATTATCTAAAAACAACAATTTTATAAAATACTTAATAAATATTAAAAAAAATTAAAAAAAATATAAAATTTGATCTCCAAGCATATTTTTAATATAGAGATCAACGGTTTGCATGGACTGTTTGGACTTTGAAAATTGCACAACCGAATTGTTCTAAGATGTTAACGTTGTAACCTACAAATGTTGTAAATGGATCTCTCCTCATATATATATATATGAGTAAGGTTCAAATGCATCATTGGTTTTGTGCTCCAATCATGCTTCACGTCTTTTTCTCCGTTTTCAAAGTTCGAACAATCGATCCGAACCACTCAATATGATCTTCATATTAAAATGTGCTTGGAGACAAAATTTTATATTTTTTGAAATTTGTTTACTATTTTTTTAAATAGGTACAAAATCACTGTTTTGGATGGTCCAGAATCTTCTGAAAATAGTAATTTTGTACCTATCAAAAAAATTAGTAAAAAAATTCCAAAAAAATATAAAATTTGGTCTCCAAGCACATTTTAATACAAAGATTGGATTGATTGTTCGAACTTTGAAACCGGTGAAAAAGACGTGGAGCATGATTAGAGTACAAAACCAATGATGCATTTTAACCCTACTATATATATATATATATATATAGATGGGCTATGGTGCATTGCAATGCATAGACACCCTTGTGCATTGAACCATAAATCACCCATTCAAAGTTCAAATGACCGATCCAAACCGTTCATCTTGTTCTCCATATTAATATGTGCTTGGAGACCAAATTTTACATTTTTTGGATTTTTTTTACTATTTATTAAGCCACTTTGAAAATCGCTGATCCATTGGTCCAGAATTTTTCACTGTTTCGGAGCTGTGACCATTGGATCAGCGATTTTCAAAGTGGCTTAATAAATAGTAAAAAAAATCCAAAAAATGTAAAATTTGGTCTCCAAGTACATATTAATATGGAGAACAAGATGAACGGTTTGGATCGGCCATTTGGACTTTGAATCGGTGATTTATGGTCCAATGCACAAGGGTGTTTATGCATTGCAATGCACCATAGCCCATCTATATATATATATATATATATAGTTCGACTAAATTGCTTCCAGAAGAACTTCGACCGAAGTGCTTACGAGTCAAATTTAGCCGTTTGATGTTCGAAACGTCGAACTAAATAGCTCAATAAATTGATTATATAATAAATATGTAGAATACCGATTTTTACTATTTTTGAAATTTTTTAATTATTGGACTGCAAACCGTTGGATTTGAAATTCAAACAGTCAATATAAAGGGCTCAACATGTTTTTCATATCAAAATGTGCTTGGAGACCAAATTTTATATTTTTTGAAAAATTTTTACTTTTTTTTTTATAATTTTTGAAAATCGCTGTTTTTCAAAAATTTCTGAACCATAGAAAAACAGTGATTTAAAAAAAAAAAAAAAAAAAAGAGGAAACAATTTCCAAAAAATGTAAAATTTGATCTCCAAATATATTTTAATATGGATATCAGATTGAACGGTTAGGATCGGTTGTTTTGAAGTCAAAACCAACGACTTATAGTCCAATGTACAAGAGGGTCTATACATTACAATGCACCATAGCCCAACATCTCTCTCTCTCTCTCTCTATATATATATATATATATATATAGAGTCTGACTTAGCTACTTCATGAAGTAAAACAACTTTGTACTTCACGCCATATCTTCATTTTCAAAGTTCAAATAGTCGATTCGAACCTTCCAACATGTTCTCCATATTGAAATGTGCTTGGAGACCAAATTTTACATTTTTTGGAATTTTTTTACTATTTATTAAGTCACTTTGAAAATCTGAAAATCCTTATGAACAGTAAAAAACAGTAAAATTTTCTGGACCGCCGGATCAGTGATTTTCAAAGTGGCTTAATAAATAGTAAAAAAATTCCAAAAAATGTAAAATTTGGTCTCCAAGCACATATCAATATGGAGAACAACTTGAGCGGTTCGGATCGGTCGTTTAGATTTTCAAAATGGAAATAATGAGGCGTGGAGCACCAAGTCGTTTTACTCCATGAAGTAGCTAAGCCCAGCACTATATATATATATATATAGAGAATGGCTAATATCAAAACGTTTGTTCCTGGGCTCAGGAACAAACGGTTCCGTTCTCCAATTTTCAAAGTTCAAACAACAAATTCAAACCGTTAGATGTTCAATCTATATTAAAATGTGCTTGGAGACCAAATTTTACATTTTTTGGAATTTTTTTACTATTTATTAAGCTAGTTTGAAAACCGCTGTTTTTATGAAATTTCTGCAGCATTGAAAAACAGCGGTTTTCAAACTAGCTTAATAAATAGTAAAAAAATTCCAAAAAATGTAAAATTTGGTCTCCAAACACATTTTAATATAGATTGAACATCTAACGGTTTGGATTTGTTGTTTGAACTTTGAAAATTGGAGAACGGAACCGTTTGTTCCTGAGTCCAGGAACAAACGTTTTGATATTAGCCATTCTCTCTATATATATATATATATATATATATATATATATAGGGTCTATACATTACAATGCACCATAGCCCAACTCTATATATATAGAGTGAGGCTATGGTACTTCGACTAGTGTACTACGACTCAATATGGTACTTTTTAAAATTCTAACGGTCGATCCGAATCGTTCAATGTGATATCCATATGAATATGTACTTGCAAACTAAATTTTATATTTTTTCGAATTTTTTTACTATTTTTTTAGATAGGTAAAATTTTCAGTGTTTTATACAAATTCTAGACCATCAAATACCTATCTAAAAAAATAGTAAAAAAATTCAAAAAAATATAAAATTTAGTTTGCAAGTACATATTCATATGGATATCACATTGAACGATTCGGATCGACCGTTAGGATTTTAAAAAGTACCATATTGAGCCGTAGTACACTAGTCATAGTACACTAGCCGAAGTACCATAGCCTCACTCATATATATATATATAGTAGGGCTATTGTACTTCGCGAAGTAAAACTTCGTTTTACTTCACGCTCATACTCCTATTTCCAAAATCCAAATCGTCGATCCGAACCGTTCAAGTTGTTCTCCATATTGAAATGTGCTTGGAGACCAAATTTTACATTTTTTGGAATTTTTTTACTATTTATTAAGCCACTTTGGAAATCGCTGATCCATTGTGAATAGTAAAAAATTCTGGACCAATGGATCAGCGATTTTCAAAGTGGCTTAATAAATAGTAAACAAATTCCAAAAAATGTAAAATTTGGTCTCCAAGCACATTTCCATATGGAGAACAACTTGAACGGTCGGATCGACGATTTGGATTTTGGAAATGGGTGTATGAGCGTGAAGTAAAATATTGGTTTTACTTCATGAAGCACAATAGCAAAATTATATATATATATATATATATTGGTTAAGCTCAAAATATTTTTTCCATGGCCATGGAACAAACGATTCGGTTCTCCAATTTTCAAAGTTCAAACAACAAATCCAAACCGATAGATGTTCAATCTATATTAAAATGTGCTTGGATACCAAATTTTACATTTTTTAGAATTTTTTTACTATTTATTAAGCTGGTTTCAAACTCATTGTTTTTATTAAATTTCTGTTGCATTAAAAAACAACGGTTTTCAAACCAGCTTAATAAATAGTAAAAAATTCCAAAAAATGTAAAATTTGGTATCCAAGCACATTTTAATATAGATTGAACATCTATCGGTTTGGATTTGTTGTTTAAACTTTGGAAATTGGAGAACTGAATCGTTTGTTCCATGGCCATGGAAAAAACATTTTGAACTTAGCCAATCTCTCTCTCTCTCTCTCTCTCTCTCTATATATATATATATATATATATAGAGCTGGGCTATGGTGAGTTGCGAAGTAAGAGGTCATTTTTACTTCATGCTCATATTCTTATTTTGAAAATCCAAACAACCGATCCGAATCGCTCAACATGATCTCCATATTGAAATGTGTTTGGAGACCAAATTTTACATTTTTTGGAATTTTTTTACTATTTATTAAGCCACTTTGAAAATCGCTGATCAAATGGTCCAGAAGTTTTTACTAGTTTTTTACTGTTCACTCAAATTAGCGATTTTCAAAGTGGCTTAATAAATAGTAAAAAAATTCAAAAAAATGTAAAATTTGGTCTCCAATCACATTTCAATATGGAGATTATGTTGAGCGGTTCAGATCGATGGTTTGGATTTTCAAAATGGAATATGAGCGTGAAGTAAAACATTGTTTTACTTCACAACTCACCATAGTCTATCTCTCTCTCTCTCTCTCTGTCTCTATATATATAGGAGTTGGCTACGGTGCTACGCGTAGCATAGAGGGCCTCCGTGCTATGGCTCAATATTTGAGTTTTCAAAATCCTAACGGTCGATCCGAACCGTTCAACATGATCTCCATATGAATATGTACTTGCAAACCAAATTTTACATTTTTTAGAATTTTTTTACTATTTTTTTATATAGGTAGAAAATCACTTGATTTGAATGGTACAGAATTTTCAGATCAAGTGATTTTCTACCTATCTAAAAAAATAGTAAAAAATTCTAAAAAATGTAAAATTTGGTTTGCAAGTACATATTCATATGAAGATCATGTTGAACGGTTCGGATCGACTGTTAGGATTTTGAAACTCAAATATTGAGCCGTAGCACGGAGGCCCTCTATACTACGCGTAGCACCGTAGCCAACTCATATATATATATATATATAGGAAATGGCTCGCATGCTACGCGTAGCATAGTGGGTCTCCATGCTACGGCTCAATATTTGATTTTTCAAAATATTAACGGTCGATCCGAACCATTCAACATGATCTCCATTCGAATATGTACTTGCAAACCAAATTTTACATTTTTTAGAATTTTTTTACTATTTTTTTAGATAGGTAGAAAATCACATGATCTGAATGGTATAGAAATTTTCAGATCAAGTGATTTTCTACCTATCTAAAAAAATAGTAAAAAAATTCTAAAAAATATAAAATTTGGTTTGCAAGTACATATTGGTATGGAGATCATGTTGAACGGTTCGGATCGACCGTTAGGATTTTGAAAACTCAAATATTGAGCCGTAGCACGGAGGCCCTCTATGCTACGCGTAGCACCGTAGCCAATTCCTATATATATATATATATATATATAGAGAGAGAGATGGGCTATGGTGCATTGCAATGCATAGGCACCCTTGTGCATTGGACCATAAATCACCGATTCAAAGTCCAAATGGCCGATCCAAACCGTTCATCTTGTTCTCCATATTAATATGTACTTGGAGACCAAATTTTACATTTTTTGAAATATTTTTACTATTTATTAAGCCACTTTGAAAATCGCTGATCCAATGGTCACAGCTCCGAAACAGTGAAAAATTCTGGACCAATGGATCAGCGGTTTTCAAAGTGGCTTAATAAATAGTAAAAAAATCCAAAAAATGTAAAATTTGGTCTCCAAGCACATATTAATATGGAGAACAAGATGAACGGTTTGGATCGGTCATTTGGACTTTGAATGGGTGATTTATGGTCCAATGCACAAGGGTGCCTATGCATTGCAATGCACCATAGCCCATCTCTCTCTATATATATATATAATTTTTCTATTGTGCTTCATGAAGTAAAACCAATATTTTACTTCACACTCATACACTAATTTCCAAAATTCAAATCGTCGATCCGACCGTTCAAGTTGTTCTCCATATTGAAATGTGCTTGGAGACCAAATTTTACATTTTTTGGAATTTTTTTACTATTTATTAAGCCACTTTGAAAGTCGCTGATCCATTGGTCCAGAATTTTTTACTGGTTTTTACTATTCACAATGGATCAGCGATTTTCAAAGTGGCTTAATAAATAGTAAAAAAATTCCAAAAAATGTAAAATTTGGTCTCCAAGCACATTTCAATATGGAGAACAACTTGAACGGTCGGATCGACGATTTGGATTTTGGAAATGGGTGTATGAGCGTGAAGTAAAACGAAGTTTTACTTCGCGAAGTACAATAGCCCTACTCTATATATATATATATAGACACACACATTATTTTGCACTATCTTTTGCACTCAACTTATCAAAAAAATTCTTTAAATAGTGACTCCACTGCATCCAGTGGCGGAACCAGAAATGACCGGTAGGGGGGCCCAAGGGCTCAGGAACCAGGAATAATCGGTAAGGGGGGACCAAGAACCAGAAATCAATCGTAATCTCCAACTAATTTTTTTTTTTTATTAAAGGGCCTTTATATGTTTTCTGGGGCCAAGGGGGGGCCAGGGCCTAGGTTGGCCCCTGCCTTGGTTCCGCCCTTGACTGCATCAAACTTCTCGCTCAACCAGCTTGTATGAGTCCGTATCCTCTGAGATATCTCAACTTTTGTGTGACCGACCTGTCCTGTGCCTATTTGGGGATAGCGCGGGGGCCAGTATTATTTGTGCTTCGAGATTCGTGTACAATGTATTTGAATGGTTGAGATTTTCCATAAAGTCAGGCAAAGTTTGAGATATCTCAGAGGATGCGAATTTAGCTTGTATGGGGTGTTAATGTAGCCACTAATTATACAATTAAATAGTGACTTTACCACCCTTTAATATGTCTCAGTCTGAATAATGGTAATCGATCTCAACGGTTACTTTAGTACGGAAGATATATCTTCATTTAATGAAACATTTGGTAGGTTTCCCTGCTGGGTGAAGAACTTGTCCGAAGGCCTTTGGACGGTCATCGTCCAAAGAGCAGTACCCACCGTTTGATATACAGCGTTGCTAATGAATCGAACCGTCCTTTAATTGGTAATTATTAGTATTAATAATTTCTAATAAACACAATTATCTGTTTCACAATTTGTAATTATTAGTACGAATAATTATATTTATTCATGATAGAAGAAATTTTTAATATCATATAGAAAATTCATTAACTCACATAACTAAAACTGTTATTTACTTAATATTAAACTATGTTGTCTTATATTTTGCATATATGATGAAAATAATTACTTTCATCTGTTTCTACTTTCTACAAAATAAAACATTTGAGAAGGTTGAAGATCTTCACTTTTTGGGTAAATGGAGATTTTAAAAAACATTTTGCGCGTTGGATTTATATATAATGCTTTAAGAATATGGAAAGACTTTATTGCTTTATTAAAGGGCAATTAAATTACAGTTTATAATGATTAGCAACAACAGATATCAGACTTTATTGCTTTATTAGGTGCTACATTTTAATTCTCGTAAATGTTTATTTTTTTCAGTTTATTTTTTAATAGGTATGACCGTTACAACTTTTATACTTAAAAGTGACAATAGACACTACAGATGACGTATATACTTAGGAAATTAACTTTTTTTGTAATTTTGATTTTGATTTTGTTAGGCTGTTGGCAAGGGGAGCCAGACTTTCTAACTATGAAGGTTAATCATATAAAATTTTCATTCTAAAAATATGGGTCAATCTTATCGTACTCGTAACATTTTACTCAATATTATATAGAAAGTCATACATAAATACAAAAAAAATTTAAAAAAATGAAGGTCAATTGACTCTCATTCATATTGAAATGATCCGCAACTATCTGTTAGCATCCATAGCATATGCCTTCGCAGTAAATTAACACACTAAAAATAAGGTAAAGATATTGATAACACTATTTTAGTTTTATGAAGCGCACAGAAAATAATATTAAAATAAAAAATATATTACTTATGCATTGAATAAAATCAAAACAGTACTGTCAATATTAGACCCTAAAAATAGCTGTGGAAGGAGCTGTCCTTTTTGCTTCTCCTTGCACCAGCAAAGAGCACGCCGACATTTTTATTAATACCCAAAGTCCATAACAAATTATTAAAAATAACCACCGGCCCAAATCTTTATTAAAAATACCCATACCGGCCAATTATTGGCCGGATCCGATTAAAACGCCCTACCGGCCAATAATTGGCCGGATCCGATTTTAAGTCCCAACCGGCCAATAATTGGCCGGTTCCGAGGTTAATTCGGTTCTATAAATTGGCATGCACACTCCCTCTTCTCTCTCACAATTCATTTCGTCAAATTTCACACTCTCTCTCCTCGATTGAGCAGATTCTCCCGGATTTCTCCCTCTCCTCCCAGATTTGCAAGTAAGTCCCTATTATTAGTTGGAATTTATTTTTTAGAGTAAACTAGTTGTAAAATGTTAGAAATTGTTAGTAATTACCATAATTTGTATAATTAGTAGAAATAGTTGAAATTAAATAGTAATTAGAGTAATTAGTCAAATTTAGGGTATACAGTTTATGATTTAGGTCAATATATTTTTAATTAAGTATAATTAGCATTGGTGACTATATAATTAGCATTGTTGACTATATTTTTAGTATAATTAGGTAAATTAAGCCTATTTGATCAGTATAATTAGGTATAATTAGGTATATTAAGCTTATTTAAATTAGGTAAATTAAGCCTATAATTAGGTAAATTAGTATAATTAGGTATAATTAGTATAATTAGGCCAATTAGTATAATTTGGTAAATTAAGCCTATTAGTATAATTAGGGCAATTAGTAAAATTAGGCCAATTAGTATAATTAGGTAAATTAAGCCTATAATTAGGTAAATTAGTATATTGTACCGTCGTGAAGCCTATTTGATCAGATTTTACCGTAAGTAAGACAATTTGATCAGTTTTTACTGTAAGTAAGCCTATTATTTCCGTTTTAAGCGTAATTAATTTTATTTTAGATGTTGTGACCGTTGTAAAGCATATTTTAGCCGTTTTTAGCGTAGTTGAGCCTATTTTAGCGGTTTTTACCGTTATTGATTATTTTTTAAACGTTTTTAGCGTTATTAATTATATTTTATCCCTTTTTAGCGTAATTAAGCCTATTTTAACATTTTTTACCGTTATGAAACATATTTTAGCCGTTTTTACCATAATTGAGTCCATTTTAAACGTTTTTAGCGGTATTAATTGTACTTTATCAATTTTTAGCGTAATTAAGCCTATTTTAACTATTTTTACCGTTATGAATCATATTTTAGCGGTTTTTTCCGTTATTTAAGATTTTGTAAACGTTGTTAGTGATATTAATTATACTTTATCCCTTTTTAGCGTAATTAAGCCTATTTTAAATATTTTTACCGTTATGAAAAATATTTTAGCTGTTTTTATAGTTTTTGAGTCTACTTTAGACGTTTTTAGCGTTATTAATTGTACTTTATCATTTTTTAGCGTAATTAAGCCTATTTTAACTATTTTTACCGTTATGAATCATATTTTAGCAGTTTTTAGCGTAGTTGAGCCTATTTTAGCGGTTTTCACCGTTATTAAGCCTATTTTAACCGATTTTAGAGTAAGTAATCATATTTTATCCCTTTTTAGCGTGTTTAAGCTTATTTTAGCCGTTTTGTTACATTGCTTACGGCAATTATGATTTACGGTTCATATAGCGTCGGTTAACAGAATCTTATTAATGAAATTAGGATGGTTAGAGGACGGCCTAGACTTCGTCCACTGTCACCCATAGCTGACGAGCCGATTTCGACTAGCAGCACAGATCATTTCAGTCCTCTTCTGTGGGTGCCGCACCGCGATCACCGGGTCTCACTAGCTTCTCGTGAGGTATGTTTTTTTTTCACATTTTCAAATTTCTTTGAATTTAAGTGTTGATGTGCTAACCCCATGTGGATTAAATTTGTCAATGTAGGACAAGTTTATTTTAGATGTGAAGCTGCGGTGCGTTCACTTGCCATACTACCCGTTGATGGACCGGTATCTTATCAATCTAGGCCTCTACCAGATGGTAGACATCTTGCGGACTGGGAGTGGCGTCATCAACGCGTCTCTCATCGCGGGGTTGGTTGAGAGATGGCGTCCAGAGACGCACACGTTTCACATGCCGTTCGGAGAGATGACAGTGACTCTCCAGGACGTGAGTTCTCTGTGGGGGCTGGCTATCAGTGGCACCCCCGTCAGTGGTGTATCTGATAGCTCGACGTTTGGTGCTCAGATTGAGGAGCTATTGGGGTGACTTTGTCATACACAGCCATAACACAGTTTGCCACCGACTGGATGCTCATACAGGGGTCAGTCTTAATGCTGTTCCCAATGACATCGGCAATGATTGATGCCGTCAGACATTCATTGTCGATCCTTGTATACTCAGTCCTGCATGTGTGAGGCTTGTCTTGCATCGTTATAACCCACGCATCTCCATATCCCGATGCTTTTCCCCTGAGTTCGTAACCACAACGCCGGTCTTTGCACACCACATGAATCCGGCGGGTGTCACTCCTACTCATTCTTATTTCCTGATTCTTGTGGACATGGTGCTCCCTAATCTTCTTCATTAATTCATCCTTGCTTTTAAAATATTGGTTTGCAGCCAGCTCACCCGTGCGCTCGATTCGTGGCCCATATGAACCAGTATCTGCTTCTCTGAACCGAGATACATCATTGAATTCTGGGAACGGGTGCGTATCACTCCGCCCGCTGAGCGGCGCTGAGTAGGAGCTGCTCCGAATGGGCCCTTCAGCTGTGTCAACTGGACCGTCTTCACCACATCCATCTATGTGATCAGAGTCCCATTCATGTCCATCATACTCATCCCCACTCTGCAAGCGTTCATCCGGGATATCATTGATATTTTCAAAATCTGACCCAACTTCATCGTGTACTGGGCCTGGGAATGGTAAAGGCTCCTCATGCACGGGTCTAGGTGGGGAACAAATTCGGAGTATTGGTTGAGGTCGTGGTTGCGGCGGAGTTAGATAGTAGTTTTCCGGGTTAGTAGTTGGATAGTATGTTTCTTGGTGAGTAGGTGGATAGATGGTTTCTTGGTAAGTAGGGTGATAGTTCGTTTCTGGGTAATTAGGGTGATAGTTCGTTTCTGGGTAAGTGGGGTAATAGTTCGTTTCTGGGTAAATAGGTGGATAGTTGCTTTCTCGTTCTGTTGGGGGCACGACGGGAGTCTCCATTGCAACTGAGCATTGACTAGAACTACCAACCCCTGCCTCTCTCGGAACTCTTCTAACATAGATCTCTATTACAAAATCTCCGTTGGCCTTAAAATGCCCACACAACCCTCTCCAGGTATTTTCATCTGTTATTTTCGCAAGTGCATATTTCCCGGTGTTTCCATTACACACTCGGGTCCCCAATTCAAGGTTGCATCTTTCTGGATTAAAACGGGTGTAACCGAAAATTGTGACTTTCAAGTCCAACAGAGATATATTATCGTCAACCATAACCGAAGCAATTGGTTCTCTGTTGTAATAAGGTCCGTCTGCATTATGTTCAAGCTTACCACCACAGTGTATAGAAATCAATGGCATTGTGATCGAACTACATTTTGAAAGTGATAAACATTTGTCAGGTTACTAATTTACACAGTGACTGAATAATAAAGAAAATTAGTTTAAATAAAGTTCAATTAGTTTTAACTAATTTTAGTTAATTTCAATAAATTATTATTAATTAAAATTAATTTTCATTAATTCTCATTAATTAAAATTAAATCATAAAATTAACTACAATTAATTAAAATTATTTAAAAGTAATTAATTACTTAAAATGAATTAAATTAAATTAATTTATTAAAATTACTTTATAAAATAAATTTAATAAATTTATTAAAATAAATTTATTAAAATAAATTTATAAAATAATTTTGTTAAAATAAATTTCTTAAAATTTATTAAAATTAAGTAAAATTAATTAATTAAAATTAAGTGACATTAATTAATTAAAATTAAGTAAAATTAATTAATTACAATTAATTAAAATTAATTAATTAAAATTAATTACAATTAATTAATTACAATTAATTAATTACAATTAATTACAATTAATTAATTACAATTAATTACAATTAATTAATTACAATTAATTACAATTAATTAAAAAAAATTAATTACAATTAATTAGTTACAATTAATTAATTACAATTAATTACAATTAATTAAAATAAATTAATTACAATTAATTAATTACAATTAATTAAAATAAATTAATTACAATTAATTAAAATTAACTAAAAAAAATTAAATTCAATTAATTAATTTTAATTAATTGTAATTAATTAATTACAATTAAGTAAATTTAATTAATTACAATTAATTAAAATTAATTACTTACAAATAAGTAAAATTAATTAATTACAATTAAGTAAATTTAATTAATTACACTTAACTAAACTCAACTACATTTAATTTAATTAAATTAAAAAAAATTACACCTAACTGAAATTAATTCAAATTAATTGAACTTAATCTAAAAGAATTTAAACTATTTAAAACTAATTAACATTAATTTTAATGAAGTTAATTAACTTTAATTACAATTAATTACAATTAATTACAAACATTTAAAAATAAAAAATAATTAAAATAATTAAAAAAAAAAAAAAACCTGGACGCTGCGCTGCCTCTGCTGCCTCTGCTGCCTCTGCCTCTTCAGCTGTGGGAAGAAGGTGAGTTAATTTGGGGTTAATATAGGGGCTGAAACAGTAAAAAGTGATTAAAGCACGGGGCCGGCCAATTATTGGCCGGTTTGGCTTTTTAATCGGTACCGGCCAATAATTGGCCGGTTTGGCTTTTTAATCGGTACCGGCCAATTATTGGCCGGTATGGGTATTTTTAATAAAGATTTGGGGGCATGGGTAATTTTAATAATTTTTTATGGACTTAGGGTATTAATAAAAATGTCGGAGAGCACGAGGATGAAGAAGTATCAATACATCATGCATGAATGCATGAATAAGCATATTAATATAATTTAATTAATGGAGGGAAACATGTGTACGTAAGATGGGATCAAATTTGATTGGGCCTCCATGCATGTGATGGTGTTCTGATTTAGGCAAGAATAAGTTTTTGAGATAAGAGTACGGAGTACAATCACTTGTCGGATCCATCATGTGCACCCGTGGGCTCACACTTCCATCTAATCTTCTTTAGAAATTGTCCTTGTAGGCGTTATCGGGTCGGGTCCCGATAAGATCTCTCACTGACTGGATATGTTATCTTGCAATAGATTATGAACTTAATAATAATGCACGACTCAAAAGCTTGCTCGATCGTATCAGACACAGTGACAAGTTTGAGGTTCAAAAATATTAATTCAACGAAGTCTAAAATCTATAATTCTGAGTACTTTCATACGAATATAATTAAGAAATAAATTTGGTTGGCTACGGGCTCTCCTAAAAAAATAATAATAAATTTGGTTGTTTATAATTCGAACAATATGTTAATATATTGATATTTGTATAAATATAAATAAAAAAATTGTAAATATTATGAATAATATAGGATGTTTAATAATCAATTTTCTTGAATAATTTGACAAATTTGAAAATAATTTAGAGAAATGTCGAGTAAAAATAATTCAAATATATTATGAATCCAATGGCCCCTTCTATCAATCTATGTGTACTTTGTTCATTCAGGAATGTAAATTTTGTGGGTTTAACTTGGAAACAGGAAGCGATGAAAAATGCATACTATATATATAGACACGTGTAAATTAAAATCTAAACATCTTAAATGATGACTATAAACACTTTTGAGATACTGATAAGAAATATAACAAAGAATGCAAGATAATTTTTCTTCTGTAATTAGTTTTTTTTTGTGTGAAACTATGAAGATATTTTATTTAAGGAATTTCAATAAAGTTTTCAATGTACAAATTTCTTAACTAGAGTGTCAACTGTCAATCGAAATATAATTTGCATTATTACCAACAAATCATACAGAGAATAATATCTTTTGTAAAACTCATAATCATGTGATGCTATGGTACTATGCATAATGCGGATTGGTTCTTACTATAGATCAATATCTTCATTTTCAATATCTAAATATTCGATCTAAACCATTAAACATTATTTCTAAATGAAAATACACTTGTATAAAAAATTTTAGAAAAATTTTACTACTTTTTTAGATAGGTAGAAAATACTTGATCTGAAAATTCTAGATCATTCAAAAGTAGTTATTTTTTAACTATCTAAAAGATAATAATAAAATCCTAAAAAATGAAAAATTTAGTTTACATATGGAGATCATGTTAAATGGTTCACAGTTTGGTTTTTGAAATTGAAAATATTAATCCATAATACGGACCAATCCGCGCTATGCATATATAGTACCGTAGCCTCACTCATACTAATTTTGTGAAACCTTTAGGTTAGAGGATATAAAGTGAGGATAAGAATAAAAGAACTCTTACCACCACCCCTACAAGACTTCTAAATAAAATGACAAAAATGAGGACTAAAAGATAACTCTCCAACTTATTCCACTGCATGATCTAAAGAATAAAATTAACCTCTTATCCTTATTTCTTTTATCCACTGGCTAGATGTAGCCTTAAAGGTGTGTCACATCCTTATGTTAAATATATAAAATATTTGTTATGAGGTTCAAAACATTTGCCCAGTGATCAGTGCAAATAATCATCCATGAATGATTTTATATATGGTATTATGGTTGATACTTGAAACAAGGGGCAGTTGGATTCATGCCACTCAAAAACTTCAAAATTGTATTTTTGCCACTCTGGAGGAATATTCCTTTTGGTTAATGATACAATATCCCCAATTGCTGCACCCAATGATATATATATATATATATATATATTTTTTAATTCAACCTTTGCTCTTAACTTTGGGGCGATATTTTCTAATGATTTTTGCCTCCTCTCACATCATAGTGTTTATCCGTAATCTTCCCCACTCTTTAGGGTACTCTACGGCAGTATGATTCTTTTGATTTGACAAGAACTTTCGAAAATCAAGCCCTATAAGCTAATATCCTTGGGTTGAGAAACGTTAAATAAAATTTTTCGTAACTAGAATGTACATCTTTTGAACAGTAATCATGATTTTTAGTACGATCTTGCCCTATCTGCCTTCCTAGAATATAAAGAAACTTAGAAAGCCATTAACAACAGACCTTGCTCTGATACCAGGGTTAGGATCGATCAGAGGCGTCTTCAAACTTCAACGGGTTACTGAGAACACAGGAAGAATGAAAACACACAAGCGGAATATATTATAAAGTGGAATGTTACAAGAGAGAAGTGGAAGAGAGAGAAGTAAAACTTGCTGGTGCTCAGCTTGTTTTGCAACTCTAATAACAAGCTCTTATATAGAGACTCAGGATGGAATCTCAATTATCACACCGGGTGCTCATTGGGCCCCATCGCATGTGAATAAAGGATTTCCACAAACCTTTGTCTCCCACTAATAACTAAAGGTGCTCATAATGCACCGAAAGTTGTTATTCTCTGGCCAACCTTAGGCCCACACTAAAGAAAAAGCAACGGCCAAAACAAGCAGGCCTAAAAAGTAAAACACACCAAAACAAAATAATACCAATAATGCACACCTTAGGGTCCAGTACGCTTCCTAGACATGGAATACTTTTACCTCACGAATTAATTTCCTGAGCTCTTGGTAAGCCTTTTGGAGCTTAGTAAGTGTGCACCGGACTTGGGGTAGCCAATCTCCCCAGTAATTGTCCTTTGTTGTGAGTTTAGCACATTGGGATTCTTTCATTTGTTGTATTTTTATTAAATCATTAATCCCTTCAAGCATCCTGGAAATTGCTTTGTTTTCTATTGCTCGAAGCTGGAGCCTAAGCTCACCTTCTCTTGCCAGGTTGTTGGTTTCGCCGTAAGTTTGCCGTAATAGATTCCTGTACTGGCAAACGAGTGGCTGATCTGCAGGATCAATTGGGACATCTTCTTTTGGGCTTCCTGGTTGGGATGCTCCTGGCTCTCGTGGAGAGCTCCGGCTAGATTGTCCAAGACATCTAGTGCTTCTTGATTGGGCCATCCTGCATCAATTAAAACATTAATTAACCGTGATAGGGAGTCAGCCAAAAGGTTGTCCTTCCCATCTATGTGCTCAAATTGAACATCAATTCCTAATCCCGTTACAAAGTCTGTGAACGAGATCCAGCGCACTCTTGACGGTTTATTAATGTTAGATTTATTAAAGAAACTAATGATAGCCTGACAATCAGTGCGTATCACTAATTCCTTTCTGTCGAGGTAGTAAATCTTCAATGCCTCCAGGCTGTTCATGACCGCAAAAATTTCTGCATCTATTGTTGACTTGGGTGGGTTGAACTTGCCGCTGGCATATGCGCATGGTTTCTCCGTGCTTTTTGGATCGTACCTCTTTGGTTTCCATTTGCACACACCACCCCATCCATCCATACATCCATCTGTTTCGATAATCATAGAACATTCTTCCGGGGGTATGCAAAGGTCAGGCAAGTTTTGGACTTGCTGTTTGATTGTGCGAATTAACTCCCAATCTTGCTTATTTAATCGTTTATCACCGGTTGGGCTGGTTTTCACATATAGAGGGCTCAAGAATTTTCCAAGGTTAGGAATATAACTCCTAGCATAATTGAGGATCCCTAGCCATGACCTCATACCAGATTTCTGAGTAAGATCATTCTCTTTGAACTCTTCAATTTTTCGTATGATATTTGGCTGTAGCCGAATAATGCCATTGCCTATTACCGCCCCCAAGAATTCAATCTGAGGAACGGCTATCTTCATCTTCGTGAGGCTAAGGACAAGCCCATGCTCTTCACACCTTGTGAGCATTGTTGTTAAATGTTCTGCATGCTCTTTTTCAGATTGAGAAAATACCAGAATATCATCAATATAGACTGCTATAAAATTCTCAGTTCCTTTGAAGCAGTGATCCATTTTTCGTTGGAACACTGCTGGAGCATTCTTCAACCCGAATGGCATTACTAGCCATTCATATAACCCATCGGGAACCCAGAATACAGTCCATTCAATTGAATCCGGGTGCATAGCTACTTGGTGAAATCCACTCTTTAAATCAAATTTAGAGTAGATTTTACTGTTAGCTACTTTTCTCATGATGGTGTTAATACCAGGAAGGCTATACTGATCTTTTTCGGTTATATCATTAAGCCTCCTGTAATTAAACACCATACGTTCTTTACCCTTCACCTCCCTTCCGGTTTTAGGGTCTATTGATGTACCGGAGTTTACAATAATTGCCGTTGTCCGGTGTCTACTTTTGCTGGGCTGTATTACCCCAAGCTTTAGCAGGGCTTCTACATGTTTAGTGAAAGCCCCCTTCATCTGAGGTGTGAGCTGCTTTAGGGGCTTATCTTCAATGATGAAATCTGGATTTTTAATGTCCAGCTTGCAGATCACCTTGTTTTTGGCCCAATGTTGTAAGGGATTCTCACCAATGAACCCGGCCTCCTTTAGCCTTTTCAATATCGGGTCAAACTTTGTCGCGAAGTTTGATGATGTCTGCCCGAAATTGTAATGGACCATTTCTTGGAGCTGTATGTACTCTAGATCTTCCAGACCTGTTTCTTCTAGAGCCATGATCCTCGCCTGTGGTTGTGTGTTGATAACAGTAAGGTTTTTGTAGAAGGTAATTGTGTCACCTTCTATCCTCAGGCCCCCATGCATAGAGCGTATAAAATTACACCCTATAATCATTTGTATCTCTCCTCCTAATTTCATCGGGAATGCGTATGTATATGGTATACGGAATTGATTTTCACCGATAACCATTCGTCCGTACTTCAACTTCATATTGGCGGTTTGAGTGGAGTTTACGCCCGTGAACTGCACCACAAAGGTATTTTCTTCAAGAGCCTCTTTTGGTACCGACCCTTGATCTATGCAGCAGGTTGTGGCTCCGGTATCTAGAATCGCCCTTGCTTTGAACTTTTGAACTCCAGGAATATCAAATTCCACTTCCAGATTATACAGTCTATTTTTGATGATTCTACCGGTAGACAGATCACCGCTATTTTATAAACTGTTTCTCCATGGAGGACATTAACCCCTTCGTCGGCTTTGCCAACCCCTTCGTCGGCTTTGCCTTTCCCCTTTTCATCAGGTGTCAGGTTGTCGAAATCTTCCTTCAATTTTTCTTCGAGGAGGTTTTCGTACTTGTTCTTGTAATGGTTCACTTCCTTTTGCAACCTTTCCATTTCGGCCTCGCACCATACAATATAATCCCTCTGTTCTTGAACGAGAGTTCTGAGGTTGATTTGCGCTGGTGCGGCTGCTGGGGTTGCTGGTACTTCCTTCTTGAAATAGAACGGGCCACATAGGTTGCATGCTGTGACCCCACAATCCGGGCAATGTATCCTTGCGCGGATTATAGTCTCCCTGGCGCAACAGGAACAGATTGTTTTGAATGGCTGCTCGATAATCTGATTATGCTGCCATTGGTGTTGGCAACTCATCTGTTTTTCGGGTAATTTTATTCTAGGCCTATAGCCTGAATTTTCTTCACCGAGCATAAAGAGAGAGTTTATTTGTAAGGTTTGTACTCCTTGTTGCAACTCCAGCTCCCCATCTTCCCCTTCAGAGATACTAAAAATAGCATCACTTTGATTTTCCCCTTCTTGCACGGATATTATGTCACAGTCTTCTGGTATATCGAGCCCTTCAAAGATTGCCGCCCGCTTAATATTTCTCTTATCATTGGGGCATTCTCGTGCAAAGTGACCTTCTTGCCCGCATAGGTAGCATTTACACCTTTTGTTTCTGACAAGGTGCTTCCTCTTTTCAATTCTGGCATGGGATTCGTGGGGTTTGCCTTTATAGGTTGTTGATCTCCTCAGGCCATACCTCTTTTCTGGCTTACGGTAATAGCCGGGAATAGGTATTTGACTGCAAAAGGAGAGGTCTTTGAGTGATCGTTTGAAAGCGGCATCTTTGCATTCATTCTCCAAATACTTGTATGCGAACAGTACCCTTGGAATTACTCCGACCGTGAGGCCAGGGTACCTTTCTTCAAACACAGCCCTTATTCTGGTCCCCAGGTCACCGGGCATTTTCAACCAGAATTTTTCTGATAGTTCCGGGCTTATATACATTCACCCCGACTTTGCTGCCAAACGCAAATATTCATTCATATATTGAATAATATATTTAACGTTATCGCAAGTAAGTCGCTCCAAATCTCTATAGGCTTGATCTTGGAGGACTGTTGATCCTTGAGCAGGGTCTTCCAGTGAAAACACCCTTCTCATTTGAGAAAGTATGTTTTGTGTGCCTTCTCGGCCGTCTGCTATTGTTATTAACGCCTCATATTCAGTGAGAAATTGCATTCTCCACTGAATCCATGTTAATTTTTCTACTTCACCCAAGAGATTTTCCATGTATTCAATTTTATCTTTGGGATCTGTAAACCCCTTTTCAGCTACATGGTTTCGTGTAATCGACTCCCATCTTGAAAACGCATCATGAAATAACCCCAGTTGATCTGGAATTACAAACATTGCGCCTTGTTGCTGTTGTGCTGATGGCAGAGTCCACATCTCATTGTTGTATCCCCCACGAAAATGCCCTGTTCGAGGCACTCTTTCTTCAAAAGTGGGAATTGGTCTCGCCTCATTTGCAGCCCTTGCAGGAGGGTAGCTAGGCATATGCATCGATTGATCCGGTGGTGTATGGTAATGCGATATCGCAGAGGAACTAGTTGATGCGAAGGCATGTTCCGTTATTGCTTTGGACAGGTTTTTGAGCTGGGGGTAGTCAAAAGGTTCTTCTGTTTCATTCATCATGAAAATAGTGTTACTAACATCAAGCCCGCTAACATCGAGCCTTTTATTGAGCCCGCTAACATCGAGCCCATCACCTTTCCCACCACCTTCTGAAAAAGGATTGATCCAATCCTTGTCATCATCTTCTTCATTATCTGTATCCCAAAGAGGACCAGCATGTCCTTGTTCAGGAGCAGGTGGTTATGCTGACTGGAAGGCAAGGTATTGCATGTATTGCCAGTCATCATCCTCCTCATCATTACTTTCTTCTTCTGTTAGGATAAGAATGGTTTCACTCCTAACTTCATCTTCATCATCATCATCAGGTGTGACATCTGTTTGTTCAGGGGCTGGTACATAATCTCCAAATGATATAGAGATTCGCCCATCGAGTAGGTTCCTGGTTTGTAATTCGGTAGGCATCATGGGAATAGAGACCCTAGTTTGCCGTACCAGCCAATTGCTCCCTTGACTTTCCTGGGCTGAGTATCGTCTACCTGGGAGTGCTCGCACTCCTCTACTCACCAGGTATTCCGATACGTTGTTTATCTGATAGGCAAATCCAACATTTGGTGTGTTGGAAAGCCTTCCCACCAAACCTCTGGTGATTAGGAGGTTAGCCTCACCATTTTGCCAGTTTTGATATCCCCTTGTTAAGATGGATATTTGGAAATTTCTGTAGAAATCTCCAATTGTTTGCATAGTATCCGGTATAACGAACACTAACTGGCTGCCTTTCGTTAGATCAATCTCCATTGTCGCAAAGATGGACTGATCTCCTTGCCACCTGTTGTCTCTAAAGACGACCAACGCTGAGGTCCCTTCATCTTGCCTGTGCAGGATTTGTATCCTGACTTGTGCGACCCCTATGTGGATGAATTGCATACCACTTTGCCTAAGGGCCTCATAGCTCTCAGGTTGTATAAATGGCCTGTCTATCTGTTGGTTGTCGATGCAGAGAATGGCCTCCTCAGAGAGGTGATTATAGACACGGTGATTGTTATCATCTCGCCGAGAATTGTATAGTACTTCGGCAGGTACTATAGCAGCTCGGTCCCTTAGGGACCTTCTCAGTTGCGCATCAGGTTCTACTTGCTCCTCTAGGGTCATTTGGTAAGGGTTTCTGCCAGTGATGGTTCGTGCCTGATGTACCACCACGGTGATCAGCAGGTTTTGCAAAACCTACTGCAGGTGACTCGATTGAGTTTGTTGCCTGAACTGCTTGTTTGTAGAACTGAGTGTTTTGAGTGTTTATGTAATCACTCATGAACTAGCCCAGGTTTCTACCTTTTTAAGGATAGCTTCTACCCGGTTTAGTTTTCGGTTGAGCTCTTCAGAGATTTTGAGGGCTTCTGTTTCAACAAGTTTGGGTTATTTTGACACTTCAGATACCAGAACCTTGACTTCTGATGTGGTTAGGGGACGATTTTCTGTGAGTAAGATTGTGAGGTTTTTCAGATTTTGTTCGAGTTTTTGGATTTTCTGATCTAGGGAGTGAATTTGTTCTTGGGTTTGCTTAAAATTCTTTAGGCTAATCCGGCTGAACAGGTTTAATCTGTCATATATGACAGAGGTATTATTGGCTAATTGTTTATTGGTTACGGTTACTGTTTCTGAGAGATCAAGGTACTCTAGAGTCGAAGTTCGAGATTTTGTATACCACTCTTGTATAGATTGCTCCCACCTGTCGCTCATAAAAGTGCTTTAAAAGTTGTTCTTAATTAACACGGGTTTGTAAATATCCTAGGTCGGCAATTCGGGCTTGATCATACCATCTGTTTTTATTATTTCTGTTCAAGGTTTTCACATCTGAAAACTTTTGGGGACAAACTTTGGGGCTATCAATCAATTAGTTTTTGGGTTGGGTGGCAAATTCACAATTTCTTCATTTTGTAGTGGCAATTTCACAATTATCCCCTTGAAACAAATAAGTAAATTCATTTCTCTTTGTAATATGATGCATAGGGTCAAAATAAGTAAAATCATCTCTCTTTGTAGTATCAAAATAAGTAAAGTCATCTCTCTTTGTAGTACAAGGCATGCACCTCAATTTATATATTTATTTTGGAAACGATTTCACCTTTTATTAGAGTTTTTGTTCAAAGAGCTTTGAACAAAACTTTATCTAAAGTCAAGCATAAATTGATCAGCGTCAAAATTCGCTTGGTCGGTTTAGATTCACAGGTCGTTTAAATTTATCATCAAGTTTTAAATATGTTCATACATATCTCAATGCATATCGGATGGATTAGACTCGGACTTTGAATATAATTTTTTCAAAGACATTTGAAAAAACCTAATTACCTAAAATTTAATCCGCTATGTTTGTGATTGTGAACAAGTACATGATCACAGCACTAAAAATCGAGAATAAATGTGTCAATCAAGGAGCCGGTTTGGTTCAATGCCTTTTTAAACTTTTTGTGCAGCAGATCCACCACCCATAATGGAGCAGCTGTTGCACTTGCTAATTAAGTATGCTAGTGAGCAAGTACCAGATCTTCTATGCCTCAAGCCAAGCAGTTCTCGTGTGGCTTGATTTTAAGCAGTCAGTTATAAGAGGGCCCCACCATGATTATGTTTCATATAGATTTTACTCGTACCTGACAAAATTATTCAAATGATGTTTCCCATACAAGTGGTAAGTTGGTCCACAATAGAGAATCTCTTCAATTTTTTAAGTTGTAATTTCAAATGATTGTGGCAAATGGCCAAATACGTATACCCCACCCTGAAATAGAATGTCCCCAGTGATTTGTTAAGAAAGATAGATCCGTAGTAGCTGAACAAACTAAAATTTTATGTTGCTTTATATATTTCTTTAATTTGGCAAACCAAATCCAGATCATATATGCTGAACAACCCAATAAACCAATAAAAAATGATTAAACTCTATATACAAGACGAATTAGAAAAGCTGATTAATTTCTAGGTTTCCTTAAGCTACTAAAACCAAATCAAACCTTTCAAATGAAGTTTCAAAATGCCAAATGCAGAAGGTCGAAAAGAGGTTGTAGTTGTTAAAAAATGAACAGATAAAAAATATTTATTAGAATAATTATATGTTACCCCTTGATTCATTTCTCTATTTTTCTTCCAACTAATTAACTTTATTTTATAACTATAATTATCAATTCTAACTAACTAGTGATCCCTACAAATTAATTAGTAGATTTTCTTTCTCTTTTCTTTCCTCTCTCCCTCTCCCTCTCCCATCTCCGCCTCCGCCTTTCACCTCCGCCCGCCTCTCCCACCTCCACCTCTCCCTCTCCGCCTCCGTCTCCCTCTCCCATCTCCGCCTTCCACCTCCGCCTCCCTCTTCCACCTCCGCCTCTCTCTCCCATCTATGCCTCAGCCAGATGCAATTAATCTCTTTCGTGTCTATATTTCTCTTCCTCATGTAGTATCGAGTTATTTGCAAAGAACAAAATTTCATTAATACTTGATAGTTTATGTGTGAATACTTGTACTATTAGTTGTGAATAGTTAGTAAGATTGTTTTTATGTGATGAATAGTTAGAAATTAATTGATGAATATTGTTTCATTTGGGATGAATAATTCTGTACATAAGGTATATATACTTAGTATGACGGGATGAATATTCAGTTGGGATGAATATTTCTTTACATAAAGTATATGTACTTAGTATGACAGGATGAATATTTTTTACATTAAGAATATATACTTAGTATGACAAGATGAATACATACTACCATGTCAGTGTGTATTAATACCAGTATTTTTTAATAGTAAGACTGCTTTATTGGATGAATATTTTGTTACATTTGTCATGTACTATTTACACTTACACGACGAGGATGAATACTTATTCAATGAGAGATGAATACTTGCGTACGAGGTGTGAATACTTGCGTAACGGACAACTCGAAAGTATGTCATCATGGATCTCATTTGAAAGAGAAAATTGTGTAGAAGACGTTCGTGGTTTTAGATTTGCAAAATTCTTCACAGATCGTCAAAAATATTAGTTAGAGTACACGGAGAAAAAAAATCACCTCTAAAAACGTGTAAAAGATGAGTGAGTGATGTGTCCAGTTTTCGATGAATACTTGATACATTACAAATGAATATTTAATTATTATAGATGAATACTTGATGTTATTTCCACCTGTGATGGCGGTTGTGCGGTCCCCCCATTTTTTTACGCGTTTTCTTCTATTTTTAGCGGACGACAGTTGTGGTCCCCTACTATCTCCGCGTAATTAACGTGTAATTAATGCTCTGAATGTGGTAATATTTCCTTATATAATTCATTCTCAAAGATTAGTACTTTTATTTACATGGATGAATACAACTTGTGTTAAGTGTAAATATTTTTGCGCAATTTGTCCGCCGGTAGTTATACTGTGACAGCAGTTGTGGTCCCCTACTAATTCCACCACTTATTAACGGTAATACTGTGGTCCCCTACTCGTCTTTTTTTTTTATTAAAGCCCGTAGGCCACACACACACCCTTCCATCCTGCTTTCAGCAGGGATCGAACCCACGTTCTCCCGTAGGAGAGTGGGGATGTCATGACCATCTGCACTATGCAGCGGTGACAGTCCCCTACTTATCTTAAGTTGGGAGAAAAAATAGAGAGATGAATGCCGGAAGAAAGCTAGCCCTCCCTATTTATTATTCAGCGTCTAAGTTTCTGAACGAATTAAAATATGAAAACCTAATTAGCATTTGACTTCTACTTTTTTATTGGTTACTTTTTTCATTTCACCTAATTGGCTCTTATTTTTTTTATTAAAGGGCCCAGCTGCACTAAAAAAAAATTTAGATTTTATTTTCAAAAATTGAAACCTGCTTCTCTCCGAAAAAAGACGATGGCTTGTGCCACACAGTCAACCCGCGGTTCTAATTAGCTCTTAATGTGTTTCATTCATCTCATTTTTATGTAGTAGGAGGAGCAGGACCAAATATCACATAGCCGTAAAATTTGGACGAGGTTTAAACTTAAAACACAAATATATCAAGAGGAGGAATCCGATTACACCACTTTTGAGTTACCACAAAGTTATCCTTCTCATTTTCTACATTTTCAAAGTTCAAATCGTCAATCCAAACCGTTCAACATGATTATCTAAATAAAATGTGCTTGCAGATCAAATTTTATATTTTTTTGAATTTTTTTACTATTTATTAAGTATTTTACAAAAACTAGTCAAATTCAGACTATTGAATTTTGTACCCATCTTAATAAATAGTAAAAAAAATTCAAACAAATGTAAAATTTGATCTGCAAGCACATTTTATTTAGATAATCATGTTGAACGATTTGGATCGATGATTTAGACTTTGAAAATGTAGAAAATAAAGAGGGTAACTTTGTAACAACTCAAAAGTGATGTAATCGGATCTCTCCTCATATATCAATTCGTAACCTTTTTTTCAAGAAAAGAATAAAAAAAAAAAAAAAAGAAAAGGCATAGTAATAGTTAGCATGTTATTATAATTTTTAATAGGGATAACAAGTACATCCTCCTCCACAAGGTGGTCACGTGGTAGGTGAGACTAGTTTGAATTACGTTTTAAAATTGAGATATTACCGAAAAAAATTAGATTTGAATTTGGTCCCAAAAAAGAAAAAAAAAATTATGCAGAAAAGTTAGATATTTTAAATTAAACAATTTGGATGAAGAAAGATTTTACATTAGCAAATCTTGGAAAACATATATTTTGCTGTCATTTTCAGTTAGAATGATTACTCGATCGGTTTAGCCAAAATATACACTTGTTTCAATTAAAACAAATATTTACATATTCATTCATTCTTTTAAAAGTATTTTTTAAAATGTTGGATGAACTGAAAGTGCGCAGAGGATTGTTGGCTGATGAATATGCTGGCGACAATAATATAATAAGTAGTTTTACATTCCTTTTTTTGATAAATTCGATTATAGTAAATGAATGTTTTATTTTTATTTTAGAGTAAGGTGACAAGTTGTCATTTTACGAATTTTTATTAATAAAAAAATATTTACAACGGCTATAAAAAGAACTGAAATAAAAAATATTTACATACAACTCCCTCATCTAACTAAGTAATAAAATGTAAAATTTAATCTTCTCTCTCCGTGATGTTAGCAGCAGCTAGCTAAGCCATTGTTGTATGTCTCGTACAATTTCTCTGCCTTATGTTAGCAGTATGCGAATTGGCTTTAATTTCTGTGAGGAAAATAGTAAATAAATGTTTTTAGTTTAGTACCGATCCCATTGAGTAACAGCTAAACCAGTTGATCAGAGACAGGGTAATATTACCTTTAGTTTAGTACCGATCTTGACGTAATATATTGTGTCGAAAATGCAGACTTATTTAAGGAAGCAAGCAAGGAGCTTAAGGGAACCCCGTTCGGTAAGATCGATTATGCATCTCAGAAGCTCCAAGGAAGGTGATTAAAGTGTCCTTGCCGAACAGGTACTAATACTATACTGTCACATTTTGTTTCTGACACAAGAACCTCCGTGCCAAAGTCAAACTCTATATTACAGTGCGGAGAGTAGGAAAAGCTATGTACGTATATATTCACTTATGGCTGTACTATCTCAT
The DNA here is from genome assembly GCA_025461125.1 of Carex kokanica. Taxonomy (NCBI): domain Eukaryota; kingdom Viridiplantae; phylum Streptophyta; class Magnoliopsida; order Poales; family Cyperaceae; genus Carex; species Carex kokanica. The sequence goes on from JAJGRX010001020.1 coordinate 96,626, forward strand.
CAGTAAAGAAACTATGTTCATCAACTTTTTCTAAAAAAAATAATAAATTAAAGGAGTAGAAAGCGTTCTTAAGTTCACCGAATCTCTCCGTGAACTCAATTCAAATTGACCTCAAATGATGAATTCAAACTATTAAAATCCTTCTAGTTTACGAATGATGTATCTCCATGTGAAAATTTTAAATTTTGAAATTAATTTTGTATAAAATCAAGTGGTCAAAAAATGTTTAAAAAATAAATTTATAAATCTTCTAATTTTGACCGCTTGACTTTATACTAAATTAATTCGAAAGTTTAAAATTTTTGTATGTAAACACATCACTCGTAAATAGAAGGGTTTCAACGGTTCGGATTCTTCATTTGAAACTAATTCGATAGATTTTAGAGTTGAATTTGAAATCACAGAAGAACTTGATGAACTTAAAAACACCCTGGTTCTACTCAAATTAAAGATTTCAACGAGCTGACGATCTATGTTCCTACAAATAATACACCTTTTGTTAATTTCGACTCTGTGACGTCTTTGAATTAATTCTGCTTATGGTTTTACTTTGTCTTCATTTGATTGGAACTGAATGCATGGTTTCTTTGCTACTTTTAACATAGAGCTCCTGAGATTTAACTTTGCTTATACATTGGTTCTAAAGTATGGTTATCATAACACCGTGTTCATTCTTTTTCAAGCTAATACGTGCTTTTCGCTGATTTAGGAACTACTTTTATGGCATACTAGAATTTTTTAGAAGATGCGTTAGTTTACTTGCTCCAAGCAATTAGCTTACTTTAGAAAATATTGGACTTAAAAAGTTCATGCGCATTGTAAGAAAATTACTCTAATTAATTAAAGGTGAGTGCGATCATATGCTGCCGTGATTAAAGAAATTACTAATTAGGGTATGTTTGAATGAGGCAAAGAATAGTGTTCATCCGGATTAGCGACTATTTCGAATTACTATTATATGTTTGGATGTGTTTAGGTTAGCAAAAAGGAATTATTTTTGTTTGTCTTTTATAAATTAGCATGCTATATATTCTACTAATTCAACCAAAAGCTGAATTAGCTCACTATTCTCACTAACCCAAGCATTCATCCAAACAAACCTTAAATTTCATGCACTTGATCCAAACAATTAGTTTTTATAGATCGATTGTGTCTACGATTTGTTATATGCAAATCTGATTGTTACTTGATGTTTTACCAATAATAAAAACTCTAAATTATAAATTGTTATAATTTTCAACTCATGTAATAAAATAGTAAAACTTATATCACATTCCAACTTTTTAGAAATTAGGATTGTTCCCTAACTTTGCTCAAGAGAAAATAATAGGTACTGAAAAGAATTTAAACTTCTAATAGAAGAAATTTTTTAAAATATATATATTCAACAAATTTTGGACTCAAACATTTTTTTGTTAGAATCTCCAAAGGTGTGTATAATGATAACAATACAATTAGCCGCGCAAGCATTTTATGTAGAGCAACATAAAAGAAGTGAATTCATTTTTTTTAGCAAAGGTTGGAGATTCAGTCACCCAATATTCCAACATTGGTTTTGTGCTCCAATCATGCTCCATGTCTTTTTCTCCGTTTTCAAAGTTCGAACAGTCGATCCGAACTGCTCAACATGATCTTTGTATTATAATGTGCTTGGAGACCAAATTTTTTATTTTTTGGAATTTTTTTACTAATTTTTTAGATAGGTACAAAATCACTGTTTTCAAAAGATTCTGGACCATCCAAAACAGTGATTTTGTACCTATCTAAAAAAATAGTAAACAAATTTCAAAAAATATAAAATTTTGTCTCTAAGCACATTTTAATATGAAGATCATGTTGAGCGGTTCGGATCGATTGTTCAAACTTTGAAAACAGAGAAAAAATCGTGAAAAATGATTGGAGCACAAAACCAAGAGTGCATTTTAACCCTACTCATTATATAATGAATACTAAGTCACCTATAATCCATAAATCATAAATCATACCAGCAACTTAAATTATTAACTAAAAGAAATTATTTTTCGTAAAAGTAATCCATACATCACAAATCGTACCCACAGTTTTAATTATTTACTATCGAGTGTTTAATTTATCGCAAATAGAGTATTTATGCATAATAACTCATCTTGAGTGGTGCCATTTATCTAAAAAGGAGTACTGTTTTTTTTTTTTTTTAAGTATGGAATAAAGGTCTAGTCCTTGTTTATAATTTCATTGATGAACTTCGGTTTTACAAATTTTGGTTTAACAAAACATGCAATGAAAAGAGTGAGGCTATGGCACTTCGGCTAGTGTACTACGGCTCAATATGGTACTTTTTAAAATCCTAACGGTCGATCCGAACCGTTCAATGTGATATCCATATGAATATGTACTTGCAAACTAAATTTTATATTTTTTCGAATTTTTTTACTATTTTTTTAGATAGGTAGAAAAATCAGCGTTTTTTGAAAATTATGGACCATCAAAATTCTACCTATCTAAAAAAATAGTAAAAAAATTCGAAAAAATATAAAATTTAGTTTGCAAGTACATATTCATATGGATATTACATTGAACGGTTCGAATCGACCGTTAAGATTTTAAAAAGTATCATATTGAGCTGTAGTACACTAGCCATAGTACACTAGCCGAAGTACCATAGCCTCACTCCAATGAAAAATGTAAAGTTTAAAGGGCCGAAGAATATTGAGCCCGTTGAAAAAGTATAAGACTTTTAAGAATTATATACGTCTAATAAATGTAATGTTTTTTTTTTTTTTGATAAGTTTTCACTGTGTGTATCCTTTCTATCAACTCTTTCGCACTTTTGGCGATACCTCTAATAATTCTCATAAATTTTTCCCTCCAAATTACGTCTGTGCTATGAGTATTATTTCTCTGATCCTCCAATTTACGCTCATCCGTCTGACTTGTTGAATAAAATCTTGCATTTCCTCTGATATAATATTTGGCTGCATATACTAAAGGTCAAGTGGTAAGTAAGGAGCGTTGTAATAAAAAATCAGTAATGATTTTTCTAATTTGGAAATAACATGTTAAATCCAATAATATTTTAGTGTTTAACATTTCTAATTCTAATGTATGCAACTTGATGAGTGAAGCTATGGTACTATGCAAAGCATACATCGGTTCGTACTATAACTTTGTATGCATGTTCAAATGGTTAATCGGAATCACTCAACATGATTTTTATATCATAATATACTTGGTGACTATACTTTATATTTTTAATAATCGTCTTACTATTTTTTATTTTTTATAGGTAGAAAATCACTAATTTCAAATGGTTCAAAATATTCTGATCAAGTGATTTATTATCTATCTGAAAAATAGTAAATAAATTCTGAAAAATATATAACTCAAGTCTTGAAGTACATTTTTATATAGAGATCATGTTAAACAGTTCAAAATGATCTCTTAGACTTTGGAAACGAAAATATTAAACCATAGTAAGTAACATAATCTCACTCCAATATGATTTAGATATCTTAATGACCTGCAAACGACATCTCAAAGTATATCTAACTTCCGTTTATGACATAGATCAACCAGTTAATTATTTCTTTAAATATCGGTACTAAACAATTTTAGAAGTTATAGGGAGACGTTAACTTTTACAAGGACACGTTGAAAAATTCAAAATTTTGGGAATAAAGTGCAACTTAGCCTTGACACTATTACACTAACAATAACTAGGCAACTAGCTCCCACTTTCTTTTAATAAAACATCAAGTGTTCTTTTCTATCTTCCGAGAATATTCCTGGATGAGCCACCATTAATCCTCCGTATCCTATACAGATCTCACATGTGTGGCGGGTCGCTGACAACATTGCTCTTCTTTGCTTTTTGTACTTGGTACACGAATTGCCATACTCTTACCGTCCTCACAGGATCTGTAATTTCTCTGAACCGGAATAAATAGGCCGTGGTCTACACAGGGAGCTTCTGGACCACTTTTTGCGGTCCCCCGCATACTCTCCAATCATTTCTCCTCAAATGTTAAACTGCATTTATTGCATCCAGGCATCCAGGCAAATAATGTATGCGATAAATGTCAGAAGTTCTAATACTTCAATTGTTTTTACCGCTGGTCAAAGTTATATTATATGCACTGAAGAAGTAGAAAATCTTCTGGTCAGACATTTAAAATTTTATGATAATTAATAACATATGTAGTATGGGCATGGTTGCATGGATGCCAGCAGTATCAGATAAAAAAAAAAGAAGATAAATAAACACAACGAATATTCTCAAGTAAACTTAAAAAGTTTTTTTATAGGGAAAATTAGTTATTTGCCACTCCAAAACCTTCTAATTTTAAAAATGTCATTCCGAAATTTGAAATTGTAAAAATGCCACTCTAAACTTCATTAATTTCTAATTTTGCCATTTATACTGTATTCTTATGCTTTTTTTTATTAAAAATTAACTGAAAAATACTGTTTTGACAAATAACCTTGAAATTGTATAAAGGGTATAATTGGAAATACAGAAATACGTATACCAAAACAGTATTTTTCAGTTAATTTTTAATAAAAATAGCATAAGAATACAGTATAAATGACAAAATTAGGAATTAATGAAATTTAGAGTGGCATTTTTACAATTTCAAATTTTGGGATGACATTTTTAGAATTAGAAGATTTTGGAGTGGCAAATAACCAATTTCCCCTTTTTTATAAGAATTTGTTAATGTGGAGTACATAAGCAAACTAAATTATAGTAATTTAGTGACAAGATTTATATAACTGATCAACAGTTACTTCAATTAAGACATCTGCTTTGTTTAAAAAAATTACAAAAGCAAAAATATAGTGGGCAGTTACAAAAACAAAGATATAGTGGGTCTAATAAAAAAATTATGAAATTAAAAATTCTTGTATTCGAACTTTTATGAGATTGAATTGCATAAGCGAACTAGTAATTAAGCGAGAAGATTTTTGTAACTGATCAACGTTGACTTCAATTAAAACGGTTGCTTTTTTTAGATTAAGTACAAAGGAAAAGATATAGTGGGTATATAAATAGATTTATGAAATTGAAGTTCTTTTATTCGAACTTTTATGAGAATTATATAAACAAACTAGTAATTTATTGAGAAGATTTTTGTAACTGATCAACGGTTACTTCAATTAAAACGGTTGCTTTGATTCAATAAGTTACAAAAGAAAATGGTTGCTTTTTTTTGTAACTGACCAACAGTTACTGCAATTAAAATGGTTGCTTTTATTAGAAAAAGTTTACAAAAGCAAAGATGTAGTGGGTATGATAAAAAAATTATGAAATTAAAAAATTCTTTTATTCAAATTTAGTGAGAATTATATAAGCAAACTGGTAATTTAGTGAAGCAACTACTTGTTTAAATAAGTTAAAAAAAAACAAATATATAGTGGGTCTGATAAAAAAGATTTATGAAATTAAAAAAATATGTTTCACATTTTTATGAGATTATATAAGCAAACTAGTAATTTAGTAAGAATGTAACTGACTAACAGTTACTTAAATTGAAACAACTACTTGTTTAAATAAGTTACAAAAGCAAAGATATAGTGGGTCTGATAGAAAAAAGATATTATATAAGCAAAATAGTAATTTAGTGAGAATTTTTTTTGTAACTGACTAACAATTACTTCAATTAAAACGACAGCTTTATTTAAAAAAAGATACAAAAACAAAGATACAGTGAGTTTGATAAAAAAAATTATCCGAATTTTAAGACATTATACAAACAAACTTGTAATTTAATGAGAAGATTTTGTAACTGATCTACAGTAACGGTTGCTTTGTTTAAATAAGTTATTAAAAAAACAAAAGATACAATGGGTCTGATAAAAAGATTTCATAAAAAATAAAAGGAGGAGCTTATTTTAAAATATTTGTCCATACAACGCTAGAGCTAAAAAGCGTATACCTTAAATATGGGATATGTGGAAAACATTGGAGGGATAGGTTACATTAACTACAATATGGAAATCATATATGTGTTATATGAAACTTCAACGGTTCAATTGTATTAGCACTTGATTAATAATCAAATATTCTCAAATTGCACCTATGGATGTATGCTCCGTCTAAATACAAAAGAGCAAATAAATATTCTTTTATTCAATTTTGATATATTCGGTATTAGTTGTCTTATAAAATAAATTTCATAGTTCTTGATTATTAATTTTGTAGTGTTGTATGTTTTACGTAGTTTATCTTCTTCTCTTTTTTTTTTAGATTTGGATGAGGATATATCTATCGTCAATATATCTTCTTAACTATTATGAAAATGAAATTCATTTAAATGTCTTTAACTGTGTAATCTATTTAATAAAAAGAAAAACTATATAGTCTAATATTTTGAATTTTATGTCATCGAGATTTTAAACTGTATTGGGAAAGATAGTTAATTTCACAAAATTATGGGGACGTGTTATATATATATATATATATATATATATATATATCCCCCTACTGAATTTAAAATAGTTAATAATTAAATTCGGTTAATAATTAAACAACATGAATGTCCCGCATAAAAAATTATGTGTTTATTGCTGTATTTTCAATTATTTATAATAAAGAGGTAGACAATATTCTCCGCCGCCCCTCGTGCTTGGTGACTCATTGCATTAATTTGGTGTTGCACACGACAAAAATGCCAAAGGATGAAATAATTTAAGGTCCCTTAAATTCAAGATTAATTAATTTGTTGGAGATTGCCATTTAGGAAAATGACAATGGAACTAGTCATTAGTTAACTACTGATTGTATTGCTGCTTGGTAAAATTAATGACAAAGTACGAGGATATGATTTGGTGTTTAAATTATGTCTGGTCAGCATTTTATTGGATGAAATCTATGTTCTCTGTTCTTTTATGCGTACTAACTTTTGAATTTTCAATATTCATTACATTTTCTATGGCCAAGGATGGTATTTTTTAAATTCCGTATTGATATTAAATTGGAATTCAGACAATTTTTAATATGAAAGACATTAATATTTTGAGGAGAGATCCAATTACACTATTTTTTTTGACACATCTTGACACTGCTTTTTTATAGGTCAATTTTGCGATTTCAAAATCCAAACAGCTAATCTGAACCGTTCAACATGATCACCATATTAAAATGTGCTTGGAGATCAAGTTTTACATTTTTTTTGAATTTTTTTACTATTTATTAAGATAGTTACAAAATTGTTGTTTTTCAATGGTCTGAAAACAACGATTTTGTAACTATCTTAATAAATAGTAAAAAAATTCAAAAAAATGTAAAATTTGATCTCCAAGCACATTTTAATATATCCATCATGTTGAATGGTTTGGATCGACTATTTGAACTTTGAAAATAGTAGGTGTCAAAATGTGTAAAAAAAAACGGTGTAATCCGATCCCTCCTCTAATATTTTAGTCAACTGTACTAAATGTGGTTCTGGCTGAGTATAAACGTTACTAAATAAATTATTTTATATGGTCGATCATACATTATAGATAAATACTTGACTACAATCACTTAAAAATATAATAGACTAGGATGCATTTGATAAGATATAGCCGGAATCATCCGATCTAAATTAAATAAATGAGATCGAACTCACATTATTTATTTATTTTTTTACTCTAGAATTTCTATGTGCAGATTTTGTTTGATTGTTTATTTTATACTAATTAGTGCAATGATGATTATGTGACTTTAATTTGGGGAAATTTTATAAAATACCCTTCTTTTGAAAACCATCAAACAAAATACCCCTCCTAAAAAATAATTGTCAAAATGCCCTTGTGGACCCCACTTTTACTCTTCCTACCCCCTCTCTCAGTGTCCCTCCCAGTTACTCCTATTTTTTTGCTCCTTTCTTCTTCTTCAATTGTTTTAACAACTTTTATCATGCTCCCGTTAATACAAAATTTATAAGTTAGTATACTGCTGACTTTAAATCTAATAAAATTTCCAGTGTTGGATGTGATTTTTTGGTTTAAAAATGATACAGACAATTCCTTTCTAAAAATTAGAAACACATATGATAAATTATAAAATTTGATTCTGGTAATCGGTAAATTGTTGAAGAAAATAAAAACAGGGTATGAATGATGATAAGATCATAGCGGTTTGTGTTGATGACTTTGAATTCGACAACTATAAGATTTGTCTCCTTGCCGCTTCTTGGAGGACTGTACGTTCTATAACTAGGATATAACTTTTTTTACAAATGATTTACATATAATCTTTATATTCCTAAGCTTTCTTTGTTATTTGGATTTCGTAAGTGTGGTTGTACTTTTACTGGTTGGAGTTTTGTATATTTGAGTTGGCTAATGATATATGCAACTGTGTGTTTAGAACACTACACACACGCACGCGTAGTCTGATCGAGTTGGCTAATAATATTTGTTCCATTATGCTAATAGGTACTCTGTTAGTAGTCTGGGTCAGAAAAGATGTTATATATACTTGATCTATCTTCGATTTTGTTTGATGCTTTGAATAAAAGGCGGTTGATTAATTATGTTATTTTTCCGTTGGTTTGGTGAATTTCGTTGAGGCAGGAGAAAAGAGAAAAAGATGGAAGGCAGTAAATGGGAGGAAGGATGGAGAAGGGGGGAGGAAGAGTAAATTGGGACCCACAAGGACATTTTGACAAATATTTTTGAGGAAGGGTATTTTGTTTGATGGTTTTCAAAAGAAGGGTATTTTATAAAATTACCCCAACTTCAAGCACAAAAGACAAAAAAAAACGTGTATCAATCATTAATTACGTGGGGGACCGCTAATTAACTAGGGATATTGCTTATATTTGAAAATTTTTACAACTGACGCGCACAAGTATTCATATATAATACATTAAGTATTCATATCTAAGATATCAAGTATTTAAAAAAAACTGGACACATCACTTACCCATCTTTTACACGTTTTTAGAGGTGATTTTTTTTTCTTCGTTCACTCTAACCAATATTTCTGACAATCTATGAAGAATTTTGCGAATCTAAAATCACAAATGTCTTCTACGCAATTTTCTCTTTCAAATGAGATCCATGATGAAAGACTTTTGAGTTATCCGCCGCGCAAGTATTCATACCTTGTAAAAAAATTTATATCTCGTCATGCAAATATTCATACCACGTCGAATAAGTATTCATACCTCGTCGAACAAGTATTCATTCCTAAGATATCAAGTAAAAAATGATTGAGTGGTAATGAAATTTCAATCGGTAAAAAATGAGTGAATGATGTGTCCAGTTTTTTATTTGTGAAATACTGATGAGGTATGAATACTTGCTCGATGAGGTATGAATACTTGAATGACAAGGTATGAATACTTGTGCAACAGATAACTCGAAAGTATGTCATCATGGATCTCATTTGAAAGATAAAATTGCGTAGAAGACGTTCGTGGTTTTAGATTTGCAAAATTTCTCACAGATTATCAGAAATATTGGTTAGAGTGAACGGAGAAAAAAAACCACTTCTAAAAACGTGTATAAGATGGGTAAGTGATGTGTCCAGTTTTTTTTTAAAATACTTAATATCTTAGATATGAATATTTAATGTATTATATATGAATACTTGATGTATTACATATGAGTGCAAGAGATGAATGGATGATAGGAGCTAGAGAATAGTAGTCGGTCCTGTAAAATTAAGGACGTGAATCCGCACTGGCTTGATCTGAAACTTTAGCTGAGCATTTTTAGAATGGTGTGAGGTCACATGGTGAACTTTTTATTTTCTTGAAATCTTGCCGGAGGCTGACAAGTGTTTAATTAATAGATTAACACACGGTGAACTTGGCAAGGAGAATTTTTGAATTATTTATTAATCGCTTCTATAGTCAAGAGAATGTGCTGTGTATGCTAGACTAGTCTATAGAATCTTCTCCCTTTGGTTCGGTTCAATTGTGGCGCTAACTTGTACCAAAATAGTATATATCGCATGTAAAGTGACAAATGAATATTTAAAGTTCGGTTCGGCAATATCAAAAATTCGTGATTCAAAAATAATTCGAATATAATTTGAGAATGAATTGGTATCACAAAGAAGGAAAAAAAAAAACTCCAAATTTTGTGTGTGTTTTATTTGCGAATAATTTGTGATTCGCGTTTTATTTGGTGTTCGATTCTAAAACGTCAAAAAAAAGCTTTATTTGCGAATAAAACACCTATCTTGTTACTATGCATGCATGCATTATTGGATAATATTAGCAAATGTTTGTAAGGTATTTTGGGTGCGATTATATAATATGCATATTACATATCGGTATTACGAATTGATCTGTGTATTTATATATTTGTTTTTAAAATTTAAATAGTCAATTCTAACTGTCAAATATAATCTTCATATCAAAATGTACTTTTAGGCTATTTTATATTTTTTAGGTTTTTTTTACTATTTTTTTTAGATAGTTAGAAAGTCGTTGTTTTTGGATGGTTCAAAATTTTCAAATCAAGTAATTTTCTACCTATCTAAAAAAATAATAATTTTTTTTAAAATATAAAATTTGATCTACAAGTATTTTTTTTTCATATGAAAATCACGTTGAATGGTTCAAATCAACTTTTGAACTTTGAAAACAAATATATGAGTCTATAGCACGGGTCTATGTGTAACATGCATATTACCACAACCTCACTCAGGTATTTCAATGTGGTTTTCTTGAATTAGTAACATGGGTAGATCCAGAATTTTCATCGGATAGCGAATTGGATTTAAATAGTTAATCGGATTCAAACTCAATAGATAATCGGGTACTAGATAAAAAAAACAATGTTGTAACTTATAATTTTCACTGCTCTGACTTAGTTTCAAAACTTTAACGTCTAATTCTAATTATCAATCAAAATTCAAGAAATTTATCATCATTTAAATCCTAAATTTAACTCAAATAACAAATCAAAATTTCAGAGAAAAGAAATAAATTTTTTTAGGAACAAAATTGATCCGGACAATAGATTTCTATAAAACTTCAAAATTCAATGTGGCAAGTTGCCCCCGGCTCTACCTCAGTCTGTCCCTAAGTAGTAACAAGAATTATTGTTTGATTAAAAAAAATTAAAACGTCTTAATAATTAATGTACTTCAATATGTGGATCTTTCTTTAAAATTTCAGTCAAATTTCGTTACTGCATGCGCGCAAACTAGCCAAAGTAATACTAAATAAACGAGCACAATAGGATCGTTGGATCTATACTCTAGAGTCTAGAGTCTAGAGCAGTTCATGTGTTTTGACAAAGCCGTTGCGTGACGCTTTGATAGATTAATTATTAACCATTATTAATAGAAGGCGTCTCTCTTGTGAATCACCTAATCTCAAAACTTGTATATGCATGCATGGTAATATGCATGGCGATTGCTAGTTACAGAAATCATTATTTTTCTTCTAACGGAAATAGTACACCACATGACCGTTGACAACACGCGCTTCGATCATATGATTATTTTCCATTTATAATTTGATTGATAGTACTACTATGTTAGATAAATGCTTACTTTCTTAGCAAGCATTATATTTGTTATTTCTTAGAAAAATTAATATTATTATATTAAGTGAATTTATTATACATAACAATTCGATTTGTTTTGTTAGTATTCGGTATTCCGTTTTTAAATGTCAAGCTTTAAAATTTAAAAGATTGATATAAGCAGCTCGGTTTGATATATTTTAAAATTCAAAATTTTATGATTTTTAGATTTATTTTATTATTCTTTTATGGAAGAATTATTTTCATTGGACGATCTAATTTTTTTATAATCCATATATTTTATTTCTCTATACATATAAATAGTATTATAGACTCATTCATCATCAAAATATTAATTTGTTTCAAACTGTTAAAGCTACCGTGTTACTAAAAACCAGTGTTCTAAATAGCGCGTTATAGCGTTTTTGGACTCCAAACGCTACGCTATGACATCAAAATGCGCTATTTGCGCTACGGCCGCTATAGCGCTATACAATATGAGTTTTTTTTTTAAGCAATTTATATGGGTTTTAAATAAAGATAAAAAAAAATCTCAAACCAAAATTGAATTTGTTGCTACTTGCTACAGATAAATCAATTTGAAATTGGGAATAAAAATTGAAATTTGAATAGAAAAAAAGTCCAAACCGAAATTAAAATTTGAATAGAAAAAAAATAGATTATGTCATGAATCATGATGCTTAAGATATTTTTAATAGAAAAAATCGATAGTTTATGATATTACTATGGATATTTTGAACCCTAATTTGGACTTTGTACGGGTTCAATATGAATATTATAATTTCTTAATTACTTTGGTGTTATTTATTGTTTTATGAGACTTTAGATAATGTTGATATTTAGTACAAATATTGAATATACGAAATGTAAAAAAAAAACGCTATTTGAAATAGCTTCCGCTGTAGCGACGCTATTCGCTATAGCTTTTTTTTTAGCCTTCCCGCTACGACGCTATAAACGCTATTTAGAACCTTGCTTAAAAACAAATTGACTTGTGTTTACTTTTGGCAAATGCCTTTTTTTTTTTCAAAATTTCATTGCGGTGCATCCACATTTATTTTATATACCACCCCATTTAATAATAATAATAATAATAAAAAATATTCTGCACCAAATTTGAAGTTCTTAATTAGGTCCATGTTTCCGGTAGGGTTGGCTGCTACTGTTTACCAACTCAAAGATTACTTTTGTTCTATTTTCTAGAGAGAGAAACTTTGGTCCTTTCGGTCTAAACCATACTATTCCAAGTGATAACCTAGTTGTAAAGTTGAACTAGACAAATTTTGGTCATGGTGCACCAAATGTGGCCAATTCAACCAACCACTCAGTTCCAACTATTTACAATTATTCTACTCTTTGTTCATTACATTCCATGACATATTTGTAAACAAAAATTACCGTTTTTAGTTTTTTTCCCAGTCTTTATTTATTAGATTATTATTAGAAGAAAATAGAAGGAAAAAAATGACCGTATCAGCGTAGTATCTACCGTCCTTCACCGCAATCAAAGCATAGAGCAAGACCGAGAAGAAAGTGAAATGAAACCGCTAGAAAACTAAAATTTTCATGAAACCCCACAATTTCTTTTACCTTTTTACCCCTATTATGAACAGCAACAAAACAAATAAAAATAGCGCATCCCACGCCGGCGACAGTCGTCAATGTACGGATGTCTCCCCTACTACCGTCACAATGCTTTAATCTCCATTTCTTAATTAAATGGACATATCCTTTCAATTATAAATATTATCTCTCCAATTAATAAAATAATTGGAGAGGATCTGCATCAATAATATTGGCGTCTCTCTCTCAACTATTCAACACTCGGTCACTGTTAAAACCTTCTCTCTCCTCATCTTAAAAGAAAAAAAAAAGTAGGAATTTTGCAAAAAGAAAAATCCTCATCGGTGTGACCGACTTACTTATTCCTGGTCGACCAAAAATCACCTTCTTAACTATCACCGCCAAGCAGACCCCACAAGAAACTTCATCTCCAAGATCCATGATCCTAGTTCAAATAAAATAGGCATTGAACCCATACTCATAATTCTCTCAGCATATCTTTTCCTCTTTTCCTCTTTACTCTGCCCTCTGTTTTACCTCCTCTCTCTCTCTCTCTCTTTAATTCTCTCTTCTACTGGAGCCATTAAAAGACGTATCCGCTTTTGATTCCCATCTCCGAGACGCCCCCACCATGGTAATGGTTCTATTCCCTCCTCTTTCCCCAAACCTCCTCTTTCTCTTCCTCCTCCTTCTCACCACCCCTTCCTCCACCCAAAGATCCCATCTTTTCCCCCAGATCTGATCCATTTTTCCCAATTTTTCTCCTTAAACCCCTCAATTCCTGCCTGTTAACAGTTTCATCCCCGTGTTTTCACTCGCTCCAACCAATGGGTTGTGGGATGTCGAAGCTAGAGGAGCAAGAGGCGGTGACTCACTGTAAAACGAGGTCTCTGCTCCTGGCTGAGGCGATCCAGTACAGGTATGCACTGGCTGATGCGCACCGGGCCTACGCACAGGCGTTAGAATCAGTGGGTCCCGCTCTGTTTTCATTTCTGAATGCAGCTCAAGTGGGACCAACTCCGCCTTCGCCTCTACTCACTCTCCCGACACAGAGAAAAGGCGACCCCTCCCCTCCAGTTCCCACTCCAGTTCCAATCAACACTGGCTCAATCAACCAGCCGTCACACTCCCGGTCTCACTCCGGCGGATCCCACATCCAGTTCTCCGACTCTGAATCAGAACATGGTTCGCATATTCACTTCCACTCTGACGAAGAGGATGCAATTGAGCCTGGACCCGGTTCTCAATTCAACCCGACAATCCATTATAACATGAATTACGCTCGCAGCCAGCCGCCTCCACCGTCAGTGTTGGTCCAGCAGCGGCCTCCTATCAGCCAAGATACTGTCTATCCATCCTATAATGACCCAATTGAGCCCGGACCTGCTTCTCAATTGAACCCGGCAACCCATTTCAACATTAATTACGCCCGCAACCAGCCGCCTCCACCAACAGTGTCGTTCGAGCAACGGCCTCCTATCAGCCAAGAGACTGCCTATCCATCCTATAATGACCCGTACATGTACCAGCCTCAAAGCTCGGGTCTTTACCCGCCTTACCCATCCCCATCTTACCCTTCATTCCCGGGTTACGGAGAAATGGGTGGAGGGTATAATGGGTATTTTGGTTCATCGGCAATGCCAAGTGATTTTCCTCCACCTCGTGAGCCTGCCCCCCGAGAAGATGAGCCGCCCCCAGCCCCACCTTCTCCTCCTCACGTTTCTACATGGGATTTTCTTAATCCGTTTTCATATGACAGTTACTATGCAGCACCTTATACACCAAGCAGAAGCTCAAAGGAGGTGAGAGAGGAAGAAGGAATTCCTGATCTGGAAGAAGAACATGAGGTAGTGAAAGCAGCATATGGTGATGATAAAGTGCCACCTTTTGCATCTGGTAAGGCGAAGGTCGAGAAAGGGGAAGCATCGGGTAAGTCAGGTGATGACCCACATCGGAAATCACGCTCCTTAGAGGTTGGCAGTAGTAGCAACAGTGAAGGTGACGATAGCAGTGTCGGCTTGGAGCATGAGATGAATGTGGTAGATAAAAATGTGGTAGGAGATGATACTGCTAGGAGAAGCGTCGGAAATTTGCCAGTACCAGTGATTAAAAGCTACACCGATGATGCTGAGGTGGTACGAGAAATAAAGATACAATTTGAGAAGGCTTGTGAATCAGCAAATCAGGTCTCTAGGATTCTCGAGGTGGGCAAGCAACCGTACCAACAAAAGAGTTCACCCCTGAAAGGTACTACAGTTTTTGGTAGTTGATTTATTACTATTTAAGCTTGTATCTAATCTGAAAAATGATTGGTAATATGTGGCAGCCACCGTGAGGATGATTTGCGGGTTGCCTTCAGTATCTGGTTCTGACGAGGATTTGTTGACTTTTGAGGAGGATTTGGCGGTTTCTTCTACATTGCGGAAGCTCTATATATGGGAAAAGAAGCTGCTTGAGGAAGTCAAGGTTTGGTTGATATTATTATTAGTAATTCCATAGTATTAGTTTAACCCTTCCATGTATAGGGATCTTAATTTGTTAGAATTGTTTATGGTCAAGTAGTCTTAGAGAACTGGTCGCCATCTTATTTATTTTAATATAGTTGTATAGCTATCACTTTTCTTAATTTGGTCACTTAGAAAAGTTTATTTAAGGACTGTGAGACTGTTTGATGAGGTGTTGGTCTAATGCTTTGCTGGAATTCTCTTTTAGTTTTCCCTTTCTATTCTATCTAACCTTTTAGTTTGAAAATCACTTTCTCAAGTAAATCACAACCTATCAATCCTATACAACAACAACAGCAACAAAGCCTCTAGTCCCAAACAAGTTGGGGTAGGCTAGAAATGAAACCCAACCGTAGTTGTGAGGGTTTCATTTCCATAAAAAGGTTGTATTTTACGTTGGCTCGCCACGCCTATTACATTTTCCTGGCTTGGGACAGGCGGTGTAGAAACTACACAGGCGGAGTTCCTATGTTTCTACAATTTCCGGCTTTATTGTTTTGGAGAGCTTAAGATCCATGTATCATTATTACAATAAACTTGCTTTCAGCATCCTATTTTTTCCACAGATTCACATACGCATAAACAAACTTTATCTTTCAAACATACGTTTTTTTTTTTAGTTTTTTAAATTCACAGACATACATGAAATGTGTCGAATCATTTATATGAAGACTGATGTGATGAGTTATATATAGTTTACATGATGTGATTCTAAAAACCAACAGTACTATAGATAGTAAGATGTAGCTAACTGAAGTTCTGTTTTCAATTTGATGATCCAGGCATAAGATTTTACATTTGTATAGACAACGATGAAACACGTAGGCATATGTTTAAGTCGATGTAAATATTTTTTTTTTCTAAGATTTAAGCTTGGAAGTTGTTGAGTTCAGCATAACCTAGCCTATCTTATTTTATATTATTACTTTCTTTTTATTTTTAACATTTATTTGATATTTGTCATACTTATATTTTGTGTGCAGACGGAAGAAGAAATGCGAGTATTGTACGATAAAAAATGTCGAGAATTGAGACACCTTGACGAGAGAGGAGCTGAGGTGCATAAAATTGAGGCGATTCAAGTTTTTATTAGGAAATTATCTACTAGAATAAGCATTGCTATTCAAATAGTTAATACCATTTCAACCAAGATCAGCAAGTTAAGGGACGAAGAGCTATGGCCCCAAATTTGTCAGTTTGTGCAAGGGTATGTGCATTTATTTTCCTTACTGCATTTATGGTAAATTTTGCATAAAAGCCAGTAAGAGCACGTTGTTGCATTACTGATGGCGATATTCCGATAAGTTTGTGGGGTTGGGGGCAAATTGCAAATGGGGGCTGCTGTCATTTGATCTCCTGCAAGGTAGGTTGGGAACAAAGATTTGAAATAACATGGTCTAATGCTTTTGCTGGAATTCTCATTTGTCGCATTCTTTGTCTGCGAATAATGCTATTAAATTGCGCATATCATACAACGTAGTGTGAGGACAAAGTTGTCAATTTACTTCGAGTAAGGACAGTTTGTTTTATAATCTACACTAAGATGATCCAAAAAAAAAATTGTATTGACAGCAAAGCATTGGGTCGCCTATCGCCTTCTTTTTGAGATCATATGTCTTTACTCCTACCATTCTTCAATCAATATATAGCTTTCACCTGTTAGACTATAGTGTTCGATCGCTGGTGGTTGCTATAGTCATGCTGCTTGTGGAAAGATTTGTTTGTTTTCTAAAATAGAAAAGAAACAATTGATGATCACTCAGAATTATTGAATATAGTACTGGATCATTCTTCTTTTGTTTTTCCTTTTTATGTATTTCATAACTTTATAGGTTACTACTTTTCTAAATAAAACCATTCCTTTTTAAGTTGCAGCATTTAGTTTGCTCTTGCTACCACACTGTAGAATCGAGTTCAAACTGTACCCTTACAAAATAATTATCTTTTTTCAGGTTCATGCGAATGTGGGCTGTGATGTCAGAATGCCACCGCATTCAATGCCATGCCATCTCTGCTGCAAAGAACATTGACTCTATTCTCTCCTTCCCTCGCCTCTCTGATTCGCATCTTGAGTCCACCAAGGAGCTCGAAATCAAATTACTTGACTGGATGACCTCCTTCGGTGCATGGGTATCCGCACAGAAGAAATACATAAAAACCCTAAATGCATGGTTGGTCAAGGGCCTTAACTATGTCGAAGAGGTCACTGAAGATGGGCCAATCCCCTTCTCCCCCGGCCGGCTTGGGGCCCCACCAATCTTTGTAATTTGCAATCAGTGGTCAAATAGCATGGATATGATTAAGGAAACTGAGGTAATTGATGCTATACGTGACCTCACGAGTAATGTTGAGCAGTTGTTGGAGCGGCACCGGTTTGAAAGGAGACAGGCATTGATGGCAAACACAGATGGTATGGATCGAGCTCTCAAGTCAATGGATAGGGATGAACAAAAAATGAAGAAGGAGATTGAGATTCGACATAAGAAATTGGAGATGATCAGTGGTCAGGCTGGAGCTCTAGAAGCGGTGCAAAATACTGAGATCGGGAGTCTGCAGTTGAGTTTAAGACGAGTTTTTGAGGCCTTAGAGAATTTTACTGCCACTTCGGCAAAGGTTTATGAGGATTTAAATGTGCGGTCTGAAGAGGAAAAGGAACTGTTAAAAGATGATTCAAAGATATCATAGCATATACCTTATTTTAATAAGGCTATTGTAAAGGAGGCAGAGAAGCAGCCCTGCAAGGAGTTCATTTTGATATTTAAGAAGAGATGGGGCCATCTGCAAATGTTCCTCTCATCAGCAATATGAGACCTTCTAGAAGAGAAAGCATAGATGACAGAAAGCTAATGTAATTGCAAAACTGCCTTTGGAGAATGCAGAAACTTATACTGTTTATAGAATTTTTGTCGTAGAATTAGGCTTGTAAAAGGGAATTTGTTATTCGACAGCTAGGCCTCAGAGTTGGAAAGCCTTGTTAAGTTAAAGTTGTACTATTTAATTTGTAGAATTAGATCTAACCCCCTGCTGTGTAATTATTTGTTACATTTCTTTATTCAATTTTGTTCTGGATTTTAGCTTTGACCTTGTAAATTCAGCTGCAATTTATCTGATCAGTTTTGTTACTTTGAATTGTTATCTTCTGTTTTTTTCCTGTTATTTTTTGGATATTGTGTAGCACATTAACTTTATTTTTATACACTTTGTGTAAACATTAACATTTTTAGGCTCAACTGCTAGTTTTGTTATAAAATGGTAGCTGTTCCATAAGTGCCAAAGTATAATCGACGTTAAAAATTGGGTTCCTTTTGTTGGGACAAATAAAAATAGAAAATTAATCATATAGGTGAATTTAGTTCCTCCTATACACCAGGGGTTCAATCTGTAGTTAGATTTTGGTTAGATTACTGGTATCTGAATTGTTCATTGGCCATTAGATATTACACTCTATTTAGTAAATGCACTAATAAAGACATCTTATTAGCTGATGTCATAAGTTCCCAAGGGCAATCAGTCCATTTTAGGGTTTCATTAACAGAGGTAGACTATACAGATTGGACTGAAATCCTTCACATTCTCAGCTCCACCTCTTTCACATTGCCTCATGACAAAATAGAATGGAAATGGGATTCCTCAAGGAAGTTTTCTACTCACTCTTTATATAGACTACTTAACTTTGGGGGGATACAACCTACACAATCCATGATATGGTGGCAATTGCCAGTACCCCCCAAAATTCGAATTTTCATGTGGTTGGTCTCTCATAACACAATTCTGACCAAAGAAAACTTGATTAGAAAAGGCTGGATTGGAAATCCACAGTGTCAAATATGCTCCAGCCTTGAAACTGTTGACCATCTCTTTATTAATTGCACCATAGCTCAACAAGTTTGGTTTTGGTTAGGACAAAGTCAAGAAGTAATGCATCTTTGGCAAACTTGGACTGATTTTATTAATTTTGCTATTTCCCTTCCTTCAACAAATAAAACCAGTTTTTTAATTGTTCTTAGTGCTGTTAGTTGGAGTCTATGGAAATATCGTAATGACCTCTGTTTTAATCAAGGACTTAAAAAAACTGCTCGTACTTTAATTCTCCAAATTAAATCCCTTTGCATTTATTGGGCAGGAACTATGAGTCAAAAAATCAAGGATGGCGTGGGGAAATGGATTCCAGTTATGGAGGATGCGATCCCTCTAAGTCAGTACATGCCCATGGAAATTGTGGAGTTTGTTGAAGACAATGGAGTGTGGCAGCGGCTGCGCTGCCTTGATCATGCATGAAGAAATACCAATTTTGTGTTCGTGAGGTAGTTAGCCTTAGCCCTTTTACTAGTGACTTAGTTTTAGCAAATCTAATATACTTTTGGAGTTTAGCTTTGGTTCTAATGTGGTTGTTATATGAATTACTTGTTAGTTTTTTGGTTGCTCTTTTACCTAAGCATTTCAGGAATTTTATTTCCTAGGGGTTAATCCAGCTTACTGGATTGGTACAATGTATTTAACTCAAAATTTAAGTAATGGAATGGGCTTTCGCAGTCTTTTTAAAAAAAAAAAAAATAGAAAATTAAGAAGTCGGAAAGACCAAAAAAATTAATGCTCAGGTTGGCTTTTTGGGATCCAGCCTTCTATTTTTTTTTCTTACAACCAACCATAGGCTATTGGAGCCGGCTACAACCAGTGTATTAAAATTCAGTTTATACAGTCACATATTCTTATTCGGTTGCAATTCAAATAGTACCGTATTCGATCAAATATGTAGTTCTACATTTTCGGCTGCATATTACTGCATATTTATTTGTATGATACCGTATATTACCGCATACTTATATATATATAGAGCTGGGCTTAGCTAAGCCATGGAGTAAAACGACTTGGTGCTCCACGCCTCATTATTTTCATTTTGAAAATTCAAACTACCGATCCGAACCGCTCAACATGATCTCCATAATGAAATGTGCTTGGAGACCAAATTTAACATTTTTTGGAATTTTTTTACTATTTATTAAGCCACTTTGAAAATCGCTGATCCATTGGTCCAGAATTTTTTACTGTTTTGCTACTGTTCATCCGGATCAGTGATTTTCAAAGTGGCTTAATAAATAGTAAAAAAATTCCAAAAAATGTAAAATTTGGTCTCCAAGCACATTTCAATATGGAGAACAACTTGAGCGGTTCGGATCGGTAGTTTGGATTTTCAAAATGAAAATATGACGTGGAGTACAAAGTCGTTTTACTCCATGGCTTAGCCTAGTCCATCTATATATATATATATATATATATATATATATATATATATATATATATATATTCTCATTTAAAATTCGCATATATAAGTCGGTATAAAAAATCCACATTTGCAATATGCGGTGACCTTCTGCATACCATATAAAAACTCTATTTTAAAACATTAGCTAAAACCAACAACCGAAATTTACTTTTACCTTAGATAAAAGTATGGTTTTCAAATTTATTAACAATATTATATATCAGTGACTAAACAATGCACACAGGAAAGTGTAAGGCCGGATTCTTAGAATCATGTCTTGTGTCTGAAGGAAAGATCGTACTTTGAGAGTAAGATCTGTTAGATCTTTGTTCTCTTTTTCCCGGCAAAAAGAGACTCAAATTTGGGATATGAACTGCAGCTTTTTGATTGAAGATACCACGAGGATGAAACAAAGTGAGAATAAGATTTTTCTGAAACTTCTATGATTTAGTGTCTCCTTCAGACAATGGGTATCATGGTAATTTAATGTGTCATAAATGATCCGACTATCAAACTATTCAAATTTTAAACAAATCTTTTCGTCCTCCATTTTGAAACACACACACACACACACACACACACACACTTGGTGGACTTGGATTTCGTCTCCCTCTCATTTACAACTGGGCTTCAAACTCCAAGGAACAAATAAGAGGCTGGCTCAAAATTCTAAGAAAAGAAAATAAAGGAACTCGAAACCTACAATTACTACTTGGGCCTGCTAATTTGTTTCTTTGGAGCAATGCCTGCAATGCTCGTTTTTACGGCCTATGAGTTTAAGCTTGTGGAGTGGGTGGTGGATCAATGAGCTTCATATCAAATTTGGTCTGGTGTCTTGTCGGAATCGTTTGATTAGTGTCAAAATTTGTGCGTAATTTATCCATATGAATTTCAAAGCTGTATGCACGATCTTGATGTGAATCAAAAAGCTCCAACCGGACATCAAATAGAAGTTGGTTCGATACTTATCAGAACGACCCCGATTTCTAAGCTTGTGATCCTTCCTGCCCTAATCGAGACAATCTTCATTCATTATCTCTATTTGTGCCAATAGGAGTTCCTAAATTTTACTCACAAGGGCTTGTTCGTTTGTCACAGAATTACACGGAATGAGATTTGACGGGAATGTGAACTCACTTTTGAAAAAGTGAGAACCCATAGGTACGGGTACGCACAATTAATTATGAAAATGTGATAAAATTGGTGTTTGGTTGTACCATGAGATTAGTTGTGGGAAATTTTCTTTTTTCTTTCTAAAATACTTAATATCAATACAATTATTCTTATTAATAATTAAATATAATTAAATAAATGGAATAACATAACTTATTAGTTATTATTTTTATAACAATGTTTTTGCTTCGTAATCTTGTTATTCAATCACCGAAAAAATAAATTTAAATTTAAATTAGTAAATTGATAACTAACAATTTTTAATTTGCTTGAAATAAAATTAAAAATATGCATATTTGTAATTTTGCTTGAATTATATTTTAGTAGGTTGGTTTTACTATGTTACACTTAAGTATTTTTTAAAAAATGTTATGCTAATATCAGGACATGTAGACATTCTATTTATCTTGCGTCAATAAAAGTTTCTTTGTACCATAATGTAGGCATTCTATTTTGTTTTGATGAATAAACGTCTTGTAATAATTGATACAAATTAAAACTAATGTCTATGTTACATTTATATTAGTAACTTGTAAAACAATTGAATGTTTAACATAGATTTAATATATGTAACATTTTTAAAATTGAATAGATGTAACATAGATTTAATATACAAATAAGTCAAATGATTATCACATAATAAAATAAAAATAAAGTCACTTGAATTGCTAAGCAGTTTGTAGTTATCACATATTAGTGTTATCTTTAAATCAAAGAAAGAAGTTTGTTGAGAGAGAGGCAACAAGTAACAAAGAGTGAGAAAAAACAAATTGAGTCTGATTAAATAGTTTTTTTGCCCACAAAATAACATAGAAATGGGAATAAAAATGGAAATTTATATCTAATCTCATCTCCTAAAAAAAAGACAACCGAACGGATGAATGGAAAGATTTCCAACAAGAATCAAAATTCCTTGAATTTCCACAGGTGGGATTGTTTCCGAACAACCTCTTAACATTGCTAGAGTAAATGAATGTTTTCATTAAGCAACACGGTTGCTTATTATGTAATATATATTTTTCGAAAGAGTGAGGCTATGGTGCTATGCATAGCACCAATGGCTAGTGTACTACGGCTCAATATGGTACTTTTTAAAATCCTAACGGTCGATCCGACCGTTCAATGTGATATCCATATGAATATGTACTTGCAAACTAAATTTTATATTTTTTCGAATTTTTTTACTATTTTTTTAGATAGGTAGAAAAATCAGTGTTTTTTGACAATTCTGGACCATCAAAATTCTACCTATCTGAAAAAATAGTAAAAAAATTCGAAAAAATATAAAATTTAGTTTGCAAGTACATATTCATATGGTTATCACATTGAACGGTCGGATCGACCGTTAGGATTTTAAAAAGTACCATATTGAGCCGTAGTACACTAGCCATCCGTGCTATGCATAGCACCATAGCCTCACTCTTTTCGAAACTAGATTTAGTCTAGTGACAAAAGGTAATATTTTTTGTGTGAAAAGTTACAAGTTTGAAATTGAATGAAAAATTATTGGTAACTATTAAATAATTGGGTAACTTAATTTTCAATATTTACTAAAAAAATTATGGAATAATCTGATTATAAAATACTAGTTTTTCAGTTTAGTGGTGTGTTAACCGTCTACAACTGCAGGTGCACTCACAAAAATTTGCGAATAATCTTACAATGGATTTTGAAAAAAAATAACAAAATATTAAAGTCTGCACAACAAATTGTGTTTTCTCGTAATTGCCCCAAGAAATGTTGCTTAATTTTTTAATTATATAAAAATGCACAGGCATGCATAGCTATAAATAATAGAATCACCTGATCGGCCGCTTTGTCTTGAGTTCTATCTAAAACCCTTTTGAGATTTTAGTCAAATCAAACAAATTTTCCTAATTTGATCCCTCTTCCAAGGACAACGCAACCTCCAACAAAACATTTTTCTATGACATTATTCACTACAATCATCACTCTCTACTGTTTAATCAGAAAATCATTAAATTTGTCGGTCATACTTCACTACAATCATCGCTCTCTAGTGTTTCATTTTTTCTTTCTTTTCTTTTAAAAAATAAAAAATAAAGAATAAATTACTTGGTCTCACTTGTTTTGTGACTGTCTTAGATTCCCTACCCCACTGGGCCTCAAACCTGGTCATGAAGAAACATTTAAATGAGACTCAAGATGTATGAGTTAAAAAAAAATAAAAAATAAAGCAAAGTTATACAAAACTTAAAATTTTCTCATGAACCCTGATTGAGATATCGCCATTGATTCAACAATACTTCATCCACGCGGATCCATAAAGGTTCAGAGATACATGTCAACTTCTGAATTTGAATTTTTTTTTTGACTCACTGTAATTTTACCTATGTACTTACTCCTGATCCAACATGGTATCTAATTTTGGTCCAGAAAAAAATAAATAAGAAGGCCCATCTGCTCCTGCGCTAAAATAATTACCTCCGCTGCCTCCGCTGCACTGACAAAAAAGACTTCGCCAGCACGCCCTAACTCAGTTCTCCTCCCTTGGACTCACGCCAGCACGCCCTAACTCAGTTCTCCTCCTCTTTCGTTTTGTTTGTAAGTTCTCAATTTCTGGTTTCAATTGAACAATCGCTAGAGAGAAGCCCCACTGCCGAGGCAGGAAAGGCGTGAGTTCAAGCGAGTCTTGAGGATGGCAGTCTTCCTCCTCCATCTCTCTCTCTTACTCTTTACGGGTTTGCACCCGATAAGCCCCGAGGGCTGATTTTAGTTGTATGCCATGAAATTGCTGTCGATTGTTGTTGATTCGTGTTCTTGCTCGGTTTTGAGTTATTGTAGTATGTGAACTGAACCCTTGAGCCTTTGAGATTGTTATTGTGAAATCAATTGTGGAATTGAGCCTTGATACATAAATTAAATGATGATTTCACCATTTAGACAATTTCACAAATGAAAACGCTTTTCTTTCTTGCACAGTCCATGTCATGTAGAAAATCCATTACTCTTGAATTGTGAATTGTTTGCTTAGTTCGAAATGTCGTTCAAGTCGGTAACTAATACTCTTGAATTGCTTGAGTTGCTTGAATTGCTCGACCTTAATGCCAATTATGCCTCAGTTTACTCTTGCTGACATATAGTCTCAATTTACTCTTGTTGTTGGACTAACATCGAAGCCTATAGAATTACACAATTACTTTCTGATTGATAAATGAACCTTCTCTTCAAAAGAAAAACAATATAAAGTGTTACAATGATTCTATAATTCTTTTCCACTTGTACCACTTGATACCAGTGACTCATTGAATTTACAGATAATTGCTCATTCATCATTAGATTGTTTCATGTAAGTGCTTCTTATATAATCATATAATCATCTTTTGTTGATAATCAAGTTATATGGTTCATAACACCCCTATACCAGTACTTGACACCCAATGCCAGTCTTCAAAACCCTTGTACCAGGCACCGGTACCGATCCACCAGCATCAACCAAAAACTGGTACTAGTGCTGATGTACCAGAAAACATGGCTATTTTGCAAATTTAAAATAAGAATACCTCTCTGCTGACTTTTAATTAGACATTAAATCTTTCTATGCTTTTAGAACAAACAACAAAGGGTTAATGGGTTTGAAGTTTTTATCTAGTATCTAATTAGTTAATGAGTTTGAACCCGATTAGTGTCCAATCCTGACAGAAATTCTCGATTTGCCTCTGCCAACAGGTCATTTAGGCGCTTCCTTCCATCTTAAAATATTCTAGTACTGTAAAGAGTTAATGTCCACAAATAAGCATAAATAATTTCGATTTAACCTCTTAATTGAAATACATGCTACGCTAGCTAGATAGGGGTGAAAACGGAGCGGATAGTGGTAAAATCATATCCATATCCCCTTTTAATTTTTTAGATACGGATACTGTAACACTATGCAAAATGTGTATATAAAACTTATAACTGAAAATAATATATGAAGTGTCTAAATGTATTTTTCAGTGAGCAAGTAATATTCAAAGAATAAATATTATTTTTCTGAACTAATTAGCAATAATGAATAAGTTACTTAGGTGTGATTTATTATCAAACCGATAATTTAAAATTATGTTTGATTGATATAAAAATAAGTTGTTACTTAAATGTCTACAATATTTTGGAGTGAATATTTGAAAATTAGAAATTGAAAATTGTATGAGATATAACATATATATAGGAATAAAGGATTGATGCTTGTAATAGGTATATAATGTTCTTTTATTTACTTTTGGACTAATTTGTAAAGCATGGAAATTTTAATGGTTAAATTGCAAAGTGAATTGTTAAATTAGACAGTGGGACCCACGTCCCTTCTTATCCCCTCTGTTATTTTCCTTCTATCCCCAATCTCCACCGACTATTCCTTTCCTCTCTTGATGGCTGTCTATTTTGTTTGTTTTGTTCTCTATTCAGCAAATAACAAGGAGATTAGTGAATCTCTCTAGTTGGCTTGACTTTTGTTATTGAATCACTAGCCGGTACTCTATCCAGAGAGCTGCGATGTTCTAGGTAATCTATCCATTGGTTGTGGTTTTCTTGATCTCCATATGTTTCTTTTTGATAAAGTAATTTGGAGTTGGAAGAAGTTTATGTAATTGGATTAAAGTATAAAAGTTAAAGTTTGTGATGAGTTAATTGAAAACTTGGTTAATAATATATGTGATGGATTTGTCCGAGGCTTCTTTGTTTACCCATGAGTACATCATTTGGATATGAATCCAATAATTGCTATAGTAATTTGATACTTGAATTTTTAGTTTAGAACTCTCTACCTTTCAGTACCAAGCTCAAATAGATTGTACCAGGTATTTGTATTATTTTTCTTTGTGATGAGATTATTCATGGTTTGTATGTGGGTTAAGGGTTGGTGATGCAATCTGAACATTGGTACCAATATCGGTGCCGGTTTACTGTGGTTACTGGTACACCTACTTAAACTACCAAAGAGTTGTTGTAAAAGAAATGTAAGGTAGAAGGTTGAATTTGCAAAATTTTCATGGATTGGTAATTAGTATCTGTCAGAGGGGCCTTGGTGCAAAGTTTTATATATATAGAATCCGGCTAGCGTTCAAACGTTTAGATAGAGGTCTATATCTAAACGGTTTATTTTTGCGATTTCAAAGTCCCAAAAGTCCATCTGAAGCGCTCAACATGTTTGGAATATTAAAATGTGCTTGGAAACTAAATTTTACATTTTTTTGAATTTTTTTGCTATTTTTTTAGAATTTTTGAAAATCGTTGTTTTGATATGGAAAAAAAATAATAAAAAATTCATCAAAACAACGATTTTCAAAAATTCTAAAAAAATAACAAAAAAATTCCAAAAAAAATGTAAAATTTAGTTTCCAAGCACATTTTAATATTCCAAACATGTTGAGCGCTTCAAATCGACTTTTGGGACTTTGAAATCGCAAAAATGAACTGTTTGGATATAGGCCTCTATCCAAACGTTTGGATGCTAGCCGGACTCATATAGCTATATATATATATATATATATATATAGATGAGCTATTGTGCTTTGCAAAGTAAAGCCATCGTTTTACTTCGGCTTACTTTTTAGATTTTCAAAGTTCAAAACGTCGATCCGACCATTCAAGTTGATCTACATATTGAAATGTGCTTGCAGACCAAATTTTACATTTTTTGGAATTTTTTTACTATTTATTAAGCCACTTTGAAAATTGCTGATCACATGGTTCAGAATTTTATTGCACTGTTTTTTCTGGACCATGTGATCAGCAATTTTCAAAGTGGCTTAATAAATAGTAAAAAAATTCCAAAAAATGTAAAATTTGGTCTGCAAGCACATTTCAATATGTAGATCAACTTGAACGGTCGGATCGACGTTTTGGACTTTGAAAATTCAAAAAGTAAGCCGAAGTAAAACGATGGCTTTACTTTGCAAAGCACAATAGCCCATCTCTCTCTCTCTCTCTCTCTCTCTCTCTCTCTATATATATATATATATATATAATATAGAGAGTGGCTAATATCAAAACGTTTGTTCCTAAGCCCTCGTGCAACCAACTCGTTTTCGGATTTTCAAAGTCCAAACGGTCGATCCAAACTGTTAGATGTTCAATCCATATTAAAATCTGCTTGGAGACCAAATTTTACATTTTTTGAAATTTTTTTACTATTTATTAAGCCACTTTAAAAATTACTGATCCGGATGAACAGTAAAAACAGTGCAACCAAATTCTGGATTATGTGATCAGTAATTTTCAAAGTGCTTAATAAATAGTAAAAAAATTCCAAAAAAATGTAAAATTTGGTCTCCAAGCAAATTTTAATATAGAGATCACATCTAACGGTTTGGATCGACCGTTTGGACTTTGAAAATCCGAAAACGACTTGGTTGCACGAGGACTTAGGAACAAACGTTTTGATATTAGCCACTCTCTCTATATATATATATATATATAAACCAGCTGAAATTGTAGACGTAACTTGGAATTGAATTATGGGCCTTCGGGGCTTGATTATAAATTAAATAGAAAATTGGGTTTGAGATCTTTTGGGCTTTCTTCATAAATTTAAAATGGAAAAATAAACTATGACCTTCGGACCTATCCAGAAAAAATTGAAAATAAAGGAAGCAACAAAGTGAGTTGGTCTAAACTGGACTCTGCCCGAAAATGAATGAAAATAAATTGAACTTGACTGTTGGACTTGGACTTGGATCTTGATTTATTAGGTTATTGGACTGTTGGACTTAAACTTTAATTGTTTGAACTTAAATAATTTTGAACCATGACTTATTGAACAGATAGACTATAGGACTGAAAGTGAATTGAAGTGGATTTATTGGACTTGATTTCGAACTATTGGATTGAAATAAATATAAGTGAAGGGATTAAGAAAATGATTTATATTACTGAGCACTATATGATCCTAAAATATAAATAAAACGTTAATGAATGTTTTATCAAAAATATTGAACATAACTTATGATATAAACATATAATTGGGATTTAAATATTAGAATACGTAAATTGTTTTGTTATACTTAATTGTTATAAATATTGATCAGAATATATATTATTCTGATATAGGCATAATTATGAGAAAGACTGATGAGACAGAATGATCAGGAAGAACAGACGGTTAGCGACCTCACATGTTGCCCTACGATATCAGGTGCGGGGTTATTGAATTAGTCTGAGATTCATTACTAGGAATTAAATTGTAACTCGTTGTGCATTTTGAATATTTGATTGACTTCATTGATTGAACTGTTGAATTGTTGCATCATATCATAGCCCAATACAATTAAAACTAAATTACAGGTAAGTATGTTGACTGTCATGTTGATATTGTTTATCGATTGGTTAATTCTTATTGCAAATGATTGATTGAGATCACAGTGATTGAATTGATTGAATATTGAATATTGTAATCCTTGAACCTCCATATATGGAGAAAAAAGATTAATATATCGTAAAGTCTAGCTAGCTACTAGACTTTACTCCAGGACCCTTATGCGCATATGGTGAATGGCTCTAACTGAACCCAGTACCGGTTGGGTAGGGGATATTGAATGAATATGAATTGTGACTGTAAGACTAATGAGATGTGGTAACTGTCTTATCAATGATTTTATTTCCGATTGACAGTATTGTGATATTGATTTCGTATTGTTTTTGTTAACCAATTGTCAAGATAGTTAAAACTGTCTTATCATTGATTTTTTTTCCAATATTAATGATATTGTGATATTGATTATGTATTATTTCCATTAGCAAATTGTCAGGATAGTTAGAACAGTATAAGCCTTAACATGACAGATACATGTTATGGTATCTGTCAGTGTTATCAGACTAGAAATTGTAAAGTTAAGAAACCAAACATTACCAGACTTTATGGTTTAAAAGATTTTGACTCAAACCATTTATTCTGATAAGATTCTTAGAGTTCTAATTTACTTATGTAATTTTTGTTGTTCAATTGAATACTATTTTTGAGCATTTGCATTCGTCATTATAAAATGAACTATTAGTTTATCGTGCGGAGATTTCATTATGAATATGGATTTCCTTCGAATCAAATAACCTGAGTGGCAATTAGCACTGAGGAATAATTTATTATTTCTCACCCGTTTTCCCTTGTGGGATTCACAGGTTTGTTAGACGTGTTAGTGTTGTGATCTAAAAGCCAATCGTAGGATGATTGTTTTCTAAGTTTTGTTCATGTAATTGAATGATTTGTTTATCATTTTGTTCCTGGAGTATTTTATTACTTATAGATCATTTAAGTTGAGGACTTGGAATTGTAGAACTCTATAAAGGAGTTAATAAATACTCTAAAGTGTCCCTAGTCTTGGTAATTAACAAGGAATATTAATTACCGGTATAAGATTAGCATTTGGATTAGATGATGATCATGTTCTGCAGATCATGTGACAAGGGGTTGTCAATCTAATCAAATGGATACTTGATGGAGATCAGGGATTGGACGTGACCAAAATAAAACATTTAATATGGATTGTGTTTGTGTCATTAATGTTTTATTTGTGTCTGGAATTCTAAGGTATGAGATAATTGTTTCTCTCACATGATAATACATATTCGTGGGTATTATCCAACGCTGTCAGTAACTGACAGTCATACAGATTCTATCTCAGTATGTGTCTCTCATGTGGAGAGATAGTAATTATCAAGAATACCAATGTCCCTCATGTAAATGAGTGATGATATCACTGGGCCCCTTGATGAAATAATACAAGTATGTGCACATATGATTAAGGAGTTAATCATAATTACTGAATTATTTCGGAATCAAGAAACGAGTAGATTTGCAAGGATGACACATTCCTACCTTGGATCTATTCATGATATCATGAGACAAGGAATTGACACGAGGCAATTGTTGCTCAGGGATCGTGATACAGTATGGTACTTATCATCTGTGTCATTTGGGTAACTACAATGCATATTGCTAGGTGCCGCTTGTAGTTTATGGAATCGAAAGGAGTTTCAGATTCCATTGCCATGTGACATAGATCCCACAGGGTCACACCAATAAGAAATGAATTAGAAATGCTCCTTAATTTATTTGACATGTATGACATGACAAATAAATTGGTTTCTCCATCAAACCGTGAGAAATATAATTATTTGAGATAATTATATATGATACTACAATTAATTAGATTAATTGTATTTGATTATTGCAAACAAGAAAAAATAGAACTTGACCCAATAAACAAAGCCTAATGGCTGTTGTTAATTATGGCCCATGTTTATTTTATGAATTGTTTCCTTAATTAAAAGTTTACCCAAAATAGTTTACCACGTTTTCTGATAACTGCTGCACAGCATTTCTTATTTTGACCATATCTCTTTCATAATAAATCCGTTTTTAACATTCTATATATTTCTGGAAAGGTAAAAGAAATATCTAGAACTTTGCCTCTCTGGAGGAAAGCCAAATTAGAAACAGATCATGGTCAAAAACGCGATAGAACGTGGTGGTTAATTTGGACCGCCATGTTCTGTAACTGCTGCGCATGTTTCGTATTTGGACCATAACTCTCTCATACGATGTCCGTTTTGGGCGTATAATATATGGATGGAAAGGTAAAAGAAAGATCTATAACTTCTCCTTCTGTGACAGAATCTAATTCGAATTAGATCGTGGTCAAAAACGTGGTAGAACGTGGGGTTAACTTTGGGAACAGAATTCACATTCCTTGTTTGCTATATATTCTCTCCCTCTCATTCCTTTTGATGAGATTTCGTTTTTGAGAGTTGAAGTTCTGCCAAAACTCTCTCTCTCTTCTTTTTCCTCTCATGTGTTGAGAACCCACAAATCCTAAAAGTTCAAGATCTAGTTCTCTTGAAGGATAGGGATTAAGGAGCAACCAAGTTAGTACTCTCTAGCAAGAGGAAACTTTGGTTTCTAATTAATTTCTTGGTGGATACCGTGGAGGACTTCTACTTTGGAGTCTCATCTTCGTGCAAGGCGTTCTAAGTCACGCACACATCAACCACCAAGGCGCTGCAAGGCATTAACCACCATTAGCATCAACAAGAAGGTGGAGGCTACAACTCTACATCTCAAGGACCTTCATTTCTTGTTAGAGACAAGAAACTAAAGGTATGATGCTTATTGATTTGGAAATAGATTTTGGTTTGATTTTAGTCACACATGATGATCTCTTTTGGTACTTTTCTTGTCAAAATTTTGAAATTCCGCTGCCTTAAGTACCATAAGAACCCAACAAGACGAAGACCGGAAAATGCTTTTGGAATAATAATTGATAGCAGGGCCACCTAAAGGTATAGGATTTGAGATTATTTTATCTGACATGGTGCAAAGAGTATTTCTCTAGCATCTTTCACTATAAATGGTCAGATAATTATTGTAAATAAATTGGGATGTGGGAAAAATAATGGATGCTATTGGCAATGCATAAAAAGATCCATACCTTATGTTACGTATATTGAATGGTAAATAGACGCGGTAGGAATTGTCGCACCTCCGGATCGGGGGTGTGACAGTTACGGATTGAATATCAGCCGGATACGGATGCTGATATGAATCAGATCAGATATTTATTAAAATAATATAAAAAAATACTGAAGTTCATTTTATTTATCTAATTATAATAGTGAATAACATAATTTTTTCATAATATATATTAAAATATATGATATATATCTACTATTTGGATACAGATAATTGAAACGTAAAACCATATCAATATTCCTATATACACGGATATTCAGATATCGGAATCCAAATCTGATTTTTCGAATACAGATCGGATATTATCCATACCGTTTGCACCACTATAGCTAGATCAATTTGTCTCCTTATTTTGGTACTTATTTTAATTTCTCAATTGAGAAACTATTTAAATTATAGACCGAACATGGATCCCAGAAAATCATGATACTTGCAAAATTGAAAATTTGTAATTCAGAGAGAGAACAAAAAATAATAGAGCAATTGCTCTTTAAAGAACATTATTATGAAACACTTACAGAATAGCTGACCAAATTTTAAAGACCATAGAAAAGTCTTTCAACCTCCAATTGAGAAGCTAATTAATTATATAGTGCCGAAATTTAAGGAAATGTAAATGTCTAAAGTCTAGGCCTCGTATATAATTGGCAGTTCAGTGATGGGGCATCATGAGATTTACTATACCTCTTCTTGAGAAATTATTTATACCAGAATTAAAAAAGTTAAGGTTTTTTTAGAGTCCGAAATCATTTAAGAGTTCATATATATATAAGAAAGATGTAATTTGAGAAAGAAAAATGATGCAGAAAAAATGCAACGCTATCAATGCTAGCATTTTACTATGAAAAGTTACAAGAAATTGTTTTATCTGATAGAGTAAAAGTATTTAGCAGTGTGGATAATTTCACAGATATTCTTGTCAATAATAATGATATTTTTGAAGAAAATAATTATCGGCTTATTCTTGACAATAGTTAATTTTGTATTCTATCAAATAACACAAATTCTTGTAGTTTTGGAATTTTGTGTCGCCGGCAATGTCAACACTCTGTCTAATATATATATATATATATATTTTGGACTACGTGCTTGTATGTTTTTTTTTTTTTTGTCAACAGGATTGTGTCATTTAAAACGCCAAAATACCTTTGTGCTTAATGAAAGACATAGATTATGCTTTAGATGAGGGGAATCACTTGAAAAAGAAATTAATTGCAGCATGCTTTGACAGATCAAAGAGGGGATTAGGTCCAGTTGTTATAAATTCCAAATTCCAGTACCAATTATCCGGGTAACTCTATTAACAAAGTTTATTTGACTTAGTACAGTGCAGTAGCAATGTATTCGTTCCAAAAAATATATGACTGTGTGCTGCATGAAGACAAACCAGCTTTGTCAATATCTTTATCCATTTATCCTCTGTTGACACTGACAGTGCCCGTAATACCACGTTAGCGTTGCTATTTTTTCCGTTTCCATCAAGTAAATCAAGTTTTCTAACTCTTCCAGTCAAAAGGTACTGGATACCTCCATTTAAACAATAGAAAGGATTTTTTTCTTTTTCTTTTTTAAAGAAATGTGATCTTTTTAAAAAAATATTTGTCATATAAGTTGGACGGAATACATTCCTCCTATTAGGGTTTAGATGCTAAATACAACAACAGAGGAAACATTTTTTTATTCTTTGGGTCGCTGAGATATATATTGACCTACGTGATTAATGAAACTTATCGTGCAAATAATCTGACTTGTAAGTATACATCTAAGCACAATACAAATTATTTTGTTAAAATTTTATTCAGAAGTCATCTCCATGCAAAAAAAAAAAAAAAAATTCTTCCAATGAAAAAAAAATTCTCTATTCTCTAATATATCTCTTCTAAGAACATCTTTATATTGTTTTTTGGTTATGAGTCATCATTTTTAAGCTGACAATTTTTCAGAAATTTCTCCTCTGAAGGACCACGCCAAGTAAGAACACTTCTGTAAGCATGAATTAAAAGTAGATGATTGTTCCAACATAAATCATCTTTTGTTTAAAATGATATGAATTATAGCATTGGAGTATTTGTCAAATGTTCCCAGGTCATATATATCCGACTGCTTTTTTAATTTATCTCATGCCCAGAAAACATAATACTGAAGAGTAAATAATTTGAAAATTATGCATGGGGACAAAAATATCTAACACTTGTATCTGTCATGAGAGACCAGGCCGTTGTTCCTTGTAGACTTGTTCAATTTATATTTGATAACTCTTAACAGGACACTTTTATAGCTGAAACGGTCAAGAGTGCATGTCTGATAAGTAATAGTTAATGGGAAGGTATGAAAAGAGTGTCGGACTAAAATTGCATAGAATATTGCTGAGTTCAGCTAGTACGACATGGGTGTTATTTGACACCAACTATAAAATTGATTAGATAAATTTCAAAAGACTAATTCAAACCGTTCAAACCGATTTACTTTATGAGTGATACGTTTACATGCAAAAAAATTATATTTTCTAATTATTTTAGTAACAAATCAAGCGGTCAAAAATGTTGAAAAATGAATACATTAAAATTAACTTGAAAACTTACACATTTGACCGCTTGACTTAATACTAAATAAATTCAAAAAATTATAAATTTAGCATGTAAACGCACAACTAATGAAATAGATCGGTTTGAACGGTTTGAATTCACCGTTTGAAGTCAATTTCATGAATTTTGAAATTGGTGTTATATAGACTAAAATAACAATGACAATGATATCGTACTAAATCAGACTCACTGTTGCTACCTTTAGAATGAAGCTGATTAACATTCCTTGATGTAGAAATCTGTGTGGTCGAACTTATACTTTTATCTAGGTTATCATTTTCAGAGTCAATAAACCTGGTCCTAGAACTACAAGTCAAAAAGTGTAATTAAACTCCATTAAATTAATGGAACTGGAGGTAGAAGGTGTGCAACGTTGTGCATTGGTCAAACCAACAGAAATTGCAGCTCTTTTATTTTTTTTAAAATAAATATTGTTTTCTTAAAAGTTTGAAAAATGAAGAATTTTTTTTAGAATAAAGATTTTTTTTCCCGGCTCCTATCTCCCATTCATCCCCCAATCATTAATTATGTAGGGGACCACAACTTCAAGTACAAAAAAAGACAAAAAAAAAACGTGTATCAATCATTAATTACGTGGGGGACCACTTGTATTTGAAAATTTTTATAACTGACGCGCACAAGTATTCATATATAATATATCAAGTATTCATATATAATATACTAAGTATTCATATCTAAGATATCAAGTATTTAAAAAAAACTGGACACATCACTCACCCATCTTTTACACGTTTTTAGAGGTGATTTTTTTTCTCTGTTCACTCTAACTAATATTTCTTACAATTTGTGAAGAATTTTGCGAATCTAAAATCATAAACGTCTTCTACGCAATTTTTTCTTTCAAATGAGATCCATGATGAAATACTTTTGAGTTATCCGTCGCGCAAGTATTCATACCTCGTAAAATTATTTTATATCTCGTCATGCAAGTATTCATACCACGTCGAGCAAGTATTCATACCTCGTCGAACAAGTATTCATACCTAAGATAGAGTGTACTGGACACTTCCAGTAATTGAGTGGTAACGAAATTTCAATCGGTAAAAAATGAGTGAATTATGTGTCCAGTTTTTTATTTGTGAAATACTGATTAGGTATGAATACTTGTTCGATGATGTATGAATACTTGAATGACAAGGTATGAATACTTGTGCAACGGACAACTCGAAAGTATGTCATCATAGATCTCATTTGAAAGAGAAAATTGTGTTAAAATTGTTCGTGGTTTTATATTTGCAAAATTCCTACCAGATTGTCAGAAATTTTGATTAGAGTGAACGGAGAAAAAAATCCACCTCTAAAAATGTGTAAAAGATGGGTGAGTGATGTGTCCAGTTTTTTTTTTGAATACTTGATATCTTAGATATGAATACTTGATGTATTATATATGAATACTTGATGTATTATATATGAATACTTGCACTCGCCGCGATAATAACACGTTTTGTTTTGTCTTTTAGCGCTGAAATTTGTGGTCCCTTCTTAATTAGCAGTCAACAAAGGTAGTTATTGACTGGGGGATGAATGAGGGATGGGAGCTGGGGGATAGTTAGTCGGTCCCATTTTTTTAATGACATGAATTGTTTCCGAAAGTCGATAAGAAACTGCATATTTGGCATAGTTCCTTAACGTGCCACAACGTTGTACAGTTAGTAATAGAGTTTATTGTTCTATCTCAAAATTATTTTCAGGTATGCAGTTCCTTAAGAGTTATTTTCTGCAATTCAACACTTTAATTATTCACAATCTAACAATCTTATTTTAATTTTAGACTTCAATTTGAAAAGTAATAATCAAAATAAATTAATTTATTGACAAATAATTCTATAATAATCTGCATTTAATCTAATTTATAGTAAAATAACAATAAGTACCACAATTAAATCGATTTGTTGACAACTAGTGCTTACGAACCAAAACAACCAATAATTTAATCCAAAACCATGCATCTAATATAATATGTGAGTTGGGTATTTCTTTCATTGTTCCAGACACAACTCTATAAAAAAGTAGGAGAGTAAGAAAAATCCGGATATTTTAAATATGTGTAACTTTTTATAAAAAAAATCTGATTTCTTATTCTGACTATTACGAAAAGCTTGCAAAAAAAAAAAATCTATAATCATTACAGGTTATAGCCCGTAACGACTATTTTCAAATTCAAAAGAAATAGCTCGAAGCCTGTAAAATTTCGTTGAATTTTCTTCTTCTTCTGTATTTTAGGATATTTTTTTTTTATGTTAGGCAGTTATGTATTTTCATTTTATTTGAATCCGAAATAACATTTTTAAGAAAATTTAAAATCACAATAACAATTCAATATAGAAAATAATAATCAATTCATGCAATTCAATAATTCAATATTCCACATTCAAACAATTATGTTTTAATTTGAAATTAACTTCGCGAAATAATTTGAAAAATAAACGAAGAGGATAAATGAACCACATCAAATATGCAACTTCTTTATAAATGAGATTTTTGTGGCTGCCGAAGGAGCATTGTGCATTGATGTAGCATTCTAAGGAATCACATCAAATATGTAATTTCTTTATGAATGGGATTTTTTGTGGCTGCCGAAGGAGCATCAATGTAGCATTCTAAGAATCACATCAAATATGCAGTTCCAAACACAGTGACAATATTTGCGATTTATTCGCGTTTAATTCACGAATAAAACGTTTTTGGAGTGTTTCCGAACCAAATGGCGTATTATTCGTTGACCGAACCTTTGACCGAATAAAACGCGAATTTAACGAATTTTACGAATAATACGCGTTTTTTTCACTTTTTTTTCGAAAAAAAAAAAAATTTCTCGCGGTACTGTGCGACTCAACGGCTGTGCGAACTGCGCAGTTTCCCTTCCCCAGGCTGCCTGGCACCCCACGTGACTCATTTCCCAATTTCATTTTAATATATTTTTTACTGTGTTATTGATCTTCTGTGGCAATGAGCTCATTTCCCCAATCCCCATTTCATTTTAATATATTTTTTACTATGTTATTGATCTTCTGTGGCAATGAGCTCATTTCCCCATTTCATTTTAATATATTTTTTACTATGTTATTGATCTTCTGTGACAAGTTATAGCAGTATATCTTATAGTAAATCATCGGTAATTAATTAAATATGCACTGAGGTCTCGTACTGTAATTCTGAATTATACCCGAATCACGAATTTTTGACCCTGCCGAACCGAACCCGAATTATTCATTTGTTACTATGGTTCCAAAGCAAATTCCTAAAGGAACCGGCACAGTTGATGTGGTTTCTTCCATGTCATTCTTATAATTCCAGCATCTATCCGGTTCCTTAAAAAAAATTATTTATTTTCTACAAGAATTCAAAAATTGAGTTAGTAAATTTCTTTTTTTAAAATTAGTAGCTTTAAATATCTACTAATAATTTTATTGATAAAAAAATATTACAACGAGTCAAAAGATTATCTCATTTATTTTCATGAAATCATCTAAACTACTCTAATCAACTAATTTTACTTATCTATAATACTCTTAAACAGAACTAGTAAATTCTTTATGAACACTTGTCTCATTTGATTCATAAAGATATCTCCAACAGAAAAATTCACGGTCTACATATATTTTGTCTTTCCTAATTCTCATTAAATTATTCTATATTTTTTGGATATCAATATATTATTCTAGATAATTAATTCTGAAGTGCAGATGTTGTATTTTTCTAATACCTGATACTAAGTGCTTTCCTGGTCCAGCGTACAATTTTCCTTATATTTTGTGTTTTGGCAAATGTTATGAAGTCAGTGTATGCATTCTGACATCATCAGTAGGCGAGATTCATAAGTGATCCTGCGGATATCATACTTTATGGTAATTCTCCGCAAGACGCTGGCTTCAGTGGACTTTGGATTTATGGTGGTTAGTTCTGCAATATAAATTAATTAAAATATATTATTAGTAACGTGTAAAACTGAATAAGTAATAAAAAATAATGAAATTAAGTATTGGGTACTTGTGCAGCTTAGTGGTTTGTTGCTCGTCTAGCATAGGGAAGTCCGGGACGAACGCATCCAAGCCAAACTAACGGGGCACTCGATCAGGATAGTGATACTCAACTACCCTGTAACATACGCACGACCCCCGATAATACCAAAGGTCTTTCTGCTCCAATATCAGTCGGCAAAGAAGGTTGGCCTCATAGAACGCACGGTAGGGGTACCAGGTGACGTTCTTCTCGTAAAGCATCTGGAGCTAACCCCGAACATAAGAAACTTTCACGGTTTTCCCCTTGCACGTATTCTCAAATGTGTGGTGACTACCCCATATGGCACCGTATGCGAGGCATCTCTCGGCGTCTAGTCTCGTCCAGAAATGAGGCTAATATGGAACAACATGCCGACAAACCGATAGATGTGACCACGACCACTGCTGGAGTTAAAGAAGTGGCCCGACAATCTACTTATTCTTTACCTGAATTTGGACAGTAGGTGCAAGTTTGGTAATTATTCAACCCTAATATTTGTAATATAAAAATTACAATATTAGTAGAGACTTACCAGACAAGCATGACACAAGCTCCGGTATAAGTGGGCGATCACAGCTCCACCCTAGTTCCACCTCGATGGCCTCTCAATGTCCTTCAACAGAGAGAGGAACATAATCGGGACTGCGTCACCACTGGAATCCACGAACATGACGCTGCCACATAAGTCCATCACAAATGCCCTAATATACATGCATTATGAAATAATCAACATAAATAATTGTTATTATTGTTGATTTCAGAACATATTTTAATTTTCAAATGTTTATGGTTACCTCTTCACCGCCTCCTCGTCAGTGGTATCGGGGGCTATCGGACACTGGGAGAATTAGATGCGGAGCGATGCTAGACTAATACAGTACCCAGAATACCGGAACTCATCCTACTCCCCTTTATTTTTCTTCTTCTACAACGCCTTTGGATCGGCCCCCAACAACTCCCAGATCATCTTCGTCAGGTCTGGATGGTCCGAGACACCGTAATGATATGAAATTAATGGTCTTTGAAAATTGTTTTAAAAATTCAAATAATTGCTTTATTTTAAGAAACTATTTTAAACATTCAAATAATTGTCAAGTGATATTTTCTCAATTCAAATAACATATTTTTACAATTTACCATAAATATTAAGAATTATTATTGCAAATTGAATTAAAAATAATTATTCTGTATATGCTAAGTAATTCAATCGCGTCGGAAAAATCAACAACCCGCACACGATATTTAACAATTCAATTTCTACGACTCGGTATGACGTAACCAAACCAATAACCCTAAACCCTAATTTTGTAAACCCTAATTTTAAAAAAGGTGTAACGGTACCATGAATCGCGTCAGAAAAATCAACAACCCGCACATGATATTCAACATCCCGCAAGGCAATTCCTTAACAATTTCTAATAATTTCAATCACAACACTTACAAAATATCAAAAATCTAACCAATTCGATCGCGTCGGAAAAATCAACAACCCGCACACGATAATTAACAATTCAATTTCTAGCAATCGCTCCAATGCCATCACAAAGCACAAAGCACAAATAAAATAAGTAATGTCAGGTTACCTGGAAATAATCGGATTGTGCTTCGTGATTCGTGCTCCGACCTCACTTAACCTCAAGCTTCGTAGGTTGGGATGGCCTTGCGAGAGAGAGAGAGGTGGGGGCGGACCGGCGAGAGAGCGGGCTTGAGAGTGGGGGCGGATTGGAAGGGAGAGGGCGAGGAGAGAGAGGGGTGGGGGCGGATCGGAAGAGAGAGAGAGAGAGAGAGAGAGACAGAGGCGGGTGGGGGCTGGGTGGATCGGAAGAGAGAGGGCGAGAGAGAGAGATAGAGGCGGGGTGGGTGGGGGCTGGGCAGATCGGAAGAGAGAGAGAGAGAGAGAGAGAGAGAGAGAGAGAGAGAGAGAGACAAAGGCGGATTAAAAAAAAGGCTACAAACCAAACTGCCCAAACATGGGACGGTTTGGTATAGAGAGTTGACCGCCCCATGTTTGAATGGTTTGGTATGGGGAGCTGACCGCCCAAACGTAGGGCAGTCAGGGCGTTTTTAAAATTATTTTTGACTAGGGGCAGATTTGTTAAATTTTTTTTGGAGGGTATTAATAAAAATTTCGGGAATTTAACTATAAGACTGTAGCGTTGCTTTTTCACGTACAATAGTGTTTTCAATATGATCTGACCTTTTCTTTCCTTTCTGTTATTTTATCATAATGTTTGTTGTTTATATCAGGACATGACGGTATGGAGTACTGGTCTGGAGACATATAAGGCTGCTGGTTGCTGGTTTACATTCCGAACAAAACTCACAGCGGTATTTTGACTTCTTATTTTTGGTCTGAAATTCCGATGCTATCATAGTTTCACTAGTTGAGCTGCGAGTTAGAGATAGTATTTCTAAGTTAAGATCGATGTTTATTTTTGTATATTATAATAAAACATGTTATCTTTTTAGTTATATAAAATATGTACTAAAATATATTTGAATGTATAACTAAAATATATATATTTTTTAAGTTAAGACAGTTTTTTATTTTGTATCATGAAGTTTCGCTCCTAGCAGAGATAGTATACATCTTCAAAATTTCGATCATCCCTGGACTGGAGCGGTTGAATGGACATCGGACTAAATTCAATCTTATGTTCAGTCACAACCATTCGATCAGTATTAAAATTTGTGTGCACTTATTCTGCACGAATCTTAAAGTTATCTATATAAAGAGTAGAACTAGGGTGTTCCTAAGTTCACCAAACCTTTTTGTGAACTCAACTCTATTCAAACGACGAATCCAAACAGTTAAAATCCTTCTACCTTACGGGTGATGCGTCTACATGTGAAAATTTTAAACTTTCGAATTAATTTAGTATAAAGTCAAGTGGTCAAAATTAGAAGGTTTATAAATTAATTTAAATGCATTCATTTTTTGGACGTCTTTTGACCACTTGACTCTATACAAAACTAACTTTAAATTTTAAAATTTTCACATGTAGACACATCACCCATAAGTTAGAGGATTTCAACGGTTTGAATTCGTCGTTTGAAGCCAATTCAATAAATTTAAGAGTTAAGTTCACAAAAGAGTTCGGTGAACTTAGAAACATCTAGTTCTACTCCTATGTAAATACTGATTAAATGACTCCGACAGAACATCAAACCACCTCTATCATGTCATCTTTTGCATTAGGGCTAAAGTCAAATAACAGAATGTAGGTCAATTGCATAGTACCACTCGAGACATATCTTGACTCAAGTACCAACCAGAACTTTTGGGCAATGCGATGGCGGAAGTACTTCATTCCACACAGCAAAAGGGAAGAGCTAGTACTACGGATTAACAATTTTGTCAATTCGAACTGTTCTCCAAACACCTTACTGGATTGGAATCCCCTGTTCAAATTCACATTATCAAATCGTGCAGAAAGAATTTGGTTCTGTTGATATTCGAATTCGAATAGATGATTGATTCTGGCAGCTCAGACGCTCTACTACAGTAAACATAAAGGTACTGATTCTTCGATGTTGTCGTCTGTCTTTTTTCTTGTCTAATCGTTGCTGTTGAAAGCTCCAATTTTTTATTTTTAAATTGAATTTTTCTTCAGTAAATAATAATATGGAACTGATTATTATTGGTTCGGTCACTCTTATCCCAGTGCACCTAAAGTTTTTTTTTATCTACCATCTTAATATTTTAAAATTTTAACCTTATAATTGTTTCTGAAAAGTTCCAATGTTACCATGTACGCAGACATGGATTTTTTTCTTTATTTTTATTTTTTAAATGGTAAATTCTAAGACATGGTACATAAAGTTATGTTTGATTCTATTTTAAAATTTCAAGGCAATGTCTGCATGCGTAGTGAGTTTTTTTTGGTACAAGCAGTGTTAGTTATCTTCAAATTAAATTTTACTGATAAATAATGGACCATTGAAATAAAAGAAAAATGTATAACAGCTCAGTATCAGAAATTTAAAACTAAAATTTTGAAGCACAGAAAGATGTTTTTTTGTACTCTCGACTCCATCGGCTTTCAAGCTATGACATGAACACCATGTCATCCGTCTCTTTGTGAGTTTTACGAATTGGAGTCTTACACTAAAATCTGAGTTTTCTATCAAAAAAAATTATGATTGTTTAAAATTTAAAAACAATACATCGATAATAAATTGCAAACATCGATGTTTTCAATAAACACGGTCCTGTTAAAAGCTTTACACCACTTTTTGAGTTGAAACAGTCAAAAAGTGCGTGTCTGATAAGTAATAATTGATGGGAAGGTATAAAAAGAGTGTTGGACTAAAATTGCATAAACTATTGCTAAATTTACAATGAACCATATAAACATAAAATATTCCTTGATGTAGAAATCTGTGTGGTGGAAACTTTATTTTTATCTAGGTTATTCTTTTCAATGTCCAATAAACGAAGTCATACAACTACAAGTCAAAAAGTGTAATTCAGCTCCATTGAATTAATGGAACTGGAACTCTGGAAGTAGCGGGTGTGCATTGACCAACCCAACAGAAATTGCATAAATATTTCTTTTAAAAAACTTGAAAGATGAATAAATTTTTTAGATGACATGGATGGTTTCTGAAATTTTCTAAAAAAACTGTATATTTGACACGGTTTCTTACTGTGCTACAAC
Organism: Carex kokanica; assembly: GCA_025461125.1. Taxonomy (NCBI): domain Eukaryota; kingdom Viridiplantae; phylum Streptophyta; class Magnoliopsida; order Poales; family Cyperaceae; genus Carex; species Carex kokanica. Next base: position 140,338 of record JAJGRX010001020.1, read on the forward strand.
GTTGTACAGTTGTTAGCAACTTATTTAAAAACAAATAAATATTTTTTTTAACAACTTGAAAGATGGCCAAAATATTTTGATGACATGGATGTTTCTTTAGAAACCGCGTATCTGACACGGTTCCTTAGTGTGCCACATCGTTGTATAGTTGGTCACGTCTGTCTTATCTAAGAAATTGTAGATCTGTTGTGATTTTGGGCAATGCGATGGTCAGATGGTGATCACAAGAAAGGATTTTTTTTAAAAACCATAATTAAAAAAATTAAAATTAACAAATCAACATGATTAGTTTGTTTTTTTCAAAAACCATAAGAACCGAGATGCCAATTCGGTTCCTTTTTTTTCTGCCGGGACCGAATTGGCATTTCGGTTCCCCCCATTTCACAGTTTTTCCACAGAAAACTGTGTTGTCTTCCGTGTAGCACCCTGGGACCGAGATCCCAATTCGGTCCAGGGTATTTTCAGTGGGGACCGAATTGGGATTTCGATCCCCCTTTTTTTTTTTTTTAAGAGACAAATAGTTAAAATGATGAAATATAACACTAAAAAAATCAAATTTTTTTCTCTTTGTCAAATTACTTTTTTGATAGCATATTTATATTAAAATACGCTAAATTACTTGAAATTATGTTAATTTATGCTGATTTATACTAAATTATTTGAAATTATGTTAATTTTTTTTAAGAGACAAATAACTAAAATGCTGAAATATAACACTAAAATATCAAATTTTTTAAAATATTTGTTAGATTACTTTTTTGATATATAATTAGCATATTTATACTAAAATACGCTAAATTACTTGAAATTATATTAATTTATGCTGAATTACACTAAATTACTTGAAATTACAATAATTATGTAGAATTATGCTAAAATACGGTAAATTACGCTAAATTACGTATGAATAGGGGTGATATCTTCACTGAGAATGCGAAAAACAACGACGAAACTTCAAACGGCCATAAAACAGCGTTCGAGTGTCCAATTTCAGCAAATGACTACTTTTCGGAAAGCTTGTAAAAATAGGCATGCGTTTGAACTATTGATGCCAGATTTCCAAATTCAGAATCGCCAAAAAACAAAGGGAAGAGTCTCAAAATTTCAGTTGAAGTTTCCGATTAAGATTTTCATTTCTATTGTTCAATCTACATAGCTCAGTAAATTAGTTATATAATGAACTTGTAGAATACCAATTTTTATTATTTTTGGAATTTTTTACTATTTTTTACGATTTATGAAAGATGGCACAATTTTACGTAATTTAGCGTAATTTAGCATAATTTTACATAATTATTGTAATTTCAAGTAATTTAGTGTAATTCAGCATAAATTAACATAATTTCAAGTAATTTAGCGTATTTTAGTATAAATATGTTATCAAAAAAGTAATTTGACAAAGGGAAAAAAATTCGATTTTTTAGTGTTATATTTCATCTTCTCTTAAAAAAAAAAAAGGGGGGGGGACCGAAATGGCAATTCAGTTCCCCATCTCATTTCGATTTTCTGTGGCGGCTCTGCAGAAAAATTGTGAAATGGGAGAGGACCGAAATGCCAATTCGGTCCCAGAAAAAAAAAATGGGGACCGAATTGACATCTTGGTTCTTATGATTTTAAAAAAAAACCAACTAATCATGTTGGTTTGCTAATTTTAAATTTTTTAATTATGATTTTAAAAAAAAATCCCACAAGAAATACGGAAGTACTTCATTCCACACAGCAAAAGGGTATGGAGCTAGTCAGCTAGTACTACGGATTTACAATTTTGTCAATTCGAACTGTTATCCAAACACTTCGGTGGATTGGAATCCTCTGTTCAAATTCACACTATCAAATCGTGCAGGGAGAATTTTGCTCTGTCGATATTCGAATTCGAATTCGAATGGATGATTGATTCTGGCAGCTCAGACGCTCTACTACAGTAAACATAATGGTACTGATTCTTCGATGTTGTCGTCTGTCTTTTTTCTTGTCTAATCGTTGCTGTTGAAAGCTCCAATTTTTTTTTTAATTGAATTTTTCTTAAATAAATAATAAGATGGAACTGATTATTGGTTCGGTCTTATCCCAATGAGCCTAAATTCTTTTTATCTACCATCTTAATATTTTAAAATATTAACCTTATCATTGATTTCTGCACCGAGCACAGGGACTCTATGCAGCCATGCAGGCAATGTCTGCATGAATTTTTATTTTTTTTGCTCAGCGCAGACAATTTTTGCATGGGAGTTTTTTTATTTTGTTTTAAAGGTAAATTCTGAGACAGAGTTGATGCATAAAGTTTTGTTTTTATTTTAAGATTTCAAGGCATTGTCTGCGTAGTGATTTTTTTTTTTGGTACAGCTAATTTTTATTATTGCCAAATTAAATTTTACTTATGAATAATGGATCTTTGAAATAAAAGAGATTAGAAATTTCAACTAAAATTTTGAGACACTAAAAGCCGTTCTTTGTACTGCTGACTCTATCGGCTTTCGGGCTATGACATAGACACCACGCCCTCCGTATAGGGCTCTCAATATGTGACGTGCTGTGCTGTGTTATGACCAAGTCATATTTATACGTGTCGTGTCGTGCTGTGTTGTGACCAAATTTGAAAGGATTATTTTGGCACGTTAGTCATGCCGTGACTACACTTGACGTGTCCAAATGTAACTGGTCACGCTTAGTCACGTTAAACTATTTTTTTCATAATTTAAGTTACTTTTTTCAAGATCTAACGGTTCTAATTATACGTGACTTGCATGATCACATGCCATGCCATGCCATTACCGAATCTTTCGTGTGCCGTGTCGTGCCATGCCAAATTTTCAAAAGATGATTACGACACGGGACACGCGAGTCATGGCACATGACCGGCACACGTGTCATGCCTTGACTTTTTTAGATCTCTACCTTCGTCACTTCGCGAGCTTTCCGAATTGAGGTCATATGCTAAAATCGGAGTTTCCTACCAAACATCGATGGCTCATCAATCTTTTATACTCTGGTTAATCTCGATAGAAATACATCAATGTCTCATTACAAAATACGAATGTTTTGGATGTTTCAGCATTTGAGTAATATGAGTTCACCTTAGAATTAGAGTTTACCAATTTTCAATAATAAAAGCTCCACAGATATTGTATGCGCAGGGATTTTGTTTTGCAATGTCTAGTAGCTGTGTGGATGGTAATATATAATTTTTTTCAGAATTCTATAGCATAGTTAAAATTTAAAATTATTAAGATAGTTTCTAAAAACAATTTATGCCGATGGGTCTCAGATATTTTCTAAGGAACTGAATAAATGAATAAATGGTTCAGTTCCAATAGAATGTCTCAGTGGAACTGAACTAATAGTTGAGTTTTATTTATTTCTCGAAGAAAAAACAATTAATTTCTCTTCCGATGATTTGATTTTTTTTTTTCTAAAAACAAGAAAGAAAAGTTCCCGCCTAAACAATTGAATTTAAAAAACACGAAAATAAATTAAATTATACTCTATTGCGATCCCACTATCTTTCCTCTGATTAGCTCAAAAAAAAATGTCAGTAGAAAATTTTGTAGATAAATCCATACAAAATCGTTTTCTATACTTTTTTTTTAGCATGAAATAAGAGTTAATATTCTTAAATTTAAAACATACAACCTTTTATAAATAGTAATGACTTAGGCAACGAGTGATTTTAATTTTTTTCTTTGTATTTTTGTTGAAACTAGATCTGAAATACCGAAAAGTAACACATTGATCAAAATCACCGGTTTTTTTATTAATACCCTAAAAAAAATACAAAATATAAAATCTGCCCTTGTTTTTTTTTTTTTTTTAAATACCTTGACCGCCCCATAGTGGGGCGGTCCACTGTTCAAACCAAACCGCCCCACAGGGGGGCGGTCATCTATGCATACTGAACTGCTCCACAGTGGGGTGGTTTGGTTTTTTTTTTTTTTTTTTTTGAGATTTTGAGATTTTGAGAGACAATATGAAGAGCAAGATGCTGAAATTTAACAATAAAAATTCAAAATTTGTTTTTAATATTTGTTAAATTACTTCTTTTTGATGTATAATTAGCATATTTATACTAAAATACACTAAATTACTTGAAATTATGTTAAATTACGCTAATTAGCATATCTAGAAAGGAACTAGATTTGGAATATTAGGTCTTGTAAAATCAAATTTTCTCAATTTTAGGATGAAATTGAATATAATTGAAAAAAAAATTCATATCACACGGACTGTTTCTTGTCTGAACATACAAAATGAAAGATACTCAATATTAGAATGCGAACACTAGCCGCATGCGAACACTAACATCAGATCAGTAATTTTGATACAAATTCTAACTTTTACCATGCTGCATACGACACTGTCACTAGCCGCAAACGGGTCGTTGCGTGTCTACCAATGATAAAAAACTTTAACTCAATTTTTGAGGCACTAAACTACGTTTTATTGCAATTCTGATTCCGTCAGCTCCCTGGGAATGACCCCGAGGGCGCCATTGCCCCTGTTTTATCTCAAGCTTTCCGAATTGGAGTTGTACGCGCAAATCTGAGTTTCCAAGCCAAAGTTATGGCCGTTTAAAGTAAAAAAAAACGATGCTTTCGTGCAAAAACACCGATGATGCACCAATGTTTTATGCACGGCTTGTCGACAGTAGAAGTGCACCGATAGTTCATTGTAAAAAAAAAATGCTATTTGGAATAGCTTCCGCTATAGCGACGCTATTCGCTATAGCTTTTTTTGTAGCATTTCCGCTATAACGCTATAAATGCTATTTAGAACCTTGATAAATATGCTAATTATACATTAAAAGAAGTAATCTAACAAATATTAAAAACAAAATTCGAATTTTTATTGTTAAATTTCAGCATCTTGCTCTTCATATTGTCTCTCAAAATCTCAAAATCTCAAAAAAAAAAAAAAAAACCTCCCTACTGTGGGACGGTTTGTTTTTTTTTTTTTCTGAGATTTTAAGAGATAGTGGACCGCCTCCTTGTGGGGCGGTTTGGTTTGAACAGTGGACCGCCCCACACGGGGGCGGTCAGGATATTTTAAAAAAAAAACGAGAGCAGATTTGACATTTTATATTTTTTTGAAGGTATTAATTAAAAAACCGGTCAAAATCAAAGCAGCGACGGGTAGACGAGAAGGCCACTTGGAAAATTTTGAACTTCGCCGATCAAAACTAATCAAACAGATAAGCAAGACGATGCGATTTGGATTCGACGAAATTTTTAGGAGAAGCTGATTGAATCTTTTGTGGGTTTGAAGTCTGTCCGAATGCCTTCCTCCTGGATTCTTGATTCAAACTTTTCTACACCGTATGATTGAAATCTCAATAAGATGTTTGATTGAGAGACAAATCCAGAATTTTCATTAAGGGAACTAAAAAATAGTATAATATTTAAATAGTTAATCGGATTCAAACTCATTAGCTAATTTGAAGAAATTCAAGTAAATTAGAGTTCTAACTCTAATTACCATATTTACTTAATTTGTACAAATTTGAAAAATTATGAAGAAAAGATAAATTAACTTGTTTAATTTGTACATGAGGAGGGTTCCAATGTCTCACGTCTTTCATACCTCATATTTTATATCTTCGTTTTCAAAGTCTAAATTGTCGATCAGAACCGTTCAACATGATATCCATACTAAAATATGTCTGGGATGAAATTTTATATTTTTTGAAATTTATTTACTATTTTTTAAGATGGGTACAAAATCACTGTTTTTGGACCGTTAAAAAACAGTGATTTTCTACCCATCTTAAAAAATATTAAAAAATTTCAAAAAATAAAATTTCATCACAAGCATATTTTAGTATGGATATCATGTTGAACGGTTCGGATCGACAATTTAGACTTTGAAAACGAAGATATAAAGTATGAGATATGATGAGGTATGAAAGACATGAGACATTGGAACCCTCCTCAAAACATACAATTATAAATAATTCAAGTAACTTAGGGTTCTAATCCTAATTACTATTAAGAAAGCAAAATTTTAAAAATTTATCATTTTCTTTCTCAAAGAGATGCTTGACTCATTGTTTAATGTATGACATTTCAGTGAATCAGGTTTTAATTGTACCTTACTAGTAGAGATTGTTGAGGCTTCACTCTTTTCCTCCGAGTCCAACAACTTGTTCCTTGACTTGGCTATGCTTTTGGAAACTTCAATTGTGACTTCATCAGTTATGTTGTGGCTCGCAATGACTGCATCCACATCCACCTTTGAGTTCTCGGTTACATGAGCCATCAATGTCAGGTTTACCTCCTTTTCATTCCCGAACTCCGTGTCGGAGTCCTCATCATCACTTACATCTGACTCAGTAGTCCATAAGGCATTCATTGCCTTGGCTGTTCTTCTGCTTCTATACCCATCTAGCCTCATAGGCCGTCAATCATGTTGCCCTTCTCCCTCTTTACCCCTTTAGGTTAGAAACAACTTGTAGCAGTGGTGAATGGTGTGTCCTTCTTTATGGCATGCAAAACATATCACATTTTTGTTGTCATCCTTGCGTTCCTTGTTGTATAATCATTCAAAATCCAACATTCCTTTAAACATTTTGGACAGAATTAGGACATCTTTAGAAACTCCATGCTCAATCTTCTTATAGAATTAGAAGTTTGAGGGACGAGTATTTGAGGGGTTGGAGGTGCTTGGGAAATTTCAGTTTTGTGCTGGGAAGGCCATGGTTCTGGCTTAAGTGTCTAGGTCATTTGTTTGTCGTAGCTTTTCTTCAAAGCCAACCAAATGGGTGTAGATCTCATCTGAAGTGTAGTTTGTCGTTCCAGTCATGATCTCCAATGTGTTCACCAAGCTCTCCCACTTGTTTCTCTTGAACATAACTCGCAAAAACTTTCCTACAATTTTATCGTTAAAAAAAAAAAATCTAATTTGTCATTACTTCCAAAGAGACAAAAAAAATCTAATTTGATTCATGTACTATTTGAAATAAAACAATTATCTATATATTGTTTATATTTATAAATGTAGGTGTAATGACATATTTTAATATATTAAAATTTTATATTTTATTTAATAATTATTACGAGTAATAAACTAATGATAAATTACATCCACGTTTCTATAGAAAAAAAATTCGTACTATTGTATCTAACTTTGTGAATACAGTACGAATCTCAAAATTGAATAAACGAATTGAAAGTTAATTGACATGCTAGTAATTTGTAGCTGGCTACTGGAGGAAGCTAATAGCTATGGTGCGAGCGCAGTTAATGCATACCACTAGTAATCATGACACCATGGCAATTCAGGCATACCACATACATGACTCCCACATTAACTGCGCTCTTTCTTCACTTTCACTTTCACAGTATCAACGAAAGAAAGTACGCAACGCTCGATGCCACCTACCTGGCTATCTCCGTTCAGATTCCAAATCCATGTTAAAATGTTAAAAATGTGGCATGAAAATCATTCCTCTTTATCGCACCTAACTAGCTTGTTAATTTCCGGCTGTTTTGTGGGGTCACTTAAAGCTTGCCTCATGCCTATCTATTGTCTACACTCCCGGCCTATACAATTTAGGCTCTGGGTCCCACCGAAGCGCTGACAAAAGGACAAGATTGAAGTAGACGTGGAAAGTTAAAGCTTGGTAAAATGTGCTACGGGTCTCCACTTTGTCTCTGATGTGTACTTTCTTTTCTTTGTGGTATGTTACCACAGTAAAATAAATTAATTTTGCAGGTCTGGTACTTTTTTCATTCTAATTTTTTTTATTTGATTGGATACTTGATATATTTTTTTATTATTAAAATTTGTGTTGTATGCTTGTATCTTTTCGCCGAAATTTTTATTAATAACCTCAAACAAAAGAAAAATATCAAATCTAACTCCAACTTGAAAAAATTTTCAAAAATGACCTAACCGCCCCATGATTGGGCGGTTCACCCTACCCACAAAACCGCCCAATCATGGGGCGGTCCACATGGCCAAGAAAACCGCCCCCTAATCGGGCGGTTAACCATTATTTTTTTTTTTTTTTTTTTTTTTTTTTTAAAGATATGTTATGATATTTTTTTAGTAGGATTTATAAGATATATATTTTTTTTTTGTGTAGATATCTTTTTTATTAAGATATATTTACAACATATATTAAGATATATATTTATGATAAGTTTGTATTATTTTTGTAAGATATATTTTTTTTATTGTAATTTTAAATAAAATTTGGTTGAGTTTGGATGCGTCGTCTGACGGTAGAACCGTCGATTCTTTTATAATAATTGTCGATTGTACGGCTGTTGTATTGATTGTCGATTTGGCTAACGTGGTAAATATTTTTATGTTGTCAATTTGTGTATATTTAATTACGCTATGAACATAACAAAAATGAAGCACACAAAAATAGTTACAAAACTACTAATTAAATCAGTTCACAAATTTAGCGACGACGACCGAACAAATTTAGAAGTCGACGAGTTCTCGATCTGCTTCCAGTCTGTTGTGCGACACTACTACCGCTACCGGATGCCTCTGCATGACTACTACCGCTACCGGTTGCCTCCGCAACAACTCTAGCATTTTCTCTTTCGTTGGCTTCGTTGATGGCATCTGCATTCCAGTTCACCAAAAATGGTATGTTATTGAAATCTTGAAATGTAAAATGAATTATAAAATATAAAATGAAATGTACCTGCTCGCTGCCTGTCACAAGTTGAACGGCGAGCCTGATGTCCCATTCGCCTACCCTGCATCTGATCCATTGTCATTACAGCACGCTTGTGGGGCCTTCTCCCTTTTCTAATATAAAAAGAAGTTAAATAACCATATTAAAAATAAGTTCAGTGCATACACAAAGTATTCTCCCTAACCTGATCCACTTTCTGGGGGGGACGATTTTATCTCCAACATAGGCCGGCCATTGATGCTGGTTGGGATAAGAATGGAATGATGCACCCCAAGTACTCGCAAGGTAAGTGGTACGGTACATGTCGGCGACAAAATCATCCTCACGGAAGTTTCTCACTCGGCACACCGCCATAACATGAGAACAAGGTAGGTGAGCTAGTTGGATTCCTTGGCATGTGCATGTTACAGTATTGTCATCTCCGATTTTGACAACATACTTGAAAGGCCTTTTAATAAACTCCATAGTCCCATCTGCTCTACGGCTGGTTGGAGCGTACTCATTCGGAGAGTGAACTTCGAATTCCAAGCGACTCCCATACGGGACAACGGTCATAACTGAACCTTTCTCCCTATGTTTGCGTAATTTGCCCTCCACCCTTGTTGAAAATGTTTGGTTCCTGGCGAGTAATTCTGTTGCTTTATCACGGCGATCAACGAACCATGCATTAAGCTTGTAGAAAGTGTCCTCCACAATGGCTGCCACGGGCAACATTCGGCTCTGCTTGAAAACAGCATTCAAGGACTCGGACCCATTTGTCGTCATTATTCCCCATCTCCAACCTCCATCTTTTGCTTGAAATATTTTCTCATATGCGGGTGCTTCTTGCAGATCTCTCGGATTATTTTTCCCCACCTTGAGTAAGTACGAATTTGCCTTCGGACAATACTACACAGAAATAATTTTTCAGATTAGAAAAATATAAGTAAATAGTTTATTAAAATTTCATCTAAAATATACATACCTTGGCAAACTCTTTGAACATCTCTTCCAGCCTCCTTGGCTTCTTCCTTCTGCATCCAATTTTAAATGTATCTGCAACCCATTGGTCGAATCCGACATGCTTGTAGAGGTTGTCTGCAACGTGTTGCATACACAGCCTGTGCACACAGTCGCCCTGGGCTGTCGACCAACCGAAATCTGTTCGATCGAAGACATATTTGATTCCTTTGTGCTGGTCTGATATGACGCAGAAGAACCTGTTCCCAACCACCTCTCTTCGCAAAAAACTCATGAAAAAACCCCAATTTTCACCGTCCTCCTTCTCGACAATTGCAAATGCCAAAGGCAACAACTGGTTTTCGGCATCGTATGCACATGCTATCAACAACCTCCCATCGTAACGGCCAGAAAGGAAGCATGCATCTATACTGATAACTGGTCTAATATATGGCACAGCTTGAATGCACGGACCAAATGCCCATTCTATGGCCTTGAACAGTATCTGGTTGGGCTCATCGGGATCGGTAACATTCCAACATTCATACCTTGTGCCGGGATTTGTACTTGCTATGGCTTGGAGCAGTGGTGCAAGCAAGTTGTATGAATCCTTCCAACTACCGAACAGTCGGCATATCGCAAGTTCACGCCCTCTCCACAACCTGTTGTATTTTGGGGTCACATGGTCGTAAGCGCGTCTCACCGCTCTACCGACCTCCTTAAGGCTGATCGACGGGTCCTCCTTAACATCTCGCTCAATTACATCGGCAATAAGTGATGCCGTAAGTTGTGAATGGTCTGTCCTTGACGACGCAGACTTGCATGTATGTGGGGGTTCACATTTCTTAATTATCCATGACGCCCCCCTACCCACAGGGGTTGCATACAGCCGGAACTCGCATCGCGGTGAGTCTTTGCAAACAACAACTAACCTTTTTGACTCCCTTTTTTGTATTCTGCACTCCCAGTTGCTGCGGATATGAACTTCGTATATTTTCTTCACAAGTTCATCTAGGGTGGTATAAACCTGGTCCGGAGCAAGCTCTGAGGTGTAAACGACACGCTTCCCAAAATAGCTTATGTCTGCTTCCTCAAAAGCAGTGGTATCGTTGAATGTGGCTACCGGGTGCCTGTCTGTCCGACCTCTGATCGGAAATCTGTCCTGCATGGGTAAATAATCTCCATCACCTGCAGACAAGTGATCAGAATCCCAATCCCCGTCCCAACTATCACCCGAGTTAATTTCACGTTCCGGTATGGCATCAACCCCTTCGGCCTCCAGCATAGCATCTCTCCGGGGAACCATAACAGGTACAAGTATAGGTACGGACGGTGGTACAGAAGGAAATCTGGCTTCTACTACGGGTTGAATAGGAGGTGGAGGTGGTGGTGGTGGTAGGTCGGTGCTATAATCAGTGGTATAATCAGTGGTGTAATCAGCAGTGTAATCAGTATGAACGGGTGGTGCGTGCGGTTCAGACGGTGATACATGACCCAAGTTTTGGTCAAAACCCGAGTGCTGCTGCACTGGGCTATCATAACCTGTATGGTCTGTAGAAGGTCCAACCCTGGTCCGATGCAGAAACTTTCTGGAATACAACTCCATTATCGGGGTACCCGTAGATTGAAAAGTATTGTAAACACATCTCCAACCATCCTCATTTGTTATTGGATACTTTACATAGTAAGGTCTATCCCGCCCTGCGTCAACCCGAGTAACCAAATCTATGTCATACCGGTTGGGGGTTACACCAATCCTTTCGAATACCATTTGCTTAAGTTCCAGAAATGAGGTGTTTTCATTTACCTCAAAGCCATGGGTCGGATCTTTCGAGTAACGAACTCCCTCCACACCCACCTCGAACTTCCCGCCCACATATAGTGTAACCAACATTTTATCTACATTAATAAACAAACTTTTATCAGTTACAAAATAATAGTACACAGTTAAATTATTAGTAAATAACAACATTAAAAAAAAAAATTTAATAAAATTAATTAAAAAAATAAAATAAAAAAATGAACAGTAATCTACAGTAGTCTACAGTAATCTACAGTAATAAACAGTATTCTACAGTAATCTACAGTATCTACAGTAATCTACAGTAATCTACGGTAATCTACGGTAATCTACGGTATTCTACGGTAATCTACAGTAATCTACAGTAATCTACGGTAATCTACAGTAATCTACAGTATCTACAGTATCTACAGTAATGCATAGTAAAATAAATAATTAAATAATTAAAAAAAAAACTAATAAAAAAAAAAAAATTTACCTGCAGAGACGATTGGGGCGAGGGCGAGGGCGAGAGAGTGTGAGAATGAGAGCCAGAATGGGCATTTTATAGTCTGCATACTGAACCGCCCCACCATGGGGCAGTTTGCTTGGCCGTGTGGACCGCCCTATGATTGGGCGGTTTTGTGGGTAGGGTGAACCGCCCAATCATGGGGCGGTTAGGTCATTTTTGAAAATTTTTTCAAGGTGGGGTTAGATTTGATATTTTTCTTTTGTTTGGGGTTATTAATAAAAATTTCGGATCTTTTCGTGATAGTCATAGACTTAAACAATGCTATTTTGGATTATGATTCCGTACTCATCTTGGATCTGATGGAACAATTCAGATTTTGTATTGCATGCTTGTATCACATTCTCTCTTTTTTTTTTTTTTTTTTTTGAGAAAAGCCAGTAGGCCTACTATCACATTCAGAAGACATGGGCAAATACTAGATGGTCCTTTCTGGATTTGATATGAACCTGCAAACAAAATAAAAAAGTGCAGATTCCAATTGAATGTTCACTAATAAACTGTACAATTAATCAGACGGCTCCTGGAATCAACATATGCATCTTCCCTCATCTCCGAATCCGCATTTTCTACATTGACTCATGGTTTTAATGATAATTTTCAGACTATACTATCAGAATTTGGATCAATCCAATCCACGTTTATAACGTGTGGGATTATTTAATGTTAGTGCGGATTTAAATTGGACGGTCTCGATCTTTAACTCAAAATTTGAGTTAATGCACACGATTCAAATTCCTCATATACAAGGCATTGACTCTTTAAACTTGTTTGATCAACAGATCAAGTCCAAATTTGTTTATTGTTTCATCAACTCCGTAAACTATTTTTTGTTTGCTAGACAGTTTAAATTAAATAACACAATTATATATTAAATTATTGGGAATATGTATGTCTCAAGCAGAGAACTGGAGATGGAGTAGCGAAGGTGGGACTACATAGTGTGGAGTTTGGAAGGACGGTGCGCACGTGCGGAGGGATCCGGAGGCCATGATTGCCCCTGCAAAATTCGAGACAGAGAAGGGAGAGCGGTGGGAATATTAAAGCCTACATTACAAAATCTCGAGGGCCCTTGGAAAAGAATGTATCGTTGTAATGTCTCTTCTTACTCACTGTGCACTATTCATACAATTATACTAATACTGTATCTCGTCCCCCCTTTCTGTCTCAATTAGTTATTCATTGACATTTGTTTTCTTTTTTATCATTTCTTTTGATATAGGAGTAGGTCCGATGGACATCGGACCTACATTTAGGTTCAATTAGCTCTAGGACCGTACGATTAGCATCAAGATCTATGTGCACGGAAATTGATACAGACTTGCACGGATTTTGATACATAACACACGAATCTTGATGCAGATTGAATGGTCTTCACACCCATCGAACTAAGGTAGGTTCGATGGGCATCGGACCTACTCTGATTCCATTTCTTTTTACTTTTAGCACCAAGATGACATGCAAATGTTGTTTTCTTTAAATGCCACCTTTATTTACTGAGATTATATTTTGTTTTTCCACATTTCTTATGGGAAACTGAACATATGGAGTTTGTGATTATTGTAAAGGAAGATAATTGGAAAATTTTACAATAAAAAATTTGTACAAGCACAACTGGGATAAAATGCACAATCTGTACTAATTAATTGGAAATTAATATTTTCTTTTTTAGTTTATCTTATTTGAAAATTGTTTGAGAAAAAAATAATATATTTTTCTAAAAGGGTGAAAATATGGTACCCCGTTGCCTTTCAAAATGTTCTAAAACTGAAAGGCCAAAGAGAATTATCTAGACATATTTTATTGTTATATATGATCTTTTAGCAAGTGACCTTCTCTCTCTCTCTCTCTCTATATATATATAGAATCTGGCTAATATGCTAAATGTAGCATAGAGGGCCTCCGTACAACGGCTCAATATTTGAGTTTTCAAAATCCCAACGGTCGATCCGAACTGTTCAACATGATCTCCATATGAATATGTACTTGCAAACCAAATTTTACATTTTTTAGTATTTTTTTACTATTTTTCTAGATAGGTAGAAAATCACTTGATCCAAAAATTTTGTACCATTCAAATCAAGTGATTTTCTACCTATCTAAAAAAATAGTAAAAAAATTCTAAAATGTAAAATTTGGTTTGCTATTACATATTCATATGGGAATCGTGTTGAACGGTTCGGATCGACCGTTAGGATTTTGAAAACTCAAATATTGAGCCGTTGCACAGAGGCCCTTTATGCTACACGTAGCACCGTAGTCAACTCCTCTATATATATAGTGATGCTACGATGCTTTGGGAAATAAATAGGGTGTTATACCTCCCGCTCATATCTCCATTTTCAAAGTTCAAATAGTTGATCCGAACTTCTCAACATGATCTTCATATTGATATGTGTTTGGAGACCAATTTTTACATTTTTTTAGAAATTTATTACTATTTTTTTAGAATTTTTGAAAATCACAGCTTTTTATTAAATAAAAAAATTTAAAAAAATTCACAAAAACACTGATTTTTAAAAATTCTAAAAAAATAGCAAAAAATTTCCAAACAAATGTAAAATTTGGTCTCCAAGCACATATCAATACAAAGATCATGTTGAGAAATTCGAATCAACTTTGAAAATGGAGATATGAGCAGGCAGTAAAACACCCTATTTACTTCCTAAATCATCGTAGCATCATTATATATAGAGGTTGGCTAAGATACAAACGTTTGTTCCTAGTCTCTGGAACAAACATTTCGGTTTTCCAATTTTCAAAGTCCAAACAGTCGATCCAAACTGTTAGATATTCAATCTATATTAAAATGTCCTTGGAGACCAAATTTTATATTTTTTGGAATTTTTAAACTATTTATTAAGATGGTTTGAAAGTCGTTGTTTTTCAATTGTGCAAAAGTTTAATAAAATCAATGATTTTCAAATTATCTTAATAAGTAACAAAATTCCAAAAAATGTAAAATTTGGCCTCCAAGCACATTTTAATATAGATTGAATATCTAATGGTTTAGATCGACTGTTTGGACTTTGAAAATCAGAAAACCGAAACGTTTGTTCCGGAGGCTAGGAACAAACATTTGTATCTTAGACAACCTCTATATGTATATATATATAGAGAGAGAGAGAGAGAGAGAGAGAGAGAGAGTTGGGCTAACTTGCTTTGGTAATTAAATATGGTGTTTTACTTCTAGCTAATATCTTCATTTTGAAAGTTCAAATAGTCGATTCGAAACTTCTAACATGATCTACATATTAAAATGTGCTTGGAGACCAATTTTTACATTTTTTTGGAAATTTTTTTCTATTTTTCAGAATTTTTGAAAACCACAACTTTTCATTAAATAAAAAATAATAAAAAATTCAGCAAAGCAATGATTTTCAAAAATTCTGAAAAAATAGTAATAAATTTCCAAAAAATGTAAAATTTAGTCTCCAAGCACATTTTAATACGAAGAACATGTTGGAAGGTTCAAATCGACTATTTGAACTTTGAAAATTAAAATATGAGCAGGAAGTAAAATACCCTCTTTAATTCTCAAAGCAAGTAATTAAGTCCATCTATATATATATTGGAATGTTTTGAATAACATTTGAGATTAATTATGACACTTCTAATTTTATCATTTGGCGCTTCCTAAGAGCATCTCCAATGATAAAAGGTAAATGCAATTGCAAAAAGCTGTCAACAGCTGTATGAAATTACTTTCAAATTTAATTTCAAGGGGACTCCATCCGTACAATTGCAAATTGCATTAATTTTTGCGCATCAGCGATTTTTTTCATGAATTTCATACCCAACGATAAAAGCCAATACCAAATCAGCGATAAATTCCCGTCTAACGTTCGATTTTTTTTAGTGATTTTAGCGAAATGAAAGGCTTTTGCAAGCTTTCATATGTTGAAAGCTTTCAATTTTGTGAGGCTTTCTCCAGCCATGAAAGACCTCTTGCAAATGCCACGTAGGAGAGAGAGTCTGCCAAATCAGCATTTGCAAGGCTAAATGAAAGGCGTTGGAGTTGCTCTAATTTATCATTTCTTTTGTCCCTTCTTGGCTTTGAACACATATTTTATTTTTATTTTTGTTAAGATAGAAATGTGATCAAACCTCTCCATATTAAATATCCACAAAAAATAAATTTAAACGCTTGATCTTTCTCACATTTGAGTTTTTTTTTTTTTTCTTCTTCTTAATAACCATACTTGCTTGTACACATCTTATATTGTCGCTTTCTTTTATGCAGCGGCAAATCTAATAAGGTGCTTAGCCACTTCTATTATTTCAAAAAAAAAAAAAAAATTGTATGTGTCTGCGTATTTTAAAAAATTATATAATTCAGCTCTCTTATAAATTATTACATGTGTACTTATAGTTTAATGATTAAAATTATAATTTGTTACTGTGAAAACTTATATTTAAGTTCCAATCATGCATTTTAAATTCTAGTTTTTTATCTCAATTTTCTAATCTTGTCCAATGAGTATAGCAGATATAATCAGAGACTACACATTGTACCTGTCACCAAGTTTTTAAACATACCGCTTACCTTTTAACTCCGAAATTTTTAAATATAGCACAGTTCAAAAAAAAATATACCAAAACGGCACCGTTTGGCAGGAATTTCAAATTTAGCACGGCCGCAGATCAGCTGAGCGGCCCCATTTCTGGGGCCGCTCAGCTGATCTGCGGCCCCTTTTTTTTTTTTTTTTTTTTTTTTTTTAGACCTGGGGGCCGCAGATCAGCTGAGCGGCCCCATTTTTTTTTTTAGATCTGAGAAATAAAAATTCGAATTTTACGAAACTTTAAACGGCCATAAAACGGCGCTCGAGTGTCAGATTTCAGCAAATGACCACTTTTCGGAAAGCTTGTGAAAATGCGCATGCGTCCGAACTAGCTTTGCTAGATTTCCAAATTCAGAATCGCAAAAAAACAAAGGGAAGAGCCTCAAAACTTCAGTTGAAGTTTCCGATTAAGATTTTCATTTCTATTCTCAAATCTACGTAGCTCAGTAAATTAGTTATCTAATGAAATTAGCTCAGTAAATCAGTTGAAGTTTCCGATTAAGATTTTCATTTTCATTTCTATTCTACAAGTTCATTAGATAACTAATTTACTGAGCTACGTAGATTTGAGAATAGAAATGAAAATTTTAATCGGAAACTTCAACTGAAGTTTTGAGGCTCTTCCCTTTGTTTTTTTGCAATTCTGAATTTGGAAATCTAGCAAAGCTAGTTCGGACGCATGCGCATTTTCACAAGCTTTCCGAAAAGTGGTCATTTGCTGAAATCGGACACTCGAGCGCCGTTTTATGGCCGTTTAAAATTTCGTAAAATTCGAATTTTTATTTCTCAGATCTAAAAAAAAAAAAAAAAAAAAAAAAAAAGGGGCCGCTCAGCTGATCTGCGGCCGTGCTAAATTTGAAATTCTGACGAAACGGTGCCGTTTTGGTTTATTTTTTTTTGGACTGTGCTATATTTAAAAATTTCGGCTTTTAACTGTTCTTTTATGATTCTTAAAAGAAGCATGATGTGGGTTATAATCAAAGCATCAAATAAATTTTCAAGTTCCAAATGTTTATGAATGTTCATCAAATCCATTGGTTTTAAGATTTGTATAAACTTGAATAGCTCAGATCTAACCTTATTATATGAATATTAAAATGCGGACTGAATTCCGTGTTGGTGATTATAAAAGACCAAACAATATTACGTCTTATTTAGAAATTAAATAATTACATTTCATTTATGAATCAAACACTTAAATCCCAAGGAAGAATAAACAATCTCCACCTTACTTTATGGACCGTCCTATACTAAAACTGACTCATAGAAAACATAATCATAAGTGCGGAATACAATACCTGATTCCATAACGTTTGCCATGGAATACTCCAGTGCGAAGACCAGTCTCTGTGTGCACGAGACAAGTCTTCAATGATAAGAAGTCATCTTCTCGCCGATATGTTGTATGGTCGTGCATAAAGCCTTCCAAGATAACAAGATGTAGGTCTCAAGAAATCCTCTCCATTTTCTTAATGGATCTCTCGTTTCTTTTCTTTGATAGTGGAAGAAGAAGAAAATACACTCAGATATGTAAAGTTGCGGTTGTTCAGAAACTGAGTTGTTTTGTTATCATGTACCTTGGGGACCCATTCTTATATAGGTGCACCTCCAGACCGCGTGTGCGACCGCACAAAACCAAGTTGGTTGTGCTACATAACCGCCTTGGTTTCAGCCCATGGTTCCAAGTCCAAAAATATCACGCACCAGTTTGCGGTCGCACCAACGTCTTGTAAGGCTGAATATTAAACTTTGGAATTTCGTGTGGCCATGCTTGGCCGCAGAGAATTTGTGTGGCCACACTGGGCAGCACCATCGGCCGCACATAATTCGTGTGGTCATACTGGGCCGTACCTGGGGCTGCACGGCCTGGAAAGACAGTTTTCTAAAGTGCAAATTTCAGAATCAGTCCATCAATAATTTGATCTTTGCCTAAATTGTTCTACACATTTATGAACCACACCATATTTAATATATAGATTATCTAATATCTTAATTCCATATTAGTGACAACCATATATGATAATATACAATGAATTGTGCTATTGTACTTCGCGAAGTAAAGCCAATGTTTTACTTCATGCTCGTATTCCCATTTTGAAAATCCAAAACGTCGATCCGAACCGTTCAAGTTGATCTCCATATTGAAATGTGCTTGGAGACCAAATTTTATATTTTTTGGAATTTTTTTACTATTTATTAAGCTACTTTGAAAATCGCTGATCCATTGGTCCAGAATTTTTTACTGTTTTGTTACTGTTCACAATGGATCAGCGATTTTCAAAGTGGCTTAATAAATAGTAAAAAAATTCCAAACAATGTAAAATTTGGTCTCCAAGCACATTTCAATATGGAGATCAACTTGAACGGTTCGGATCGACGTTTTGGATTTTCAAAATGAGAATATGAGCGTGAAGTAAAACTTCGCTTTACTTCGTGAAGTACAATAGCCCTACTCATATACAATTATAATTATATTACAAATATACTCCACGTTGGATTATGATCTAACATTCTACATTCTGTAGAAGTTCCTTTTGCGATTTAATCTAACACCGTCATGATAACAAACTTTTAACACTTCATCATATATATATATGAGGAGGGATCTTATTACACCACTTTTGAGTTACCACAAAGTCACTCTCCACATTTTCTACATTTTCAAAGTCCAAATCATCGATCCAAACCAATTAACATGATTATCTAAATAAAATGTGCTTGCAGATCAAATTTTACATTTTTTTGAATTTTTTTACTATTTATTAAGATGGGTACAAAATTCAATAGTCTGAATTTGACTAGTTTTTGTAAAATATTTAATAAATAGTACAAAAATTCAAAAAAATGTAAAATTTGATCTGCAAGCACATTTTATTTAGATAATCATGTTGAATGGTTTGGATTGACAATTTGGACTTTGAAAATGTAGAAAATGAGGAGGGTAACTTTGTGGTAACTCAAAAGTGGTGTAATCGGATCCCTCCTATATATATATATATATATATATATATATATATATAGAGTCCGACATTTAAAAACACTATTTTTTGGAATTTTTTAACACTACTTCCAAACTTTTAACACTTCCTTTTTAGGAATTTTTTTACTATTTATTAAGCTGGTTTAAAATAGTTGTTTTTATTAAATTTCTGCAGCATTGAAAAACAGTGGTTTTCAAACCAGTTTAATAAATAGTAAAAAAATTCCAAAAAATGTAAAATTTGGTCTCCAAGCACATTTTAATATAGATTGAACATCTAAAGGTTTGGATTTGTTGTTTGAACATCAAATACTAAAATTTGACCCCGTAAGCACTTCAGTCGAAGTGCTTCCGGAAACAAATTAACCGGACTATATATATATGTATGTATGTATATATATGTATGTATGTATGTATATATATATAGGGATGGGCTATGGTGAGCTATAGAGTAAAACGAGTTTGTACTTCACGCCATATTTCCATCTTGAAAATCCAAACAACCGATCCGAACCGTTCAAAATGTTCTCCATATTGAAATGTGCTTAGAGACCAAATTTTACATTTTTTGGAATTTTTTTACTATTTATTAAGCCACTTTGAAAATCGCTGATCTGGGTGAACAGTAGCAAAACAGTAAAAAAATCTGGACCAATGGATCAGCGATTTTCAAAGTGGCTTAATAAATAGTAAAAAAATTCAAAAAAATGTAAAATTTGGTCTCCAAGCACATTTCAATATGGAGAACAACTTGAACGGTTCAGATCGGTTGTTTGAATTTTCAAAATAGAAATAATGAGGCATGGAGTAAAAACTTGTTTTACTCCATAGCTCACCATAGCCCATCCCTATATATATATATATGTATATACATATATATATGAGGAGGGTTCCAATGCCTCATCTCCTCATACCTCATCCATACCTCATGTTATATATCTTCATTTTCAAAGTCTAAACTATCGATCCGACCGTTCAACATGATATTCATACTGAAATATGCTTGGGGATGAAATTTTATAATTTTTGCAATTTCTTTACTATTTTTTAAGATAGGTACAAAATCACTGTTTTTTGAATGGTCCAGATACAGTGATTTTGTACCTATCTTAAAAAATAGTAAAAAAATTGCAAAAATTATAAAATTTCATCCCCAAGCATATTTTAGTATGAATATCATGTTGAACGGTCGGATCGATAGTTTAGACTTTGAAAATGGAGATATATAACATGAGGTATGGATGAGGTATGAGGAGATGAGGCATTGGAACCCTACTCTATATATATATATATATATATATATATATATATATATATATATATATATATATATATATATAGATGGGTTATTGTGCTTTGCAAAGTAAAGCCATCGTTTTACTTCGGCTTACTTTTTGGATTTTCAAAGTCCAAAACGTCGATCCGACCGTTCACGTTGATCTACATATTGAAATGTGCTTGCAGACCAAATTTTACATTTTTTGGAATTTTTTTACTATTTATTAAGCCACTTTGAAAATTGCTGATCACATGGTCCAGAAAAAACAGTGCAACAAAATTCTGGACCATGTGATCAGCAATTTTCAAAGTGGCTTAATAAATAGTAAAAAAATTCCAAAAAATGTAAAATTTGGTCTGCAAGCACATTTCAATATGTAGATCAACTTGAACGGTCGGATCGACGTTTTGGACTTTGAAAATCCAAAAAGTAAGCCGAAGTAAAACGATGGCTTTACTTTGCAAAGCACAATAGCTCATCTCTCTCTCTCTCTCTCTCTCTCTATATATATATATATAGAGTAGGGCTATTGTACTTCGCGAAGTAAAGCGAAGTTTTACTTCACGCTCATATTCCCATTTTGAAAATCTAAAACGTCGATCCGAACCGTTCAAGTTGATCTCCATATTGAAATGTGCTTGGAGACCAAATTTTACATTTTTTGGAATTTTTTACTATTTATTAAGCCACATTGAAAATCACTGATCCATTGTGAACAGTAGCAAAACAGTAAAAAATTCTGGACCAATGGATCAGCGATTTTCAAAGTGGCTTAATAAATAGTAAAAAAATTCCAAAAAATGTAAAATTTGGTCTCCAAGCACATTTCAATATGGAGATCAACTTGAACGGTTCGGATCGACGTTTTGGATTTTCAAAATGGAAATATGAGCGTGAAGTAAAACATTGGCTTTACTTCGCGAAGTACAATAGCACAATTCTCTCTCTCTCTCTATATATATATAGGGATGGGCTATGGTGAGCTATAGAGTAAAACAAGTTTTTACTCCACACCTCATTATTTTCATTTTGAAAATCCAAACAACCGATCCGAACCGTACAACATGATCTCCATATTGAAATGTGCTTGGAGACCAAATTTTACATTTTTTAGAATTTTTTTACTATTTATTAAGTCACTTTGAAAATCACTGATCCATTGGTCCAGAATTTTTTACTGTTTTGCTATTGTTCACCCAGATCAGCGATTTTCAAAGTGGCTTAATAAATAGTAAAAAAATTCCAAAAAATGTAAAATTTGGTCTCCAAGCACATTTCAATATGGAGAACAACTTGAACGGTTCGGATCGGTTGTTTGAATTTTCAAGATGGAAATATGGCGTGAAGTACAAACTTGTTTTACTCCATAGCTCACCATAGCCCATCCCTATATATATATATATATATATATACAATTACACCAGTTTTTTTTACACATCTTGACATTGTTTTTTTATAGGTCAATTTTGCGATTGCAAAATCCAAACAGTCGATCCAAACCGGTCAACATGATCACCATATTAAAATGTGCTTGGAGATCAAATTTTACATTTTTTTGAATTTTTTTATTATTTATTAAGATGGTTACAAAATCGCTGTTTTTCAATAGTCTGAAAACAACAATTTTGTAACCATCTTAATAAATAGTACAAAAATTGAAAAATATGTAAAATTTTGATCTCCAAGCACATTTTAATATATCCATCATGTTGAACAGTTTGGATCGACTATTTTGGACTTTGAAAATGGTAGGTGTCAAAATGTGTCAAAAAAAGGTGTAATCCGATCCCTCCTCTCTCTCTATATATATAGAGTGATGCTACGATGCTTTGAGAAGTAAATATGGTGTTTTCCTTCCCGCTCATATCTCCATTTTCAAAGTTCAAACAGTCGATCTAAATTTCTCAACATGATCTTTATATTGATATGTGTTTGGAGACCAAATTTTATATTTTTGGAAATTTTTTACTATTTTTTTAGAATTTTTGAAAATCAGTGTTTTTGTGAATTTATTATTATTTTTTATTTAATGAAAAGATGTGATTTTCAAAAATTCTAAAAAAATAGTAAAAATTTGGTCTCTAAGCACATATCAATATGAAGATTATGTTGAGAACTTCTGATCGACTATTTGAACTTAAAAATGAAAATATGAGCGAAAAATAAAATACTTTCTTTACTTCCCAAATTACCCCTATCTATATATATATTTTACTCTGTTAATACGCTAAACTCTCAACTTCCGCATTTTTTTCCTTTTTGACTGCAAGTTTTCTTTCTCGTAGAAATCCAACCTAATAAATATATGTTTTTACCTAGGACTACGCACATATATTAAATATTTGCTCACTGTATACATATTCAACGTTATGCATGCTGAAAATGACAACCAATGTAGTTACCACTTACTACTAGTTAATAAAAGTTTGTTTGTTATAAAGTAAAGAAAACGTTGGCAAGAAATTAAATGAAAAAATAATGAGAAAAATTAATAATTAATGTGTTTAAGACAAGGAAGCAAGTGAGAGGCATTTACGTGGGAGAGAGGATAACCTGTGATTTCTCTATCTGGTCCTTTTGAATTCAACTCCTCTTTATTTATACACTGAGTACTCAGCTTTCCCACCTTGACGCGCAGCCCCCATTTTGAAAAGGCAACCAAACCATACAAACACATAATACTCCCAAAATCCCAAAAGGAGGGTAAAAGCGTAAAAGCAGGGAGATAAATAACCAACCTTACAAGTTACAACCAAACCCAGGCACCAGAACAGAGGAAAGTAAAAAAAAAACAAAAGACACCAGTTAATGGAAGCAGAAACCACCATGGTTAAAAAATCAAAATTCAAGAGGGTTTGTGTCTTTTGCGGGAGCAGCTCTGGAAAGAGAAATAGCTACCAAGACGCCGCTATCCAACTCGGAGAAGAGCTAGTATGTGCTCTCATTGTTAATTTATGCACTAATCAAGGGTTAATTTGTATGATATTAACATGTGTTGTTTTTTACCTTACCTCTTTTTAAGGTGGCGAAAAAAGTGGATTTGGTGTACGGAGGTGGCAGTTTGGGGCTTATGGGGCTTGTTTCTGAGGCTGTTCATAAAGGAGGCGGCCATGTAATAGGGTTAGCTAGCATTTATCTAACACATTTCTAGAGATTGTAAATTTTGCATTTTAATTTGGTTAATTAACATGATGTTTTGTTTCTTTTTTCTAGTATTATCCCGACGACTCTCATGGGCAAAGAGGTAAACATGTCTCTCTCTCTCAGCACATTGATCAGCCATTTCTCTTGCGGGTTTTAAACTGATTTATTTTGACTTTCTTTTTTGTTCTTCTATAGATTACGGGAGAAACAGTAGGAGAGGTGAAAGCGGTATCTAGCATGCATCAACGCAAGGCTGAAATGGCTCGCCATTCTGACGCTTTCATCGCCTTGCCAGGTCTCTCTCTCTCTCTTCTCTCTCTCTATGAAATATCATAGTCGAACTAATTGTTAACCAATAAGTTTATTTGATATATATGTAGGTGGCTATGGCACATTAGAGGAGCTTTTAGAAGTGATAGCATGGGCTCAACTTGGTATCCACAGCAAACCAGTAATGCAACTTCTAATAAACAACCCTTCTCTGATAATTTCTTTTCTTATAAAATAGTGTGAGTACAGTTACATGAATATGGAATGCACGCAGGTGGGGTTGCTGAATGTGGATGGGTACTACAACTTCCTCCTGGCATTTATAGACAAAGCAGTGGATGATGGGTTCATTCAACCGTACCAGCGCAACATCTTCGTCTCTGCTACCAACGCCAAAGACCTTGTTCAAAAGCTTGAGGTACATTTTTCTCCTCTGATATTATTTTTTAGCTGAACCGGCTTTGTTTTATTTTGTTTATTGCCTTGCTGACTGTGTCCAATATAGAGATTTAAATAAATGAAGCAACTCAACATACTTCTTTACCATTCAGCCACGTGTATCTATGACAAAAATAAGAAAGAAAGAAGATTGTCTAAGTGGATATTTAATTCATCATGGTTGAGTGGTTGAGTTAGAAGAGAATGTTTGTCACGCTAATATAAAATAAATTAGTACTACGTCAAATGCTGCTATGTTTCCAATCATGCTACTAGAATATAATATTCGATACACCGTACAAATTAAGCTTTGTGTGCTCTTATTTGTGATTTTCTGTTTGCAATAAAATCCTTTTTGGTTAGAATTTCATGATTGATCATAAATTGACAACATCATGAATCAGTGATATAAAGTAAGAACAATTTATTTTGGGGTAATTGGTTGGAGGCTTGGAGCAAATCAAAGTTTCTTAGCCAATAATTGGTTTATTCATTTGTGATTTGTCCGACCTCTTTTGTTTCCTTCTCATGTGACAACCTTTTATCCTTTTTGGGTGGGACCCACTGACAGGAATATGTACCGGTTCAAGATGATGTTGTGGCACAGCTGAGGTGGGAGAAGGAACAGGTGGAGTATAATTCCTCTCTCCAAGTTGAAATTGCTCACTAACAACAACGAAATCAGAAAGCAAACAAAAAAAAAAACAGCTAGAATCAGAAATGGCAGAAACTGCTACTTAGCAGCAAAACAAAAAGGACTGTTTTGGTGTGTTTTGTTGGTTTGCCCCCTTCATTATATAACCCATTCTCTTTTGTCTCTTGCTTGAAAAATTGGACTGCTTACTAGTTAAACTAGTTATAGTGGCTAGGAAGTCAATATTTTGTAATTTTGTGTGATTTTTATGTATGTAATGTGGGTCTTTATTTAACCCCAAATGTACGTATGTAGAAGTGAGCACTAAGCTAATCCAATTATTATAGAAAGGATTTGGTGTTTTTTTTTTTCAAGTATTCTTGGTTGTTTGTGATAAGGGAATGAAAAAATACCGTGCGGCGTTTCGTTATGGAATGGTATGATACGTGAGGGGCATGCGTTTCTATCACGTGAGGTGGATATTTTAAACACCTTACAAATTTATAATTAACATTTTATTACATAATTTTAAAAAAATATTTTATTTTTCGGCCTAAAAAAAATTCTAGTGACATTTCTACGATGTAGAACATGAAAAAAAAATAAGAAAAATTTCTTCCATGTAATAATTTTATAGAGAACTTTTCAACATTTTTTCAAAAAATTAGAAACTTTCGCAATTTTTTCAATCAACAATTCAAAGTCCCGCAAATAATTGAAATACTTTCAATATGAGAAAATAAATATTCTAAAAGACTTTTCAACATTTGTGTTCACATTAAAATAATTTTCTAATCATTTGAACAATTTTAAAAACTTTCTTAATTCTTTCAAGCAACAATTCAAACTCCTAACAAAAAATTGCAATATTTTAAATATGATAATCAAATTTTCAATATTTTTTTTGTTAATTTACAATATTTTTATAATTTTTTCTCACATTTTTTTATATTTTTTTCAATGAACAACTTAAATTCAATAAAAAAAGCAAGTTGAACATCATTGTCACATTCGATTAACACGGGTTGACACGCTGACAAGTTATGGCGTGATTAAATATGATGTTCCTTAAACATGACGTGTTTTCTCTTCATCATTTTTCACATCTTATGTCATGTCAGATAATAATTTTTTTTTTATCATTCTGATGTTCAAGTCACATATTTAGAATTAATACTGTATTTGTGATCTCTTATTTCATATATGGCGTGCTTCAAGTATTTGTCCTTTTTTTTTTTTTTATTATTATGAAGGAATAGAGATTTAGCCTCCACTTGAAGTGTTTGCCTATTTCATTTTCTACGTACGTAGAAAGCAACTCACGATCTTCTCTGTGCCATGCTCCTCGTGTGATATATAATTGCTATTTATTTTATTTTTCAGCTCTATAAACAAAATGGGTGGCGCAATATTAAAAAAAAAATTACCTGTGTAAAGGTTGCCATTCCGGTTCATGTCGATGCGCACAACTATAGGAGTGCAAACGGATTGAATATTATCCGTCCGTATTCGGATCCATATCCAAAAATTGAATACGGATATCCAATATCTTAATATATGTGCGGATATAAATACATATATAGTTTTAAATTTTAATTATCCATATCCAAATAATAAGTATATATTATGAAAAAAATTATGTTATTCACCATTAATTATAATGGATATCCAATTCATATCCATATCCATCTAATATCTCTTATTTGTATCTGTATTAAAAATAAAATTGGATACAAATATAGTTTTACCACTATATGAACCGTTTGCACCCTAGCACAACAACACAAGCAAAATATTGGATTTTTCTTAAATTGGAATTTATACAATATTCTGGTTGTTTATAGTAAGTCAGTTTTAGTCAGATCTAAATATATATTTTGTTTTATGTAAGCATGATTACCACGCCAACTATACAATTGGATATGGGTATTTCATGATTCATGCTTCAAGATAGTATTGACTTCAGTACTCTTATTTTTTTATTGGTCCTGCGAGGAAAGTGTATTACAGCTGTGTTATTTTTAGGGGGAATTTCATGTATATCCCTCAAAAGTTTCAATATTACGTATTTATCCCTCCAAAATCAATAATTACATATATATCCTTAAAAATTGTACAAACTCACATATATGTCCAATCTAATTCTATAACATATCAAATATCTCCAAAAATAATTAAATAATATCTTTTAAAACTTTAAAACTTTATTTTACAATATTAATTAAGAATATGTTGACCATTATGTGCTTCGTTTCTATCTATTTAGTCTGCCTGAGTTCTCTTCTTTTTAAGGCGCCAAACCTCCCGTCTCTCTGTCCAAATGTGCCAAATCACAGATTTCTCCTAGTTTTTCCTCGTCGCCTCCCCTCTCGTAAATTTATGTCGCCCCACACTGCTTTAATTTTTCCATCTTTGTTTGGAGAAAGGCGGGAGGTTTGACGTCTTAGAGAGAAGAGAACTCAGGCGGACTAAAAAGACGAAAACGAAGGGGCATAATGGTCAATATATTATTAATTAATATTATAAAATTAATTTTCAAGTTTTAAAAAATATAATTTAATTACTTTTGGAGGTATTTGATATGTTATAGAGTTAAATTGGACAAATATGTGAGTTTCTACAATTTTCAAGGATAAATATGTAATTACTGATTTTGGAGGGATAAATATGTAATAATGAAACTTTTGAGGGATATACATGAAATTCTCCCTTATTTTTATTATATGACCATAATTTTGTGCTGTAATGTATTACGATCGTGACTATTTTTTTTTTCATTATTTTTTTATATATCGAGTTCTAAATGAGAAATGCACAGCTGTGTTAAATTAATTAAATTAGTATAACTTCAGTGTCCTCACAAGGATATATATTTTAACAGAGCAGTTTTAACTTCATGCAACACAAATTATATGCAATGTTTTCTTTTATTCTATAATTTTTGTGCTGTTTTTTTTTATTAGGAACCTGAACCCTAAATAAGAAACAGAGAAATCGTTGATACTGTTTATTTGTAAAATTATGCATAATATATCCTGATTAATTTATTCGGTTAATTTTTTCAAATTTTGATGTTGTACATAATAAGTTCAAAATTTTGTGAATTTTACTGCAAATGCATTACATTGAGAATAAAATAAGATCAACTGCAATGCATGATTTATTTTATTATATATGGTGGTTGACATTCTATATACTTTGTATGTTTATTATATTAGTATTATAAAGACTTGTTTGAAAGATAAAATATCCGCGTCTTTCTATAGACGACTTAGTTAGACACGTGATAAATTTTTCTAAATATTTAAATATGGTAGTGAACATAATATTTATTATTGCGATTTAAACATGGGCATCCGAATTTTCGTCACTTCTAACTGCAATATTATAAAAAAAAAAATCACATATATGTGATCCAATATCCAAGAAAATATCTGCGCAATGTTCATTGGACTTCTCTGACTTCCTTGGTGATATTAATGTCACTTTATATGTAAAATATAGAGTGAGGCTACGGTGCTATGCATAGCACCAATGGCTAGTGTACTACGGCTCAATATGGTACTTTTTAAAATCTTAACGGTCGATCCGACCGTTCAATGTGATATCCATATAAATATGTACTTGCAAACTAAATTTTATATTTTTTCGAATTTTTTTACTATTTTTTTAGATAGGTAGAAAAATCAGTGTTTTTTGAAAATTCTGGACCATCAAAATTCTACCTATCTGAAAAAATAGTAAAAAAATTCGAAAAAATATAAAATTTAGTTTGCAAGTACATATTCATATGGTTATCGCATTGAACGGTCGGATCGACCGTTAGGATTTTAAAAAGTGCCATATTGAGCCGTAGTACACTGGCCATCCGTGCTATGCATAGCACCATAGCCTCACTCTAAAATATATGTATGAAAATTTAAAGCCCGGAATAAGAATATAATATGTTTCAGTTTAGATATAAAGTTTATTACCGCCGCTACAGCGCTATAGCGGTTCGCTATTTGCGCTATACAATATGGGTTTTTTTTTTTAAGCAATTTATATGGGTTTTAAATAAAGATAAAAAAAATCTCAAACCGAAATTGAATTTGTTGCTACTTGCTACAGATAAATCAATTTGAAATTGGGAATAGAAATAGAAATTTGAATAGAAAAAAAGTCCAAACCGAAATTAAAATTTGAATAGAAAAAAAAAATAGATTATGTCATGAATCATGATGCTTAAGATATTTTTAATAGAAAAAATCAATAGTTTATGATATTACTATGGATATTTTGAACTGCAATTTGGACTTTGTACGGGTTCAATATGAATATTATAATTTCTTAATTACTCTGGTGTTATTTATTGTTTTGTGAGACTTTAGATAATGTTGATATTTAGTACAAATATTGAATATACGAAATGTAAAAAAAAACGCTATTTGGAATAGCTTCCGCTATAGCGACGCTATTCGCTATAGCTCTTTTTTTAGCCTTCCCGCTACGACGCTATAAACGCTATTTAGAACCTTGAAAAATATAGAATCATTTCACATATAATAAATAACAGTTTTACGGGAGACAGAAAAGGAAAACATAATATAATTTTTTTGCCAAAAAGATAAAGATAAAGATTTTTTTTTTATTGTTCTTAATTAACCAAATATTTGAAATCAATTTTAATAATTTATTAAAGAAGACCCCTGAATAGAAATAAGTAAAATAACAGAAGCGGAGCTTTTATAATAATCTTTTGGTTTATTTGGACAATAAAGAAAAATTGTGGTACCTAGATGTAAAAGACTTAACGCAAAGTGAGAAGTGGACTCATTATTGGGTTGCACCGTTGCAGTGCAGAGTGATTTGTATTTTGTCATTTCTGTTCTCCTGATCGCTGAGGGGAAACCAAAATGGAAATGGTCCACATTGAGAATTGAGATTCAGTTTTCTTGTTTTCTATCAAGATAGACAGAGAGACTTGAGAGATGAGAAAATGAGATGCAAATAAGCAAAAGCAATGATGAGTCTGGAGGCAATCATGGCAAAGGAGTGATCAGGTCCGTTACAAAACCCGGGGCTTTTGCGTGTGGTTTCAATTCAAATATCATGCCTCAGCCTCATCAGCCTCATGCTCTGTGCACACTGCTGCTGTGCTGTAATTGATACAGCTGCTTACTCCACTTTTGCATTCAAGGCACTACTAGTCCCACCTTGACTTGATGATGATGAATGTGTTATTTCTTGCCTTGCCTTGCCTTGCCTTGCTTGGCCTCTCTGTTTTGCCAATTTACTATCTTACCCCCACATCTTTTCTTATAGGACAAATTTTTCAAAACATAAATTTTTATGTAAAGTTATATCACCATAAGTTATTCTTATTTAGTTGTCCAAATATGCCGAAATTTTTAAATATAGCACCAATACAAAAAAAATAAACCAAAACGGCATCAAATTTGAGAAATTTTAGATTTAGCACGGCCGCAGATTGGCTGAGCGGCTCCATTTACTGGAGACCGCAGTTTAGCTGAGCGGCTCCAGAAATGGAGCCGCAGATTGGCTGAGCGGCCCAGAGCCGCATATCAGCTGAGCGGCCCTAGGCTTCACGTATTCTCATGTCACCAATTTACTGCAGCTATATGCTTTATAGACTTCGTCAAAGTATGAACATGGTCTATGATTAACTAATAATTCCAATACAAAATTAGTATATTGTACAAAATGGATACATGATGTTTTTTACTCTGGAGTCCGAATATTTAAATGTAAGATTGGTCCATGCAAAATATACTGAATCCATGCAGCTATATGCTTTATAGACTTCGTCAAAGTATGAACATGGTCTATGATTAACTAATAATTCCAATACAAAATTAGTATACTGTACAAAATGGATGCATGATGTTTTTACTCTGGAGTCCAAATATTTAAATGTAAGACTGGTCCATGCAAAATATACTGAATCCATGAGGTCTAACATGTCACTCTCACTTCGGTGACAGAGAGGGAAATAAATCTGCTGTGATTCTAAAAGAATCGCAAGACCTGTGATTCTAAATCCACCCCTTCATTTCTTAGAATGTACGAATCTCAAAAAAACTTATTTTTTATGCACGAATCTTTAAACAGATGAATGGATGTATTTGGAATCACAACAGATTTGTATCCGACAGAGAGTAGATGCCATGCAAATTTGGGAAAATAGGGTCCGCTCACCCAATCTGCGGCCCAGAAAATAGCTAATTTGCGGCTCTATTTCTAGGGCCGCTCAGCCAATCTGCGGCCGTGCTAAATCTGGAATTTCTCAGATTTGGTGCCGTTTTGGTTTATTTATTTTTTATTGGTGCTATATTTAAAAATTTCGGCCAAATATGAAACTAAAATATGGTATTCCGTCATCATATTAAAAATAAAATAAAGAATTAAAATATAATAATAGTAATTGTAATAATAATAATAATAATAATAATAATAATAATAATAATAATTTATAAACCTTCTAATTTTGACCACTTGACTCTATACAAAATTAATTCGAAAATTTAAAATTTCACATATAGACACACACTCCTAAGGTAGATGGGTTTCAACGGTTCAGATTCGTCATTTGAAACTAATCCGATAGATTTTAAAATTGAGTGCACAAAGAAGCTTGGTGAATTTTGGAACACCCTAGTTCTACGTTGTAATAAGTTCAGAATAAATTTCGAAAAAATTATTCAAATTTACATCCTTATTAGTTGTTAAGCGTTGATTTTATCTATTATTTATGCACTCTTGATTTATTCTAGGTGAAGCTTCGATTCTATGATTTATGGTGGTGGTAGAATACTATAGATTGCATTTATCTAGTTACTAGTATCGTGCTCGTGTGTTGTAACGGGAACATATTATAAGAGAACAAAAAAATGTCATACAAAATGACATACTTTTATACAAAAATTTAGACTAAATGACAAAAAACATTGCTTAAATGACATATTCAATGACACGCAAATAATATCTTTTAAATGACATATATGTTTTTTTTTTAATCTTTTTGACATACTTTCATAAAAAAATCTAATTCAAAATATCAAATAACATTCCTTAAATGATATAAAAAATGAAAAGAAATGAAAACATGACCAATCAATTAAAAAAATCCATAAATAATATTTAAAAAATAGAAAAAAAAATCATGACTAATAAAATAGATGATACAATTTGCATGTAGCGAGTACAATCAATTTTGACATCTATACGTAAAAAATCATCAAACATATGCATAAAATCACAAAAAGACAGATTATTTGATTTGAGGGTTGATATTCAATCTGAAATTGTATCTTTTAATCACATCCATTGACGAATCAGGACATCTATGTGCTAAACATAAAAATGGAGATTTGAATTATTTCAGTCAGATTTAAAAAAATGACAGTTCCATTATGTTATTTAATATATATTAAAAAAAAAGATAGTTCTGGAGTACTTATATCAAATATAAGTCAATTTGAAAAGTGTTCACTCTTCTACCAAATAATTTTAAATTTTAACAATAATATTTTAACGACTTTATTATAAGTTAGCAATATTCACAGTTTTTAACTTACTCAAATCTTACTATATATGCAATATATTTAAATAAATGAAAATAGATCTACAATTTAATTTTTTAATTTGAACAATACCTTTTAATATATTAATTAAATATACCATAAAAGTTAAATATATCCTAAAGTTATCCATAAAAGAAACAGTGGACTTGCAAGTTACAGGAGTGGATATATGTTTGGGACAAGCCCAGATCCCCAGACTACTGTTCTTCCATAAATTATTTTATTCTTCAAAATTCGAAAAAAAATAAAACAAAATATTAAATAATATTAAATTAAATTTACAGTGAGGCTATTGTAACAGAGGATGGATCAAATTACATCTTTTTTTGTGACATACTTTGACACCTACCATTTTTAAAGTTCAAATAGTCGATCTAAACCGTTCAACATGATGGATATATTAAAATGTGCTTGGAGATCATGTTGAACGGTTCATATCGACTGTTTGGATTTTGAAATCACAAAATTGACCTATAAAAAAAACGATGTCATGATATGTCACCAAAAAAGGTGTAATTGGATCCCTCCTCATTGTAATATGTATATTACACAGAGACCCGCGTTATAGATTCATATCTCTATATTTGAAGTTCATACAACTGATAAGAACCATTCAACATAATTTTCATATGAAAATATACTTGGAGATTAAATTTATAAAAATTAAAATAAGAAATTTTGTACTATTTTTTTAGATAGATAAAAAATTACTCAATTTGAAACTTGTGGACCATTCAAAAGCAGTGAATTTTTACCATCTAAGAAAATAATAAAAATTTGTAAATAACATAAATTTTGTTTTGCAAGTATATTTTCATATGAATATCAGGTTTAACGGTTCAGATAAACTATTTAAACTTTAAAAGTAAAAATATAAATTTTTAGCACGACTCGATCCATAATATACATATTATAATATAGTCCCACTCTTAAATTTATCTAAGTTTAAATATCCAAAATGAAGACAAAATATACATCTTAACATTTATACTTGTTTGATTCCTAAGACCACCACTAAAAATTTGCATCCCAATTTTCATGGACGTGTTCAGGGGTGGACACAGGATTTCTGTCAGAGAGGAGTAGAAATCGGGTTTAAATATTTTATCGAATTCAAACCCATTAACTAATCGGGTACTAAATAAAAAAAAACAATCAACATAATAAGAAACAATAAAGCGAGCGAAACAAAAAGAGAAAAAACAAACTCTAACCCTAGCAGCCACCGCTCTCTTCTCCTTTCTCCATACCTCTCTATTCCGCTCGTCCCGCCCTTTGTAGTCTTCACCTCCGACATAGCGATATCCTCCCCTCTTTCTCGTCTCTATCTCCTCTAGTGGAGAGAAGAATGAGGAAGAGGGAGCCGAGTCAAGCAGAGCCGAGAGTGCGGTATAATCGGAGCTCGAAGCGTAGAGTCTTTATCTCCATCTCGATCGGAGCACGGCGGTGAGCAAATCCAATCGTCAGAGCGCGACAGCTATCGGACGAAAGCGGATCCGGTCGTGAAGAGAGATGGATAAAAAGGTAATAGGTGTTTAGAAATGTAAATAAGTAGGATTAGTTGATTAGGGTAGTTTACATTATTTTATTATTTTATGAGAATAAATAAGTTTAGATCTAAGAAGGGAGACTTGTTGTAACATGTTTTTTTTTATCAATGAAATTGTTAGTAGGCATTTAAAACCACTAACCTTAAAAAAAAATAAGAAACAATAAAAATAGTATAGTCTTACCTAATAAAAAACAACAAAATAATATCATTTTACATATTAAAAAATAACAAAGTTAGTCCGGATCCGTAAATTTCTATAAAATTTCTATAAAAACAACAAAGTTTTTTATTAACAGTGCTTTTGGGTTGATCTGATGGGCTTTTCAGTTCCAGATATGAGCAAAACAATTTCCTGGAAGGGACAAAGTGGTACCATATTCGTATTTTTCTACTTAATTTCAAAATCTAGGGAGATGCAGCTGACCCTCTGGCTGTGTGTGGGTCCGCCCCTGGACGTGTCGAGAGCTGCCTATTTAGATTATAGACATCCGTTTTAAGATTCGTGTCAGATTATAACGGACGACTCAAATCTCATTCTACGCAGTCTGGTATTGCACTGGATCTGAATTGGCTGCAGTTGTCGATTTAGGTCTGGGACCAACAGCCATAATTATCGTTTACTTCATTTATTGTTTAAACATGTAGCACTTCACCATAATGACATACGCATTCTGGTGCTTGATTGTAATTGCTACCTCTTTTATTGATTACTCAAAATGTGGCGACACTTGATCCAATTCATGACTTGAATATCTTTTGACAGTTGCCATTGGACAGCTTGGATTGGTGTCTCCAACCCTTTCTCTCTTCCGTACTTTAATAGAGCTTTCATGATCCTTTCTTCTAGTGTGGGGCCAAGGCTGCTTGGTGTTTATTTTGGATGTGACCGTAGGAGAAAACCAGTTATTATTGAATCGACGGGTTGGGTCGGATTTGCATATATTCCGAACGGAATTTGTTGTGTTTAATTTTTTTTAAAGAAGAAATGTAAAGGTCTAGTATTTTAGATCCATATTTGTTGTGTTCAATTTATATCTGTCTGTTGTAGGGGTCCGACTCTGTTGCTTTTCTAGCAGAAAAGGAGGACCCTCCTCTTCCAAATTCAACGATTCAAAATTTTCATTCACGTATCTCGATAAAAAACTTGTTTCATGCACAAATCTCAACGAATTTTGAATTGTTGGATTTGGAAGAGGAGGGTCCTGCTTTTCTTCTAGAAAAGCAGCGGAGTCCGTTCCCTGTTGTAGGGGTGTTCATTGGATCTGAGAGAGTTCGGATTAAACGGTTCAGTTTTTCAGGGTAAATGAATTCGTTCGGTGCATTTTTAAAATTGATTTAATTATTCAGTTTGATTCGGTTTAGAAACTTTTAAAACCGGTTAGATCAAACTGACTGAAATATTTAGAACCATCCCCTGTCCAAACCAAATATTTAATAAAAATTACAAAATTACGGACATAATGTATATTGCTTGGTTCGGTTTAAAATCGGTTAGACTGAACCAAATTATTTTTTAAAACCATCTTAAAAATTCAAAAAAATAACAAAAATGTTTATTTTATGATTAATCTTTTATTTCGGTTCATTCAAACAAACCTAATTTAGTTCGGTTTGTCCGAATTAGTTTCACTAAATTAATATCTTAGATCATTCTGAGCCAAATCGGCTTTATTTTAATATATATACTCAACTTGAACCATCAACAAATTTAGACTGAACCGTCCACGAGCTATCGGTCCAGATGAGACTAAAGAGGCCCAACTCCTGTAATTTAGAAAGTCTATGAATTGGAGAATCCGTATCCCCTCAGGTTATCTGAGGTAAAAAAGGATGTATCCAATACACGTTGTGGGATTTGGAGAAGGAAATTTCTAGACAGTTTTTTTCTTGTATTTTTGTAAGGAGGCTGATTCGAATTCAGCTAACCGGTTAGTAAGATGCTTTCTATAATTGACAAGTAACGGAATAATGAAATAGCGTTTTGTTGAGTGTTGTAAAAAACGGTCGTTTAGTCTGATTAATTGTCATAATAGTTGTTGGCGGTGTCTAAACCGTTACGAATAATCCGTTTCCGTTTATAGCATTTTTTTCCTGTATTTATCCGTTATATGTATTATACTTTGTCTTCTCTTATCTAAGTTTTTCTAAATGACAATTTCATAAAATTTTATTAATTAACAATAAAACGAACTTAGAATAAGTTTATTTGATAAATTTGATGAGTTAAATTAATTAGTTTTAATAATTACAAGTATATGAACATAACTTTAATGAAAACGCAAGATTATTCACAAAATTGCGACTAATTGGCTGCATACCGCTTAATCAGTTAGCAGTACTCCGTCCATCCGATGAGCGTATACCATTATTTATAACACTGGTTATGTTTTGATTTTAGGAGGAATGTGAAGAGCGGAACTGAGTCGCTATTTTTTGTATGGGCCATAATTGCTTCCAATTGCACCTGAATAAAACTTGGACTAGTAGTACAGCCCACTTTTGTTTTGATTTTAGGAGGAATAAGGCCTATATCCTACCTAAGAATTAAGAAAGGAAACGAACAAATATCTAATTTGATTCGGCTCCGTTACGGAATTTGGATCATCTCAAGTAACCCAAAGCTTCTGAGTTCGGATTCGGACCGTTTGATCAAAATCCACACGAATATTAAAGAGGCAATATGCAACTTTGGTCTAAAACGGGCTGATTAGCTTGGCTACAACTTGCCTCGTTCCAAATTTTTTTCATTTTTCTTTTTGTGAACATGACTCGTTCAAAATTTTTAAATTGCCTCACCTCCCTCGTGCAAGTCCAGCTCAAATTCCCTACCTCATCGTTAATTATTCAAACCCAACTAACGGAAGGATCTTGCTGCCTGTTGGTGTGGCATAGCAACTATGATCACCAATTTTCAATCGAATTAAACATATAGATCACACGCCCACAACATGTTTGTTGTAATGCCTCAGAGAACCACCTTAGCACACATGCACATTGAATAACAGGACAAGCAGAATCGTTCTGATTATTGGTTGCATTGATGAGGAAGTTAAGTTGTCGGCAACTGACACATGGCAAGGAGAAATCCTCTGTTTGCATCACATTCGTATGGTGTTCACTATATGTCTCCAGATTCGTATACTTATCTCTTTTGTTTAGGTTTTATGTGGTTACTTGTTTAGATAAGCTGTGGCTTTTGTAAGATACTCTTATGAACCTTTGAATTTCATTATGAAACTGGTGGTAATACCACTTTCTTCAAAATAAAAATAAAAAATGTGTCCCCATATTCTTATTGTTTCCTCATTATAGTTTGTGATGTGGTATAAGTATATGGAAGACAAGGGATCATCAAACTCATCAAATCTTTACTTCTCTCTCGTTTTCTCAATATAAAGCACCAAAAGAACCTTCTCTTGCCCAGCAAATTAAAATGGGATGCCAAGAACAGGTCGTGCAATTTTGTTTTTCGT
Organism: Carex kokanica; assembly: GCA_025461125.1. Classification (NCBI taxonomy): domain Eukaryota; kingdom Viridiplantae; phylum Streptophyta; class Magnoliopsida; order Poales; family Cyperaceae; genus Carex; species Carex kokanica. The sequence goes on from JAJGRX010001020.1 coordinate 178,148, forward strand.
TTCCCATGAATTAATGAACAATCATGTGATACCCACACATTTTTGCTGCTTCCCATATTCTTCTTGCAACCAATTTTACAAACAAGTTGCATTATTCAATTCATTGAATAATCATGGAGATTCTGTTTGTCTCATCATCTAATTTATGAATGTGCAGATTGGGAGGCTCTTTAAGACGTTACAACAAACAGTTCGTGGGCACTAAACTAATATTGTTGTTTTCTCCAACGGAAATTGGATATGTCATTGTGCACGTACACTAGTTCTGCCTGGAAACAAAATCAAAGAGAGACGGAGAAAGACATGGAAACGAGAAAATAAGCATGACGATAATTTTATCAAAGGATAAAACTCTATTGTCTTTAACCCTAAATTTTAGATATATGTTTGACAACATATTTTTTTGAAGATAGTTCTTCGTATGGTCTTGAATAAAATAGCGTTTTTAATTAAAATGAAAAAAAATTCTCCTTGATAAGAAATGTGTATGAGCTAAACAATATGTATTAGTTCTACACTACCTAAACATAATATAGACACAACAGTTAAATTATTGGCCAGTTATCCTAATTAAAATTTTCATTTCAAATTAAATCCATCAAGAAACAAAAAATAGATGAATTGATCTTCAAGACTTCAACAGGTGATCCTTGGGAAATTATTGGCCCGTTATCCTAATTAAAATTTTCATTGAGAATTCATTTTTGCCTTCGCATAAGCTTCACATGGTCAAACAAAAAATATGTTTCAGATAAGAGACAGTAAACTCAATCAAGGATCCAGAAACAAGGTGTTGAAGAAAAAAATCGTTTTATAATTCAACTTAACTATTTTTTGACTATACACTTGTATCATGTACAAAATTTACAAGGTACATAAATTCAACAGAGAAACTCTACATTGGATAAGATGCCGAAACAGGCATTCTAGTCCGCTATCCAAGCCTTCAACATTAGATAACAAAGAAGCAATGTCGAGGGCACCATCAATTTTTTGCCCTTTGTATGCAGCACTCTGCTTGTGAAGCAATTTGGAGGCTAGGGACCACTTGCTACACTTTTGCTCGATAGTTTTTTCAGCGAAAGACGAAAACACAGCTTGCAAAAGAGAGAAGGTAAGCTCTCTAGCCTGCATTATAAGGGAAGCACAAGCCAACGATTCTCCAACCATAGATTCAGACTTTCTTGAATTATGGTTTTTAACATTCTTGCATGCCTTCTTTACCAGGTTGCACAAGTCTCTCACACTGCTTTTTGTAGCCTTCGATTCACCCCTTCTAATTGATGATTCTTGATTTTGGATGCAACATTTCATCGCATCCAAATTCTCTCTTGATGTGCTGCAGATGTCTAGCAACTTGATAGACTCTTCGAGTTCTTGGTCAATCCATCTCCTCTGTTGCCATTGGGAGAGGCAGTTTTGGTTGCTAGACATGCGAAGGACATCATTTATGCACTCATAAACATGCCCGACTGCCTTGATTGCATCAAGCATTATTTCATAAGTGAGGAAAGAAGACACCATATAAGCCCTTGCTTTTTTCATCTCTTCTTCTGTCTTGAGCACAAAGGAATGTGATCTTACGGGGAAGCTATTGGATCGGGAGTGGCAAGCCATTTTTGGAACTGTTTCTTAATTGGAAGAACTTCTTTCTTTCTGATGAGTAATATTGGAAAACTAAGAGAGAAGAGGAAGGAATGATGAGTTTGATTTCTTGCCTTGCATCTGCTTATATACCAAATTAACTAATTATGACGAGCTGACAACAAGAATCTCATGAAGTAGGGCTGCTAATTGGACCGGTTTGTCCGTGGACAACCGGGCTGAACAACAACTGGACATAATTCGGACGGGCTGTAATCCGAACGGGCTCAGATACCCAGTTCAGATTCAATTAAAATTTAATACATGAACCGGTCACGGACCAAAACATGAACAATTACCGAACCATGAATTAAGAGCAGCCCGTTTGTGAGCCCGTTTGAGAGCCCGTTTGAACAACCGTTCGTTGGATCGATCTCTCGATCTCTCAGTCACGCCACCTCTCTCTCACGCAGTCACGCCGCCTCTCTCTCAGTCTGAGATCTCTCTCGATCTATCTTTCCTGTGCGGCTGTGCGCTGCCTCTCCTCCGTCACTCCTCTTTGCCTCTCTATAGACAAGTGCGGCTGTGCGCCGCCTCTCCTCCGTCACTTTCACTCCTCTTCGCCTCTCTATAGACAAGGTTTGTTGTTTCATCTTCGCCTCTCTGTTATGATCATAAGTTATGATCCTCTCCATTTGAGACATAAATGCCAAATAATGACCAGAAAGAGAAGAAAGAGCAACTGTATCTGTGGTACCAGTCAATCACCAAAACCAGCACAGAGGGTACCAGGTGGGGTCAAATCCTACTTGCACAAAGGGTCCAACCTGACCCATTAGCACCCCATTAGCAACTGTAATTTGTCTCACACCGATTCTGCTTCTATTCAATTATTATTTTCTTTTGACAAAATTTTAAGTTAATTCTTACATTGTCATGTTATTTTAAGTGAATTGATGGTCTATCTTCTATAATTTAGAGATAATTTACATATGTCAAACTCGTTGGGTATAGAATTTATACAATTGATATCACCTTCCTGATATTGTAACCAGTACAGTTCATTTTTTTTATTTGAGTTTTATGATGGGAAAAGGTACTTTGGTCTTCTCATGACATGTAAAGAGATAATTTCAATTTCTTTCTGATATAATGAAATAATTATGAATACTTTTTATTTGGTCAGGGTTACGCATTACTATGTGTTGGCTTTGCATGTTCTGATGTTGAAGTAGAAACTCAAGATGAAGATGAGGTTAGTTAATTGCTTGAATCAATTTTGGGTTTATTGCTTGAATCAGTGTTAATTAATTGCTTGAATCAATTTTGGGTTTATTGCTTGAATCAATTTTGAATTTCAATTAGTTGTTATAAAGTGTTATGACTTGTGAGGAGTTTGATTTACACCTCGAGTTATATTTCTTTGAAAAATAATGGATTAAATTGTGGTACATTCATGAAGTTTAATGGTCTGTGAAGTTTATGAAATTGTGGTACATTCTGAAAAATTGTGGTGCATTCTGACAAATTGTGATTTGAAAGTTGAGCATCTACAAGGAATTAGAACTTGTATATTATACTTATTTTCTTACTGTTTCTGAGTTTTCTCGGATAGAACTTGTATATTATATTTGTTTATTTATTTTTCTGATCAAAAGCGTCACACAGACTCCCACCTCTCCGTGCACATATAATGTCTAGGAGCAACGGTTTAGCAATTTAAATATAATAGATGCACTATGGTCCAAAATTGACCAAGTAAAACTGATGAATAAAGGACTGAGTTTGCAAGAGTCGTCAGAAGAAATGAACAGGGCCCGATATTGTGATTAAATTGCCTTTATCGGACAGGGCCCGGAATGAAATGAACAGGGCTGGACTTTTGAATGAAACGGACAGAGTCCGAACATCAAATGAACAGGGCCCGGGCTTCTAAAATTGAGTTTGGTTTGGACAGGGCTCGGGCCTTTCCTTCTCCCATTCAATTTGGACAGGGCCTAGATATGTTATTCAAGTTTTTGAACAGGTTATGGGTTGGGTAAAAGGTTGGCCCATTAGCACCCCTATCATGAAGTAAGGTCAACACAATACACATGTGCTGCCACCAGAGGCTCTCTCATATCCAGGTCAGTATTGCAACAGATCTAACCAACAATTAGCTAATGAAAATATGTTTTAAAGTTGGAAATATTCTGCTTGTCTCGTTGTTTGGTTTAATAACATGCTTAATACAACCTGGAGTAGTCATTAAGGTAGACTTTGAGAAGGCATATGACAAGATTCATTGGTCTTATCTTTTAGAGGTCCTCCAAAGTAGGAATTTTGGGGGCAAATGGATTAACTGGATTACTCTATGGTTGAATAGTTCCCAGACTTGTATTAACATCAATGGTGAGAGCACAGACTACTTTTATTGTAAAAGGGGGGTTAGACAAGGGGATCCACTTTCACCTTTTTTATATATCTTGGCTGCAGATACACTTAGTAAATTATTCAATAAGGGTAGACAACATAATATCTTACAAGGTTTAGGATTAGATTGCATGGAAGGTAAAGCTGTCACTAACTGCCACTATGCAGATGACACAATTCTGTTTTTGGCAGCCTCAAACAGGAATGTGGAGACTGCATGGTGGACTATGATAGCCTTTGAAGCCTTGTCTGGGATCAAAATGAACTTTGACAAAACTGCGATGTACCCACTTAATTTACAAGACCCTATAGAATTACATAATATTTTTAGGTGTCAATTAGGAGAATTCCCTATTACATACCTAGGTTTACCTTTACATAATAAAAAACTGCTGGTGAATGACTGGCAATTCCTTATAGATAAAATAGAGAGTAGACTACCTAGTTGGCACAGTCAGCTTCTTTCTATAGGTGGTAGGGCCACATTACTTAATTCAGTTCTTACCTCCATACCTCTTTATACCTTATCAGTCTTTAGAATCCCAGTTACTGTTCTACGTAAAATAGATAAAATAAGAAGAAGATTTTTGTGGCAAGGTTCTGATAAGAAATTCAAATATGCCTTAATGAATTGGGAAACAATTTGTGTTGCCAAACAATTTGGGGGGATGGGGGTCTTAGACCTTAATCAAATGAATATTGCTCTTTTACTCAAATGGTGGTGGAAAGTTAAAAATTCTGAATTCCATGGGATGTGGAAAACCATGATTCTATCTAAATATTATACTCCTCATCCTATGCCTTTGTCTCCTTTTTGGTCTCATATCTTAAAATTAGAAAATTTGGGTAATATTAGTGTAACTTATGAACCAGGAATACATTCCCAAGCTAGATTTTGGACTGATCTGTGGTTTTTAGATTGTTCTTTAGCTACTAGATTTCCAAACCTATACCAAATTTGTAGGAACCGAACTATATTGTTATCTGATGTCATTCACTCTCAAGGGACCACTATCAAGTTTAGAAGAACTTTAGAGGGCACTAACTTACATGATTGGGGGGAACTCTTACATATTATTAGTTTAACTTCGTTCACAAATACCACCGACAAATTGACTTGGCGATGGGAAGCATCAGGGAAGTATACTACTCAATCTCTTTACAAATTTCTGAATTGTAGATGGGAATTACCTATCTTACCACTCATGTGGTGGACTTTACCTGTGCCTCCCAAAATCAGAATCTTTATGTGGTTGACCCAACACAATAAAATTCTTACCAAAGACAATCTGGTTATCAAAGGGTGGACTGGTTCATCATCTTGTGCTTTCTGCTCTGACCCTGAAACTGTTACGCACCTTTTTTTGAAATGTCCATTGTTACAACAAATATGGTTCTGGCTTGGTAAAACCCAAGATCTCATGCATAATTGGTACTCGTTTTTAGATATAATAGACTTTATTGTCCATCTACCAGGAATAAAAAGAACAGGGTTCCAAATAGTATTCAGTGCTCTATGTTGGGTGGTTTGGAAACACCGCAACGATATTTGTTTTAATAACAGTACTGTTCAGACAGCTAGATCACTAATAATGAGGATTAAATCTTTGGCTTTGTTCTGGATAGGCCACCGCAAACAAAAAGTGCAGCTCGCTGTTGAAGAATGGCTACCAGGAGTGGAAGACGCAGTGCCTCTGAATCACTACATGCCGATGGAGATGGTGGTATATCAACCTCCAGAGCTCCCACCCACTGAATGAAGAGGAAGACATACCCAATTTTGCAATTAGATATTCTCCTTAGCCCACTCAGCTGTGGCTTAGTTACTGCAACTTTAGCGTATTTTTGGAGTTTGGATTGTTCTCAGTCTTGGATTTTATCTCTTGTTTTGTGTTTTAAATTCCGAACTGATCAAAGTATTACTCACTGTGGCGAGATGTAGCCAGCTGGGCTAGTATTTTGAGTCTTGTAATTAACTCAATTTCAGAAATGAAATGGGCATTAGCCTTTTTAAAAAAAAAAAATAACATGCTTAATTATTGTGTAATTCTATCAGGAGACAAGACAAACAGGTTGGAGGCGTGCAAAATTCTCTGTGGGCATGCCTTGTTCCAAAGTTTTAAATTGCCTCTCCTCCCTCGTGCAAGTCCAGCTCAAATTTCCTACATCCTCATTTAATATTCTAGCAACCCAACTAACAGAAGGATCTTGCTGCCTGTGGGTGAAGAATAGCAACGGGAAATTTTACAAATTGTCCTACTTTTCAAAATTTTCAAACAAAATACCCCTCCTCTAAAATAATTAACAAAATGCCCTTGTGGGTCCCCATTTCTCCCTTCTTCCCCCTCTCTCCCCCTCCCTCCTATTTACTCTCATCCAATTTTAGCATCTCTCTCATTAGATTTTAATGAGCACATAACCGGCAACAAAATTTTTGTAAATATGCAACAAATTTTTCAATTAGATAACTAATATATGTTATCAAATATATGTTTTGTGCCTTCGGTGCTCAATAGTTGAGGTTAACTCTAATTATTTCATCTCGCTGATACTATATAGGTATGTCGATTTGGTCCATGTGAATTTGAGGTTAATACTGGAACCTCAAAATACTCGGTGAAAATAAATGGAAGGTCATCAGAATGTGTATGTCAAGCATTTCGACTTACCGGCCTTCCTTGTAGTCATATGTTGGCTTGTTGTGGTGATTAATGGCACAAAACAGATTTTCATACACTTTGTCATGATTGGTATTTTATTGAAATGTACCGAAATGCATACTCGGTTCAATTTCATCCTGTACCAGACAAAAGATTTTGGCCGAGCACCGAAGGACCAACTGTGCTCCCTAATTGAAACATATATTAGTTATCTAATTAAAAAATTTGTTGCATGTCTACAAATTTTTTGTTGCCTGTTATGTACTCATTAAAGTCTAATGAGAGAGATGTTAAAATTTGATAAGAGTAAATAGGAGGGAGGGGGAGAGAGGGGGAAGAAGGGAGAAATGGGGACCCCGCAAGGGCATTTTGTAAATTATTTTAGAGGAGGGACATTTTGTTTGAAAATTTTGGAAAGGTGGGCAATTTGTAAAAAATTTTCAATCAAATTAACAGAAAGATTGCATGCCCCGACAACATATTTGTTTGTAATGCGTCAGAGAAACACCTTATTAGCATATATGCGCATTCAATAACTGGACAAGCAGAATTGTTCTAATTATTGAATGCATTGATGAGGAAGTTAAGTTGTTGGCAATTGAGACCTGGCAAGGAGAAAGCCTCTGTTTGCACTACATTTGTAAGTTGTTGACTATGTGTCCCCAGATTCTTATTGTCTCCTCATCATAGTTTGTGATGTAGTATATAAGCTTATGGAAGACAAGGGATCATCAAACTCATCATATATTTTATTCTCTCGTTTTCTCAATATAAATTTTTAAAGAACCTTTTTTTGCCAAGCAAATTAAAATGGCATGCCACAACCGATCAGTTAGTTTCCCAACAAGTTCCCATCCCTTTGTGCTCAAGGCAGAAGAAGAACTTAACAAACTAAAAACTTCTGCTGGATCTACTTCCCTTACTAATGAAATATTTCTCGATGCAATCAAAGCAGTTGACCGTGTTTATGAGTGTATCAATGACCTCCTCCGCATATCTAGCAACCAAAATGGGCTCTCACACGTGCAAATAAGGAGGTGGATTGACCAAGAGCTGGAGGAGTCTATCAAGCTGCTTGACATGTGCAGTACATCAAGAAATAACTTGGATGAAATCAAATATCATATCCAAAATCGAATTAGCAATTTAGAAGGGGTGAATCAAAAGACTATAAAGAGCAGAGTGCTCTTCTACAATCAGCTGGTAAAGAAAGCAAACAAGGATGTAAAGAAGCAAGTGGCTAGAAATAGTGAATCCATGGCTGGAGATGCTTTGGCCATTGTTTTTCTTTTGAGTGAGACAAGAAATATCACCGTTTCTCTTCTCCGCTCTGTTTTTCCCTCTTTGTCAAAGCAAGCAGTAAGTGGTAAATCTGGCAAGTTGCACTTCGTCTCAAGTCTTATTCAGAAAAGAAGAATTATGTGCAAAAAGGAGCAAGACAATGAGATTTTGGATATTGCTTCTTTGAGAGCCAATGTTTTAAAACTAGAGATTGGATTGGAATCTTTGTTTAGAAATATTATCCAGTGCCGAGTTTGTCTTCTAAATATTTGTAGCTCATAAATATTTTGTAGTTTGTAATTTGTACACACAAGGGTATAGAAAGAGATTAATCAAATATGACTTGTACTCCCTTTTGGTGCTGACACTTTTTTTATTTCATCAGTCCTAATAATTTCAACTTGATTTTTGAGGGATATACACGAAATTTCTCCAGTAGATTACTAAGAGGTGCTTTAGAAGAACATTTTTTGTTACCCTTGGAAATGTTGTATACTAACAAATAAAATAATTTTTTCATCGCCAACAAGAAAATATGGTACATGTTCATAAGTGTACTTGCCATACTCTCATAAAATGAAAAGAACATATTTGCAATTAAGAAACAATATTTTATAAAATGACCCCCACGAACAATTTGACCTCCTTCTGCCCTCCCCTCTTTGCATCTCTGCAACGCAAACCTCTGATATTCAGCATGTTGTCCGACTTCGGATTACATTGATATCATTTCTGATAAGCAGGACATCTATGTACCCTACTATGGCGACGAGCCTGTCTTTCAGGGTGTCCATGATGTTGAGATTGTCGATGCGGTGTTTAACGTTGGCCACACGATTGTCGGGGATGACGGCGAGGTAATATTTAAATTTTACTTAATTATGAAATTTCTTTACAATTTGCAATAAACTAACTTCTAAATTGCTACAAGGTGATGTGTCAGAATACAACATCTTGACAGATTTTGGCACCGAGGATGACGGGTTGTATTCTCAGTATTACAGTCTGACTCATAGGATACCTCCTGCTTATCAGCCGGGCTATATTCAGACAAACCCCATCTTGAAATTTCCTGGAGTCTCCACACAGCAGGAGCACATATCCTCCTGTGTACCCTTTGCTCGATGACCTGATTGGGAGGCAAGCATGGTCATTCAGTTAGCCTGAGTCTAGACAGACTTAGGCTTTTGGTCCAGGAGTCCAGCAGACATCTAATCCTCACTCAGAGATTGAGGAGGAGGACACCGCCGAGGACTATGATGTTGATGAGACGCCACTCTCCAGGCGGGGTAGGGGTGGAGGAAGAAGAAAACGAGAAAAGTATTTAGTCCAGATCAGTAGGCATTGATTTGGTCTGTTAGTTATTCTATTTGAGAGTGTTTATTATCGTAGTATTTTACTGTTTGACAGACTGTTTATTTTTATCGCATATTTGACTGTTTGAATTACTGTTTATTTAGTTGTTTAGTATTTCTTATTATTATTTTTTGTTTATTTTAATATCATTCCATCCAACATATCAAACAAAAATCAAACAAACGACAATTAAAATAATCAAACGACAATTAAACACGCACGACATATCAAACAAACCTACATTTAAAATAAACAAATAAAAAACAAATAGAAACATAAATCTGTTTTTCAAAAAACATAAAAAATATATCATTTTGTCTTAAAAAAAATAGAAGATGGACGCAACATGAGGTTGTGTCCATTATAAATGTGTGGACGATCCATGATAAATCTGGAATTCTAACAATTTCGTGATTTTTCGGTTTATTTTTTTTTGGGGAATGGTATTTTTAAAAATTTCGGTGCAAATTGAGTGGCTCATTCGAACATCATAACAAACAGTTCGTGGGCACTAAATTAACTAATATTGTTATTTTCTTGGACTGAAAATTGGATAATTGACCTGAAGCTACAGATTTGCACTAAACTAATATTGTTATTTTCTTGGACTGAAAATTGGATAATTGACCTGAGGCTACAAATCTGTCGTTGTGCACTTGCACTATCTCGTTACACGAAAGAGTACAGACTACAGAGCCTAGGAAAAAGAAAGCAAGAGAGACAGAAAGACAGATTTGGAAACGAGATAAGCATAGGGATCCTTTATCCGAGGAGAAGCTCTATTTCTCTTTATCCCTTCATTTTAGATAATGTTTGACAACATATTTGAAAATAAATATTTGGATAGTCTTGAATAAAATAGCGTTATAACTTAATATGACGAACATTCTCCTTGATAAATTTTTTGCATTGGCTTGGCAATATGTATTAGTTCTACTTGACAAAAATATAAGAGTGAGGCTATGGTGCTATGCATAGCACCAATGGCTAGTGTACTACGGCTCAATATGGTACTTTTTAAAATCCTAACGGTCGATCCGACCGTTCAATGTGATATCCATATGAATATGTACTTGCAAACTAAATTTTATATTTTTTCAAATTTGTTTACTATTTTTTCAGATAGGTAGAAAAATCAGTGTTTTTTGAAAATTCTGGACCATCAAAATTCTACCTATCTGAAAAAATAGTAAAAAAATTCGAAAAAATATAAAATTTAGTTTGCAAGTACATATTCATATGGTTATCACATTGAACGGTCGGATCGACCGTTAGGATTTTAAAAAGTACCATATTGAGCCGTAGTACACTAGCCATCCGTGCTATGCATAGCACCATAGCCTCACTCAAAATATAATATGTTTTAGTTCTACACGTCAAAAATATAATCTGTATTAGTTCTACACGACATATAGACAGCAGTTGAGGTTTTGTAGCATAATCAATCAATTAGAAGTCATTACAAAATAAACCAACTATAAATAAAAATAGGATGAATTGATCTTCAATAGTAGATCCATCGGAAATTTTTGTTCCATTATTTTAAAATTTTCAAGGAAAATTCTTTTTTGCCATGACATAGTCTTCACTGTGTCAAAAAAGAAAGAAAAGAAAATTGTCTTCTTGACTTTTCTGTTCACATATGATTCAGTTAAGAGATGAAAACTCAATCCAGGATCCACAAAAATGGTATTGAAGCAGAAAATCATTTTATAATTCAACTTTAGTATTTTTTTACTATACACTTGTATCATCTACAAAATTTACAAGGTACATAAATTCAACAGAGAAACTCTGCATTGGATAAGATGCCGAAACAGGCATTCTAGTCCGCTATCCATGCTGTCAACATTAGATAACAAAGAAGCAATGTCGAGGGCGTCATCAATTTTTTCCCCTTTGTATGCGGCACTCCGCCTGTGAAGCAATTTGGAGGCTAGGGACCACTTGCTAAACTTTTGCTCTATAGTTTGTTCAGCGAAAGAGGAAAACACAGCTTGCAAAAGAGAAAAGGTAAGCTCTCTAGCCTCCGTTATAAGGGAAGCACAAGCCAACGATCCTCTATCGAAAGATTGACTCTTTCTCGAATTATGTTTCTTAACATCCTTGCATGCCTTTTTTATCAGGTTGCTCAAGTCTCTCACACTGCTTTTTGTAGCCTTTGATTCACCTCTTCTAATAGCTGATTCTTGGTTTTGGATGTAACATTTCATCGCACCCAAGTTCTCTCTTGATGTGCTGCAAATATCCAGCAAATTGATAGACTCTTCGAGTTCTTGGTCAATCCATCTCCTCTGTTGCCATTGTGAGAGGCAGTCTTGGTTGCTAGACATGCAGAGGACGTCATTGATGCACTCATAAACATGCCCGACTGCTTTGATTGCATCGAGCATAATTTCGTAAGTGAGGAAAGAAGACCCCACATAATCCCTTACTTTGTTGAGCTCTTCTTCCACCTTGAGCAGATAAGAATGCGACCTTGCGGGCAAGCTGTTGGATCGGGAGTGGCAAGCCATTTTTTGGAACTGTTTGTTAAAAGAAAGAGCCTCTTTCGGGTGATTGATATTGGAAAAATAAGAGAGAAATGGAAGGTATGATGAGTTTGATGAGATCCCTTGGCTTGCATCTGCTTATATACCAAATTCACAAATTATGACGAGCAGACAACAGGAATCTCATGAAGTAAGGTCAACACAAAACACATGTGCTGCCAACAGAGGCTCTCTCTTATCCAGGTCAGTATTGCAACAGATCTGAGCAACAATTTATATATCAAAATATATTGAATAATTAGAAAGATTTTACTTGTCTTGTTGTTGGGCTTACTTATATGCTTAATTATTTTGCAATTATATCAGGAGACAAGAAAAACAGGTTGTAGGTGTGCAAAATTCCTTTTGTGAGCATGTCTCGTTCCAATGTTTTATATTGCCTCTCCTTCCTCCTCTTTTAATATTCTAGGAACCCAACTAACAGACAGTGGCGGAGCTACGTGGACGCAGGGGTAGGCAGTAGGCACTTGCCTACCCCTGGAAATTTTTTTTTTCTTTTAGACCGGTATTTTTTGGACTTTGTCTACTCCTGATTTTGGGCTTTGCCTACCCCTGCCCTGCGCCTCAGCGCCTGCGCTGCGCGAAGTAACGAGAAAACAAAAAAAAAAAAACTCGCAGAGACAGAGAGGAGAGGCGAAGCAGAAGAAGTGAAGAACCGACTACCTCTGAAAGAAGAAGCTCCGCCTCTGTCTCTGGAAGAAGCTCCGTTAATTTTTCGTTCAAACCCAAATTCGTTAATTTTTTCAAACCCGAGCCGTTAATTTTTTCGAATCCGAATCCGATTATTGCCTACCCCTGGCTCAAATTCTAGCTCCGCCACTGCTAACAGAGGCATCTTGCTTGCTGTGGGTGAGGCCATAGCAACTATTATTACCCACTTATATTCGAATTAATCAAATAGATTTCACGCCCAAGACATGTTTGATGCAATGCCTCAGAGAACCACCTTTTTAGCACATTAGCGCATTCAATAACAGGACAAGAAGAATCGTTCCGATTATTGAATGCAATAATTAGCAGGTTAAGTTGTCGGCAACTGACACCTGGCAAGGAGAAAGCCTCTGTTTTCATCAGATTCTTATTGTCTCCTCATCATAGTTTGTGATGTGGTATATAAGTATATGGAAGACAAGGGATCATCAAATACATCTGACCTTTTCTTCTCTCTCATTTGCTCAATATAAATCACCAAAAGAATCTTTTTCTTGCCAAGCAAATCAAAATGGCATGCCACAACCGATCAATTAGTTTGCCCACAAGTTCCCATCCCTTTGTGCTCAAGGCAGAAGAACAACTGAGCAAATTAAAAGCTTCTGTTGGATCTACTTCCCTTACTTATGAAATAATCCTCGATGCAATCAAAGCAGTCAGTTGTGTTTATGAGTGCATCAACGATCTCCTCCACATGTCAAGTTACCAAGATGGGCTCTCACACAAGCAACAAAGGAGGTGGATTGACCAAGAGCTGGAGGAGTCTATCCAGCTGCTTGACATGTGCAGTACATCAAGAGATAACTTGGATGAAATCAAATATCATATCCAAAATCTGTAATTGGCAATTAGAAGGGGTGAATCAGAGACTATAAAGAGCAGAGTGCTCTTCTACAATCAGCTGGTAAAGAAGGCAAACAAGGATGTAAAGAAGCAAGTGGTTAGAAAGAATGAATCTATGTCTGGAGATGTGTTGGCCATCATTTTGCTTATGAGTGAGACAAGAAATATCACCGTTTCTCTTCTCCACTCTGTTTTTTTCCTGTTTGTCGAAGCAAGCAGTAAGTGATAAAACTGGCAAGTTGCACCAGGTGTCAAGTTTCGTTCAGAAAAGAAGAATTGTGTGCAAAAAAGAGCGAGGGAATGAGATTTTGGATATTGCTTCTTTGAGAGTCAATGTTGAAAAACTAGAGATTGGATTGGAATCTTTGTTTAGAAATGTTATCCAATGTCGAGTTTGTCTTCTGAATATTTGTAGCTCGTAAATATTTTGTAGTTTGTAAATTTGTACACAAGTGTATAGAATGAGATTAAACTAATTTGCAACTGAGAAACAATATTGTATAATACGACTTGAACTCCCTTTTGCTGCTGACACTTCTTTGATTTCATCAGTCCATCTAATTTCAAATTTGGTTTTGTTTCTTAATATTTTTTTATTAATAAGAGGTGCTTTAGAAGAAATTTTTTTGAACTGTTGTTTGTTAACTAATAAAATTTTCATTTCCCAAAGAAAATAAAGTATTTTTCAATGCCAACAACAAAATATGGTACATGTGCAAGTGTAATTACCATACTCTCATAAAATAAAAATAATAATATTGCGGCTTATACACAAAACTCACAAATCAGGACGTGGAGACGACAAGAATCTGATAAAACAAAGTCAACAACGTAATCATGTGGTGCCAACTGAGATTTCCCCTTGCCAGCTAACTCTTACCAGCATGATGATTATTCAATAACAGAGAGATTTGATTCTTCTTGTCTATCGAACTGCTTTTATTTAAGTACACTAAACTAATTTTGTAATTTTCCTATCTGAAGAAATTTGTTATTTCTCTGATTGAAATGGAATTCTCGACCTGAGGCTACAAGATCTGTCATCGTTCATGTCGCACATCAAGACCTGAGAGAGAGAGAGAGATAAACTTCTGTAACAAAGGGAGGCGCATGCTCATGGGCACAAATCTTCTGCCGGATCCGGATTAAGAGGGATCCCAACAGGAGTCAGCAAGGATGTTTGGTATTTCTTGTTTTTTTTTACATCTTTTCTGTTTTACTTATAGTTGGTTAGTCGTTTGTGGTTTCTATTTATTATCACCACCGTGATGTTTTTAAAGTGGTAGTATTGTATGGAGAGAGATGTATAAACTCTATATTTATTTAATCACATCGTTTGGCAGCTGCTGCCAACATTTCAAAAAGAGAGAGAGAGAGAGAGAGTTGACAGCCACAATCAAGCTTTCCCAAAAAAAAAGGGATAGAGAGAGACAGAGAAGAAAATATATCCCTCTTTATTCATAAATTTACATAGATGTTTGACAACATATTTAGAGATAGCTTTTAGAATAATCTTAAATAAAATATAGTTATAATAACTTGAAAAAAGAAAAATTTACTGATAAAAGTTAAAGTATTGCTTGATCAATATGTATTGGCTCTGCGATAAATAAATGTAACACATGGACAACAGTCTAGATTTTGGGGCACAATCCATCAATTAAACTTTCTTACAAAATAAATCCAACTGTAAATTAATTTTATTAACTTTTTTGTTTAAGGGTTCCGGTACACCCAACATCTTTTTAGATGCTATTTTTGAAAATTGAACCAACATCTCTCCCAAGAGACACGAGAGCTCGTGTCACTGCACTAAACATACAGTTCCAACTGTAAATTAAAATATAATGAATAGATCTCATTAGAAAATCCATCAGGAATTTTTCGTTTATTATAGTAACATTTTAATCAAGAATTCATATTTACCATCACTCAAGGTTCACTGTATAAATCAAAACTGTCTTTTTTGCCTGACAACTTACCCATGGAATTAATATACATTGTCAAAAAAATAAATCAAACAAAACTGTCTTGTTTGTTCACTTAAGTTTCATATAAGAGATGAAAATTCAATCAAGGATCCACGAAAATGGTATTAGTCAAAGAAGAGATCATTTTATAATTCAACTTTAAGTGTTTTTGACTATACACTTGTATAATGTACAAAATTTACAAGGTACATAAATTCAACAGAGAAACTCTACATTGGATAAGATGCCGAAACAGGCATTCTAGTCCGCTATCCAAGCCTTCAATATTAGATAACAAAGAAGCACTGTCGAGGGCACCATCAATTTTTTGCCCTTTGTCTGCAGCACTTTGCTTGTGAAGCAATTTGGAGGCTAGGGACCACTTACTACACTTTTGCTCGATAGTTTTTTCAGCGAAAGACGAAAACACAGCTTGCAAAAGAGAGAAGGTAAGCTCTCTAGCCTGCATTATAAGGGAAGCACAAGCCAGTGATCCTCCATCCAAAGATTCACACTTTCTTGAATTATGCTTCTTAACATCCTTGTATGCCTTTTTTACCAGGTTGCTCAAGTCTCTCACACTGCTTTTTGTACCCTTTGATTCACCCCTTCTAATTGCTGATTCTTGATTTTGGATGTAAGATTTCATTGCATCCAAGTTCTCTCTTGATATGCTGCAGATGTCTAGCAACTTGATAGACTCTTCGAGTTCTTGATCGATCCATTTCCTCTGTTGCCATTGTGAGTGGCCGATTTGGTTGCTAGACATGCAGAGGAGGTCATTGATGCACTCATAAACACACTCGATGGCCTTGATTGCATCAATCATTATTTCGTAAGTGAGGGAAGAAGACCCCACATAAGCCCTTACTTTGTTGAGCTCTTCTTCAGCCTTGAGCAGAAAGGAATGTGACCTTGCGGGCAAGCTATTGGATCGGGAGTGGCAAGCCATTTTCTGGAACTGTTTGTTAAATGAAAGAGCGTCTTTCTGGGGATTGATATTGGACAACTAAGAGAGAAGAGAAAGGTATAATGAGTTTGATCCCTTGGTTTGCATCTGCTTATATACCAAATTCACAAATTATGACGAGCAGACAACAAGAATCTCATGATGTAAGGTCAACCCAATACACATGTGCTGCCAACAGAGGCTCTCTCTTATCCAGGTCAGTATTGCAACAGATCTAACCAGCAATTTACTTATCAAAATATGTTGAATAATTAGAAAGATTCTACTTGTCTCGTTGTTGGGTTTACTTATATGCTAAGAGTAGTTCTTTTTGGACACAAAACAAACAGGTTGTGGGCGTGCAAATCTTTTGTCATGCATGCTTCACCTGTAGGCAACAAGATCCGGGGAGCATGGACAATGAATATCTAATTTTATGGAGAGGGAAATATGATGCTAGAATAATTAGTTTAGAAGGTTAATTAATTTTAAGGAATTTTTTAATAAACTTAGATGCAAATCATTTGTGCTATTCTCATTCAGTTTGGGTGTCAACGAATCCTTTTTATCCGTTTAACTTATCTATATGGTATTTGATAAGATATGTATGGACAAAAACATAATTTTGTTAACTTAACAATGAATGATACGGATTAGAAAAAAAAATTGTTAGCTTATTAAGTAACGGTACGGATTAAAAATTGGTAACGGTACGGATTAAAAAATTGGTAGCATGCGTTGAGAAACAATGTAAATTTTTATTTTACTTTAGTTCTTACATTTCAATCTTTTTTTAATCTTTTTTTGCTCAAATGTTTTGAGCTCCCTTTTTTTACCATTCTAGTTACAAAAGTACCCTTGTAACTCCTATCATAATAAGAGTTATACTACAAGAATATGTTATTATCAGTGAGGATAAAAATACCTTTTACTATCGGTATCGTTGCGCACACTGCCATCGGTAATAGGAATATTCTCCAGAATAACAATTTCTGTCGTTGTCGGGTTATCCTCGGCAATAGATACTTTTTACCTGCAGATAGTGGCAGATTCAAGTTATTCTATAGGATAATTGATAAATATATCATTATATATGATATTTTTTTCATACGAAGAACTATATAATTTTTGTTATTATGATTAGATTGATTAATTTATAAAATATTTTATATAATTATTTAGCAATTTATGACA
This sequence comes from Carex kokanica, assembly GCA_025461125.1. Taxonomy (NCBI): domain Eukaryota; kingdom Viridiplantae; phylum Streptophyta; class Magnoliopsida; order Poales; family Cyperaceae; genus Carex; species Carex kokanica. The sequence goes on from JAJGRX010001020.1 coordinate 195,660, forward strand.
AATTAATTTATTTAACATTTTATATAATTTATAATGAGTGAGCTTATGCATAGCCCATATTGGTCTATACAATGGATTAATTTTCAAAATCCAAACAATTGATCTAAACCGTAAACATTATTTCCATATGAAATATATTTTTAGATCAAATCTAACATTTTTTTAGATTTTTTTTACTATTTTTTATATAGGTAAAAAATCATTTCATTTGATACAAATCTAAAGATTCTAGACCATTCAAAAGTAGTGATTTTTATCTATAAAAAAAATTAAAAAAAATTACAAATGCAAATTTTAGTCTGCAAGTGCATTTTCATATGAAAATTATATTAAACAGTTTATACCGACTACTTGGACTTTGAAAATCAAAATACTGTTCAGTAGTACATGGGACTAAATTCTGCGCGTAGACCTAGTCCACATACCACCTCTCAATTCTGCGCAAACTAGGTCTACGTTCGTACTTATTAAGGTTCGAGATTTTGCCAATTGCAGGCTCACTCCGGAATTTTTCTTTTAAATGCTAACTAATTTTTTTTCTGTATTTCTGAGCTGTAGACAACTAATTGAGAAACTACAAAAAAAAAATTAATGTACTAAAAAATAAGATCCAGATCACAAATGGCAATTAGCCAAGCTGGCAGCTCATCAAGTCGCCTGGAGTTTCCATAATTTTGATATATAATTTTTGATGCAGCATCAAACTTTTAAAATAAAATAAAATAAAATAAAAGGAGAACCATATTACACTCCTTTCGTTATATTTAAAGCCGATATTTCGAATTTATTTTGTCCACAAGGGCAGCAAAAAGTGTTTCTAAACTATGCAGGTCAAAACACTATTTAAGAAATCTCCTAAAGAGAAAAAACAAAACAAGTGAATAGCAGGAAATAATCCGACATTTTTATTAATACCCAAAGTCCATAAAAAATTATTAAAATAACCACCGGCTCAAATCTTTATTAAAAATACCCATACCGGCCAATTATTGGCCGGATCCGATTAAAAAGCCCAACCGGCCAATAATTGGCCGGATCCGATTAAAGAGCCCAACCGGCCAATTATTGGCCGGTTCCGATTAAAGAGCCCCAACCGGCCAATAATTGGCCGGTTCCGAGGTTAATTCGGTTCTATAAATTGGCATGCACACTCCCTCTTCTCTCTCACAATTCATTTCGTCAAATTTCACACTCTCTCTCCTCGATTGAGCAGATTCTCCCGGATTTCTCCCTCTCCTCCCAGATTTGCAAGTAAGTCCCTATTATTTGTTGGAATTTATTTTTTAGAGTAAACTAGTTGTAAAATGTTAGAAATTGTTAGTAATTACCATAATTTGTATAATTAGTAGAAATAGTTGAAATTAAATAGTAATTAGAGTAATTAGTCAAATTTAGGGTATACAGTTTATGATTTAGGTCAATATATTTTTAATTAAGTATAATTAGCATTGGTGGCTATATAATTAGCATTGTTGACTTTTTTTTTAGTATAATTAGGTAAATTAAGCCTATTTGATCAGTATAATTAGGTATAATTAGGTATATTAAGCTTATTTAAATTAGGTAAATTAAGCCTATAATTAGGTAAATTAGTATAATTAGGTATAATTAGTATAATTAGGCCAATTAGTATAATTAGATAAATTAAGCCTATTAGTAAAATTAGGCCAATTAGTAAAATTAGGCCAATTAGTATAATTAGGTAAATTAAGCCTATTTAAATTAAGCCTATAATTAGGTAAATTAGCATATTGTACCGTCGTGAAGCCTATTTGATCAGATTTTACCGTAAGTAAGCCAATTTGATCAGTTTTTACCGTAAGTAAGCCTATTATTTCCGTTTTAAGCGTAATTAATTTTATTTTAGATGTTGTGACCGGTGTAAAGCATATTTTAGCCGTTTTTAGCGTAGTTGAGCCTATTTTAGCGGTTTTTACCGTTATTGATTATTTTTTAAACGTTTTTAGCGTTATTAATTATATTTTATCCCTTTTTAGCGTAATTAAGCCTATTTTAACATTTTTTACCGTTATGAAACATATTTTAGCCGTTTTTACCATTATTGAGTCCATTTTAAACGTTTTTAGCGTTATTAATTGTACTTTATCAATTTTTAGCGTAATTAAGCCTATTTTAACTATTTTTACCGTTATGAATCATATTTTAGCGGTTTTTTTCCGTTATTTAAAATTTTTTAAACGTTGTTAGTGTTATTAATTATACTTTATCCCTTTTTAGCGTAATTAAGCCTATTTTAAATATTTTTACCGTTATTCTACTATATTTTAGCTGTTTTTATAGTTTTGAGTCTACTTTAGACGTTTTTTAGCGTTATTAATTGTACTTTATCAATTAGTTTTTATAGTTTTAACTAATTTTAGTTAATTTCAATTAATTGTTATTAATTAAAATTAATTTTCATTAATTTTCATTAATTAAAATTAAATAATAAAATTAACTACAATTAATTAAAATTAATTAAAAGTAATTAATTACTTAAAATGAATTAAATTAAATTAATTTATTAAAATTACTTTATAAAATAAATTTATTAAAATAAATTTATTAAAATAAATTTATAAAATAAATTTATAAAATAAATTTCTTAAAATTTATTAAAATTAAGTAAAATTAATTAATTAAAATTAAGTAACATTAATTAATTAAAATTAAGTAAAATTAATTAATTACAATTAATTAAAATTAATTACAATTAATTAATTACAATTAATTACAATTAATTAATTACAATTAATTACAATTAATTAATTACAATTAATTACAATTAATTAATTACAATTAATTACAATTAATTAAAATAAATTAATTACAATTAATTAAAATAAATTAATTACAATTAATTAATTACAATTAATTAAAATAAATTAATTACAATTAATTAAAATTAACTAAAATAAATTAAATTCAATTAATTAATTTTAATTAATTGTAATTAATTAATTACAATTAAGTAAATTTAATTAATTACAATTAATTAAAATTAATTACTTACAATTAAGTAAAATTAATTAGTTACAATTAAGTAAAATTAATTAATTACACTTAACTAAGCTCAACTACAATTAATTTAATTAAATTAAAAAAAATTACAACTAACTAAAATTAATTCAAATTAATTGAACTTAATCTAAAAGAATTTAAACTATTTAAAACTAATTAACATTAATTTTAATGAAGTTAATTAACTTTAATTACAATTAATTACAATTAATTACAAACATTTAAAAATAAAAAATAATTAAAATAATTAAAAAAAAAAATTACCTGGGCGCTGCGCTGCTGCCTCTGCTGCCTCTGCCTCTTCAGCTGTGGGAAGAAGGTGAGTAATTTGGGGTTAATATAGGGGCTGAAACAGTAAAAAGTCATTAAAGCACGGGGCCGGCCAATTATTGGCCGGTTTGGCTTTTTAATCGGTACCGGCCAATAATTGGCCGGTTTGGCTTTTTAATCGGTACCGGCCAATTATTGGCCGGTATGGGTATTTTTAATAAAGATTTGGGAGCATGGGTAATTTTAATAATTTTTTATCGACTTAGGGTATTAATAAAAATGTCGGGAAATAATGAAGTTATATTTACTGACAACAACAACAACAACAATATTTAGGAAACTATATTAATATATATATATTACTGGTCAATCTGTTCTATGAATTTATATCTCTATTTTTAAAGTTCAAACAGCTGATTTGAATCACCAAACATAATTTTCATATAAAAATGTATTTGGAGATCAAATTTTGCATAGCAAGATCCTTGTGAGTAATATATATTACAGGTCGATCTGTTCTATGAATTTATATCTCTGTTTTTAAAGTTCAAACAGCTGATCTGAATCACCAAACATAATTTTCATATAAAAATGTATTTGGAGATCAAATTTTGCATAGCAAGATCCTTGTGAGTAAGCTTTGTGCCTTACAAGCCAATGCTCGGAAAACTGGCTGAAACCGAAGCCTGTTCTTCTCATCCCTGTTTGGCTATGTCATCTTTCTTTTTCCTCATCTCTTTGAAAAGTTCAAATCAAATTAAAAAAACCACTAAGATTTTCTCTTGCTAGACATGCTGCTGTCAATGGACGAAACATGACAACTCAGGTGAACCAACCCACTTCACTTGAAAGCTGTAAACAAATAATGTGCACGCCTGCAGCCTGTTTGTTTTAGGTCCTAAAAGAACTACTCTGTTAGCATATAAGTAAACCCAACATCAAGACAAGTAGAATCTTTCTAATTATTCAATATATTTTGATAAGTAAATTGTTGATTAGATCTGTTCAGAGCCTCTGTTGGCAACACGTGTATTGTGTTGACCTTACATCATTAGATATTTGTTGTCTGCTCGTCATAATTAGTGAATTTGGTATATAAGCAGATGCAAACCAAGGGATCAAGCTCATCATACCTTCCTCTTCTATCTTAGTTTTCCAATATCAATCACCAGAAAGAAGCTCTTCCAAATAAGGAACAGTATAAAAAATGGCTTGCCACTCCCGATCGAACAGCTTGCCTTCAATGTCGCATTCATTTGTGCTTAAGGCGGAAGAAAAGCTCACCAAAGTAAGGGCTTATGTGGGGTCTTCTTCCCTCAATAACGAAATAATGCTTGATGCAATCAAGGCCATCGGGCATGTTTATGAGTGCATCAATGACGTTCTCTTCATGTCCAGCAACCAGAACTGCCTCTCACAATGGCAACAGAGGTGGATCGACTAAGAACTTGAAGAGTCTATCAATTTGCTGGACATTTGCAACACATCAAGAGAGAACTTGGGTGCGATGAAATGTTACATCCAAAATCAAGAATCAAGCAATTAGAAGAGGGGAATCAAAGGGTACAAAAAGCAGTGTGAGAGACTTGATCAGCCTGGTAAAGAAGGCATGCAAGGATGTTAAGAAGCATAATTCCAGAAAGAGTGAATCTTTGGATGGAGAATCGTTGGCTTGTGCTTCCCTTATAATGCAGGCTAGAGAGCTTACCTTCTCTCTTTTGCAAGATGTTTTTTGCTCTCTCGCTGAACAAACTATCGAGCAAAAGTGTAGCAAGTGGTCCTTAGCCTCTAAATTGCTTCTTTGTTATCTAATGTTGAAGTCTTGGATAGCGGAATAGAATGTCTGTTTAGGCATCTTATCCAATTTAGAGTTTCTCTCTTGAATTTATGCACCTTGTAAATTTTGTACATGATACAAGTGTATAGTAAAAAAAAATTACTTGAATCAGAATTATAAAATGATTTTTTGCTTCAATATCATTTTTGTGGATCCTTGATTGAATTTTCATGTCTTATCTGAACCATATCTGAGCAAACAGCTCGAGAAGACAATTTTCTTTATTTGTCCGGTGAAGCTTATGTGAAGGCAACAAATAATTCTTCATGAAAATGTTAGGTTAATGGATGAAGAATGTACAATTCATGGATATCCTAATGAAGATGAATTCATCCTACTTTTTTTTAAATAAGATAGGGATCAAGCCCCTAATGTTATATTTTATTGATATAATAAAAATAAGATGCAATCAAAAGAGTCAAAAAGTATGAAATTGCTTACTGAGTATTAATTGAGCAGAAAAATATGAAATTAAACTTACATCTCTCGTCAATTCATCCTATTTTTATTTACAGTTGGATTATTTTTTAATTATTCTAATTGAGGTATTGTGCCACAAACTGTTGTTTATATATTATACTTATGTGGTGTAGAACCTCCATGTGATATCAAGGATATAATTCAAGTGCTAGGTACAGTAGAATCAGAGGGGGGCATGGATTTGGAAGCATAGTCTGGCATAGACTCGGATGAGGAACTCTTGGACATGTAGCCTTGCAAAGCTGCATTATTGAATGTTTTTCAAAAAAAAAAATTGTGTCTTTTGGTATTGAGAAGCAAGTAGACTGTTCTGATAATTGTGTATTTTTGTTTTGTCTGATTTAGATATTCTCAGCAGTGGTTGTAGTAGGGTTTATTTCTGTTCTGTTGGATGATTTTAGAAACAAGTTGTAATGGTTTTTGCTTTGTAATAAATGTAAGGGGATTGTTTTGGTACTTGATCCTGTGAACATTTGATTTCAATGGAAATTGGTGAGCAGTACCCTCACTTTTGTCAAAAAAAAAATGCCGTGTAGAACTATTACATATTATATTTTTGTCGTGTAGAACTAGTACATATTGCTTAGCCAATAAGCATTTTTTTCAAGGAGAATTTGTCATTTTTTTTAATGCTATTTTATGCAAGACCATCCGAAGAATTACCTTCAAATATGTTGTCAAACAAATATACATATAAAAGTTATCCCCATGCTTATCTTGTTTCCAAATAGTGTGCATGCACGATGACAGATTTGTAGCCTCAGCACAATTATCCAATTAGTTTAGTGCCCACCAACTGTTTGTTGTAACATCTTGAATAGCCACACAGTCTGCACATTCATAACTTAGATGATGAGAGAAACAGAATCTCTGTGATAATTCAATGAATTTAATAATGCAACTTGTTTGTAAATTTGGTTGCAAGGAGAATAAGGGAAGCAGCTAAAATGTGTGGGTATCACATTATTGTTCATTAACTCATGGGAAAGGAAAAAACAAAATTGCACGCCCACAACCTGTTTGTTGTAAGGCCAGAAAGAGCCACTCTGTAAACACATGCATGCTTAAACAAAACAAGAAGTTTGATCTACAAGGAGAATCAAATCTCTCTGGTAAGAGTTATCTGGCAAGGGGAAGCCTCAATTGGCACCACATGAGTATGTTGTTGACTTTTTTTATCAAATTTTTCTTGTATCGACGTTATGATTAGTATATTTGGTATATATATAAGCAGCAGATGATAAGCAATGGATCAAAGTCAGGAATTCTCTCTTACCTTTTCCCTTTATCTGTCAGAAAAAAAACAAATAGAAAAATGGCATGCCATACCCAGTTCATTAGCTTACCCACGGGATCCCATCCTTTTGTTCTCAAGGCAGAATAAGAGCTGAACAAATTAAAAGCTTTTGTGGCATCCCCTTCGCTCTCAAGCGAAATAATGCTTGATGCAGTTAAAGCAGTGGGGCAAGTTGATGAGTGTATCAACAATTTCCTCTGCATTTCAAGCATAAAAAATGGCATCCCTCAGTCTAATTAAAGGAGATTCATCGATCCAGAGCTTGAAGTGTCAATCAAGTTGATTGACATCTGCAGCGTATCAAGAGAGAACATGGATTCAATCAAAGCTCAGCTCCAAGATCTTGAATTAGTGCCTAGAAGAAAACTGAATCTGAAGTGATAATGAAAAGAAAAGTTAAATAGTACAATCTCTTGGTGAAGAAAGCCAAAAAGGATGTAAGAAAATACTGGCTGTCAAAAAGTGTGAATATTCAAGCTGTAGAATCCTCTGATGTTGACTCACTCTTGTTGAAGATCAGAGAGTTTACCATCTCTATGCTGCAATCACTTTTTTAAATTTGCCGAAACAAATAGTTGGGCAAAAGACCAGTAAGTAGCCTGCTGTCAGGAGGTTACTTCAGAAAACCCAAGTTGCATTCAAAGATCTAGTGGACAGTGTATTTGATATACCTTCCTTCAGAATTTTGTGATGTACTCGTACTGGTTGAATGAGAGCTTCTTGCCTTTCCAGTTTATCCACCTTTGTGTTGTTATCAAATAGGCTTTTGATGTAGTGACTTGAATAATGCCTTATCCAGGCGACTAGGATAATTCTATGTTTTTATTTGACAATATTAATTCACATGGAGTTTTTCATTGTCATTTGTGTTTGTGAAATACATCATGGTGAAAGTATTAAATGCTTGTCATGATTATATAAATGTAAGATAATAATTGAAATGATATCACTTATATAATTGTCAATCATGGATTAATTCTGAGTAACTCCTACTTGAAATGTAAGCACTTACCCACAGTACTGACTGGAATGATGAAGTCCAAAAATATTGCATGTAGTCAGTTTCAATTCTAATAAAAAAAAAAATGAAGGAATCTACTTCAGATTGCAGCAGGCCATAAGAACTTCGAATAAAATTGCCTTGCAATGCTAGATGAACCACCTTTTTGAAAAGATTCTCTTATATAAGCTGATTTTTAAAATTTTCTGGATTTAGTTCTCAAAACGGTTCCGGAGAGATCTCAAGAATCTCTTTTTAAAATGAAGGAATCCACTATTTTCTGGATTTTTAGCCAAATTTGTGATCTGTATGTACGGCCCAGATTTAGGCCTTTTACTGTTGGCTTGTTTTTGTTTTTAGTATACATTCTATCTCTTTGTTATTTTCTCTTCATCGCTGTAACCTAACTTATCAAAATAAAAATAGTGGATTTGGCGTGGCCGTGGGTTTTCTCCCCTTCGAGGGTTTCCCACGTAAAATCTCTGGTGTTCCGATTTCTTTGATTTCTCTATCAATTTCTCTCTTTGAAACGGTAATATTGCTCTTTGGTACTCGATACCCCTCAACATCTCTCTCGAAATATTTGAACAGTAGGATAGACATATTTTTCTTATTACCTGTTTAGATATTTTGTAATTGTATCTTACCCTATAGCAATCGACTACTGTGCAGAACTAATTTACAAATTACCGACAAACTTTTGTACCAATTAGAAAATACTAAATAAAATAAAGGGACCACCATATTCCATTTCTTTTTTTATTTTTAGACAGATATTTAGCATTTATTTTGTCCTACTAGTGCAGAAAGTGCATCTACCCTTAGTGTAAACACAATTGAAGAAATCTTTCTAAAGAGAAAAAATTAAGCAAGTGAAAGAGAAGGAAAGAAAGAAGTTAAGAGTAACAAAATTTATAGAATAATATCAATGATAACAATAATCTAATAATTAGTAGTATTAATACTCGCAATAATAAAATGGAATAACAGGAACCTGTTATTCTGATTTCAACTGTTAATCTTCGTTAAGATTCGCATATGAAAAAATTTCATTGAAATTCGCGCATAAAAAAAATTGAAGCGGTATAACAGGTTCCTGTTATTCCATTAGAATAACAGCAGATTTATTTCCTTCAAAAGTTCGATCAAATTAAATAAACCACTAACGCTTACTCTTGCAAGACATACTCTGCTATCAATGAACGAAACATGATAACTCAGGTGAACCAACCCACTTCACTTGAAAGTAGTAGACAAATAATTTGCACGCCCGCAACCTGCTTGTTTTGTGTCCTAAAAGAACTACTCTTAGCATATAAGTAAAAACCCAACAACGAGACAAGTAGAATCTTTCTAATTATTCAATATATATTGATAAGTAAATTGTTGGTTAGATCTGTTTCAATACTGACCTGGATAAGAGAGAGCCTTTGTTGGCAGCACATGTCTATTGGGTTGACCTTACATCATGAGATTCTTGTTGTCTGCTCGTCATAATTTGTGAATTTGGTATATAAGCAGATACAAGGCAAGGGATCTCATCAAACTCATCATACCTTCCTATTCTCTCTTAGTTTTCCAATATCAATAACTCGAAAGAAGCTCTTCCAAACTAAGGAACAGTACCAAAAATGGCTTGCCACTCCCGATCCAACAGCTTTCCCTCAAGGTCGCATTCATTTGTTCTCAAGGCGGAAGAAGAGCTCAACAAAGTAAGGGCTTTTGTGGGGTCTTCTTCCCTCACTTACGAAATAATGCTCGATGCAATCAAGGCAGTCGGGCATGTTTATGAGTGCATCAATGACGTCCTCTGCATGTCTAGCAACCAAAACTGCCTCTCACAATGCCCTCAGAGGAGATGGATCGACCAAGAACTCGAAGAGTCTATCAATTTGCTGGACATTTGCAGCACATCAAGAGAGAACTTAGGTTCGATGAAATGTTACATCCAAAATCAAGAATCAGCAATTAGAAGGGGTGAATCAAGGGGTTCAAAAAGCAGTGTGAGAGACTTGACCAACCTGGTAAAGAAGGCATGCAAGGATGTTAAGAAGCATAATTCCAGAAAGAGTGAATCTTTGGATGGAGAGTCGTTGGCTTGTGCTTCCCTTATAATGGAGGCTAGAGAGCATACCTTTTCTCTTTTGCAATTTGTGTTTTCCTCTTTTGCTGAACAAACTATCGAGCAAAAGTGTAGCAAGTGGTCCCTAGCCTCCAAATTGCTTCACAAGCATAGTGCATCATACAACAGACAAAAAATTGATGGTGTCCTCAACATTGCTTCTTTGTTATCTAATGTTGAAGGCTTGGATAGCAAACTAGAATGCCTGTTTCGGCATCTTATCCAATGTAGAGTTTCTCTTTTGAATTTATGTACCTTGTAAATTTTGTACATGATACAAGTGTATAGTCAAAAATACTAAAGTTTAATTATAAAATTAATGATTTTTTGCTTCAATACCATCTTTGTGGATCCTTGCTTGAATTTTCATCTCTTGTATGAAACATATGTTGAAAAACACGCTTAGAAGACAATTTTCATTTTTTTTGAACAAGTGAAGCTTATGTGAAGGCAAAATAGAATTCTCCAAGGATTTAAGATAACGGATAAAGAATTTGCATTAGATCTGCTAATGAAGGCCAAGGTCATCCTATTTTTATTTAGAGTTGGAAAAGAAATTGTAAATGCTTCAAATTGATGGATTGTTCCACAAAATCTAAATTGTTGTCTATTTATTATATTTATGTAGTGCAGTACTAAGAACCACAGGATTAGCGCAGTGGTGCGAGCCCTGTCTCTCCCATCTTGATTTGGAGAGACGCAAGTTCAACTCTTGAGAATACCATATAAAAAATGTTGGAGGTGTACCCGGACCCTTTAATCAATAAAAAATGTAATATAGTACTAATACATATTTCTTATCAAGGAGAATTAACGTCATTTTTAAGTTACAGCTCTGTTTTATTCAAGACTATCCGAAGAACTATCTTCAAATATGCTGCAAACATACATTTGAAATTTAGGGATAAAGAGAAATATATGTACTCCCCATGCTTACCTCATTTCCAAACCTCTCTCTCTCTCTCTGATTTTGTTTCCAGAATCTGTAGTATATATGTACTCCCTCGTGTAATGAAATAGTGACAGATCTTGTAGCCTCAAGTCTATAGTCCCATTTCAGTTGGAGAAATTAACAAAATTGGTTTAGTACCCACAGATTGTTTGTTGTAACGTCTGAAGGAGTCGCAAATTCTACACATTCATAAATTAGATGATGAGACAAACAGAATCTCTGTGATGATTTAATAAATTGAATAAGGCAACTTGTTTGTAAAATTGGTTGCAAAATAGAATAAGGGAAAGCAGCTAAAATTTATTGGTATCACATGATTATTCCATTAATTCAAGGAAACGAAAAACAAAATCGCACACCAATGACCTGTTTGTTGTAAGGCTGGAAAACACCCCTCTACACATGTATGCTTAAACAAAACAAGCTAGCAGTTTGATTGACAAGAAAAATCAAATCTCTCTGTCATTTAATAATCATCTTTGCTGGCAAGAGTTACCCGGCAAGGGGAAGCCTCAGTTAGCACCACATGAGTGTGTTGTTGACTTTGTTTTATCAGATTCTTCTTGTCTCCACGTCATGATTTTTGAATTCGGTATATAAGAAGTATACGATAAGCAATGGATCAAACTTATCAATTTTGTCTTACCTTTTTTTTATACGAGTCAGAAAAAAAAATATGGCATGCCATACTCGGTCCATTAGCATAGCCACGAGATCCCATCCTTTTGTTCAAAAGGAAGAAGAAGAGTTGTACAAATTAAAAGCTTCTGTAGCCTCACCTTCATTGTTATGAGAAATAATGCTTGATACAGTTAAAGCAGTCGGGCAAGTTTATGAGTGTATCGACGATCTCCACTGCATCTCCTGCATCAGAAATGCCCTCTCTTTAAACTCGAAACAAAGGAGGTTCGTCGATCAAGAGCTTGAAGAGTCTATCTCAAGTTGATTGACATCTGCTGCATATCAAGAGATAACTTGAATTCAATCAAAGCTCAGCTCCAAGATCTCGAATCAGTGCTTAGAAGAAGAGGTGAATCTCAAGTAATAATGAAAAGCAAAGTTAGAGAATACAATCTCTCGGTGAAGAAATTACTCGCCGTTAAAGAAGTGAATATACAGTAGTAGACTCCTCTGATGTTGCCTCACTCTTGTTGGAAATCAAAGAGTACACTATCTCTCTACGGCAGTCACTTTTTTCATTATTTCCAAAACAAATAGTCGGGAAAAATACCAGCAAGTGGCCTGCTGTCAGGAGATTACTTCAGAAATGCCGAGTTCCGTGCAAAGAGCCAGTGGACAGTGCATTTGATATATCTTTCTTGGGAATAAATATTATTGAGGGGCTAGAGAATGAATTAGACATTTTGTTCCTCAAATGAAGAGTTCCTCTTTTGAACTGTAGCTTGTAATTTTCCTCTTTTTTGTACCTTTGTATAAGAAGTGTACACGACAATAACTCAAAGTTGCAAATTAAATAGATTAAATATATTGTGACACTTTGCTCTTAGTTTTACTTGATTTATTTGAAAAATATCTGTCATGAATTCATTATTGTTCTATAGTAACTCGTTTAATTTGTATGCAATTGCCCCCAGCACTGACAAGAATGAATGAAGAATGCATCAAGGAATACATATAATTAAGATATCAGCAGGCCAGGAAAACTTCTAACAATTGCGTAGCAATGACCTATTCCATTTTTTCTAGATTTTTTTTTCTTAATTTTTTTTAAAATGATTGCTGAATCACTCCTGAAAATATTTGAAGCTCGAGAAGTTTTCAGATACGTTTTTTTCTTTATTACCTAGTGTAGAGATTTTGTAATATTATCTAACCATATACCAATCGTCAAACATGAAAAAAAAAATCTTGTTAATGTCGTTTTATCTATGAACTTCTGTACTGGGGAGCCCTTCCTGCAGTATATGTCGTGATTTTATATGATTCGATATGTTTGGCTTCAGCTATCATGATAAAGTGAGACAAAATTCTGCCAACAAATTCAAACGTAAACATGTCTGCCAATGAGTAAATGTCCTGCGGGGGCAGGAAATAGAAAGAAAAATCATTTTAATACGCTTTACTCTTGGACAATAATATATAAAACAAAAGGAGCACAATACTCCATTTCTTACGTTATTTGTGAAACCTATATTTCGCAATTATTATGTCCTACTGGTGCAGCAAAAAGTGTATAGGGACTATCCAGTTAAGTACCGGTATATATCCTTTATTGAAAACACTACTTAAAGAAAAAAAAATGAAAAAGCAGGGAAGAAAAGAAGTAAACAGTAATAATATATATATATTGAATAATAATAATAATAATATAATAAATTATATATAATAGCAGAATCCTTTCGTGTGAGCAAGCGTTGGGCTTTACAAGCCAATGTGGCAAAAACTGGGCCGAAAATGCTGCCCGTTTCTTCTCATCCCCGTTTCACCAAATCATCATTGTTTTTCCTTTCTACCTTATAATAAGTCTGTGCATCCTTCATCTCTTTCAAAAATTCAAATGAAATTAAAAAAAAAAACTACTTAAATTTGCTCTTGCTAGACATATGCTGCTATCAATGGACGAAACATGACAACTCCCGTGAACAAACACACTTCACTTGAAAGCTGTAAACAAAGAATTTGCACGACCGCAACCTGTTAATTTTGTGCCCTAAAAAAACTACTTTCTTAGCATATATGTAAACCCAACAAGTAGACAAGTAGAATCTTTCTAATTATTCAATATATTTTGACAAGTAAACTGTTGGTAGATCGGTTGCAATACAGACCTGGATAAGAGAGAGAGCCTCAGTTGGCAGCACATGTGTATTGTGTTGACCTTACTTCATGAGATTCTTCTTGTCTGTTCGTCATAATTAGTGAATTTGGTATATAAGCAAGGCAAGGGATCTCATCAATCTCATCATACCTTCCTCTTCTCTCTTAGTTTTCCAATATCAATCCCCAGAAGCTATTCCAATTAAGGAACAGTACCAAAAATGTCTTGCCACTCCCGATCCAACAGCTTGCCCTCAAGGTCGCATTCATTTGTTCTCAAGGCGGAAGAAGAGCTCAACAAAGTAAGGGCTTGTATGGGGTCTTCTTCCCTCACTTATGAAATAATGCTCGATGCAATCAAGGCAGTCGGGCATGTTTATGAGTGCATCAATGACGTCGTCTGCATGTCTAGCAACCAAAACTGCCTCTCACAATGGCAACAGAGGAGATGGATCGACCAAGAACTCGAAGAGTCAATCAAGTTGCTGGATATCTGCAGCACTTCAAGAGAAAATTTGGATGCCATGAAATGTTACATCCAAAATGAAGAATCATCAATCAGAAGAGGTGAATCAAAGGGTTCAAAAAGCAGTGTGAGAGACTTGAGCAACCAGGTAAAGAAGGCATGCAAGGATGTTAAGAAGCATAATTGCAGAAAGAGTGAAGCTTTCAATGGAGGATCGTTGGCTTGTGCTTCCCTTATAATGGAGACTAGAGAGCTTACCTTTTCTCTTTTGCAAGCTGCTTTTTCCTCTCTTGCTGAACAAACTATCGAGCAAAAGTGTAGCAAGTGGTCCTTAGCCTCTAAATTGCTTCATAAGCGAAGTGCAGCATACAAAGGGGGGAAAATTGATGGTGTCCTCAACATTGCTTCTTTGTTAACTAATGTTGAAGGATTGGATAGCAGACTAGAATATCTGTTTCGGCATCTTATCCAATGTAGAGTTTCTCTGTTGAATTTATGTACCTTGTAAATTTTTGTACATGATACAAGTGTTTAGTAAAAAAAAAAAAAAACTTTTTGAGTTGAATTATAAAATGATTTTATGCTTCAATACCATTTTTGTGGATCCTTGATTGAGTTTTCATTTCTTAGCTGAAACATACTTGAACAAACACGCTGAGGAGACAATTTTCTTTTTTTGACCCTGTGAAGTTTATTTCAAGACAAAAAAAAAAAAAAAAACTCTTGACCAAATTTTTTGGATAATGGACCAAGAATTTCCAATGGATCTCCTAATGAAGATCAACTTTAACCAAGCTTTCAAAAAAAAATGAAGATCAATTACAACGCTATTTCAAAAAAAAAAAAAAAAGAACTCTTGACCAAATTTTTTGGATAATGGACCAAGGATTTCCAATGGATCTCCTAATGGAGATCAACTTTAACCAAGCTTTCAAAAAAAAAATGAAGATCAATTTAAAAGATGTTGGTGTGTACCAGGACCCTTTACAACGCTATTTTATTCAAGACTATCAGAAGAACTATCTTACAATATGTTGCAAACATACATATAAAATTTAGGGATAAAGAGAAAAAGAGCTTATCCTTCGATAAAATTATTCCCATGCTTATCTCGTTCCAAACCTGTCACTCTCTCTCTGATTTTGTTTCCAGAATCTGTAGTACGTACTCCATCATGTAACGAAATAGTGACAGATCTTGCAGCCTGAAGTCTATAGTCCCATTTCAGTTGGAGAAAATAACAAATTTAGTTTAGTACCCATGCGGACTGTATGTTGTAACATCCGAAGGAGTCACACATTCTACAAATTCATAAATTAGAAGATGAATCAAGCAGAATCCCTGTGATTATTTAAGGAATTGAATAAGGCAGCTTGTTTGTAAAATTGGTTGCAAAAAGAATAAGGGAAAGCAGCTAAAATGTGTGGGTATCACATGATTATTCTATTAATTTAAGGGAAACAAAAAACAAAATTGCACACCCACGACCTGTTTGTTGTAAGGCTGGAAAGTGCTACTCTGTAAACACATGAATGCTTAAACAATACAAGCAGTTTGATCGACATGAAGAATCAAATCTCTCTATTTTTTTAGAATCATCTTGCTGGTAAGAGTTACCCGGCAAGGGGAAGCCTCAGTTGGCACCACATGAGTATGTTGTTGACTTTGTTTTATCAGATTCTTCTTAGTCTCCCCGTCGTGATTTTTGAATTCGGTATATAAGAAACAGATGATAAGCAATGGATCAAACTCATCAATTTTCTCTTACATTTTATTTGATATCAGTCATTAAAAAATTACAAAAAAATGGCTTGTCATGCCCAGTCCATTAGCATGGCCACGAGATCTCCTCTGCATCTCAAGCATCAGAAATGCCCTCTCTTTAAACTCGAAACGAAGGAGGTTCGTTGATCAAAGGTCAGTTCCAAGATCTCGAATCAGCACTTAAAAAGAATGTAAAGAAATTAGTGGTAATAGGAGTGAATATAGAGTTGTAGACTCCTCTTCTCATGTTGCCTCACTCTTGTTGTAGAGCAGACTCTCTCTGCTGCAATCACAATTTTCATTCTTACCGAAACAAATTGTTGGGCAAAAGACCAGCAAGTGGCCTGCTGTTAGGAGGCTTCTTCAGAAAAGCCAAGTTGCGTGCAAAGAGCTAGCAGACAACGTATTTCATGTCTTAAATGGGAATAAATATTATTGAAGGGTTAGAGAATGAATTGGAAATTATGTTCCGCCATCTGGTCAAATGCAAACTCTCTTTTGTACCTTTGTAGTTTGTAATTTTCCTCCTATTTTCCATTGTATAAAAAGTGTACGGCAGTATATATTTTACTTTTATCTTTGTTTATTTACTTGTTTAATTTGAAGAATTTCTGTCACGAGTTCATTATTGTTCTATAAGACAGAAGAAGGCATCAAGGAATTTAATTAAGATATCAGCAGGCCAGGAAAATATCTAACAAAATTGCCTTGCAATGACCCCTTAAAATGTTATTCATATAGTATCATTATATGCACTAATTTTCAATTTTTCCTGATTTGTTTCTTAAAAGAATATTAAAATAACGCTGACAATTGTTCCCGCACCTCAGTCCCCACACACAGGGGCAGAACTAGAAAATCTCGATAGGGAGGGCTAAAAGTTAAAATACACAAATTGTTGATAGTAGGAATTGAACCAAAGTTCTCCACAATCACTACATAAGCTCTTACCACTAGACTACAAGTGAACATATGATAATTTATGAGGGGGGCTAGAGTATATAAAATGTTCCAAAAAATAAAATTTAATTAAATTTTAGTATATATAACTAAAATTTTAAAATTACAAGGGTGGCATAGCCACCTTTTGAATGGCTTTAGATCCGCCCCTGCCCGCACATTACTTCCATTACTAACCTGGGGGGGACTGTCTCGGCACAATTTTCTTATATAATCCGTATCGACCCCGCACAATTTCTAAAGTATCAATACCAATGAACAAAAGTATTTATACCTATGCACGGAAGTATGTATACCTATGCATGAAAGTATTTTAATGTAAATAATTCTCTCCAACCAAATCCCAAACTGTTCCCGCACTATAAATACATGTGGATGACCACTCAAACTAAATAGGGGAGCCAAGGGAGACCATACACGTTGCTAAAAATATCAATATTTCCATAACTATCTGGGGGACCGCAATACTTAATTTTTTTTACATATGACATTGGATGACGTCTGAAAGTATTAATATCAAGTATTGAAAGTATTTATACCTATGCACTGAAGTATTTATATGTATATACATTGTACAACGTTTACTCTTCATACGTTTGATCATATCAAGTTACACATCAAAATATTAATATATTATTTTGTAAGTATTAATATCATTATTTTGCAAGTATTGATACCTATAAGTATTGATACATATGCATTAAAATATTTATACCTATGAAGTCAACTATTTTTGTTATAGGAAGGTTAATGTGGGGATATGAGGTCCTCACAACTTCATTAGAGAAAAGTTGACACGGGACCATTGGGGGACTAGAAAAGGGGGATCATCAAATCAAGTTACGCATACAAGTATTAATATCTTACTTTGCAAGTATTAATATCTTATTTCTCAAGTATTTATACCTATAAAAGTTGACGCAGGGACTGAAAAATGGAGAACCATATAATTAGTGGGAACCATAGTACAACCTTCCTCTATTGTAGCTGCGGAGATGGAGGGGAGACTGGAGTGGAGTGCGGAGATGAATATAATTATTGTTTAAAATAATCACTCGAATCACTTCTGGATATATTTGAAACTAGGGAACTTTTCAGATATTATTTTTCTTTATCACCTGGTGTACAGACTTTGTAATTTTTATATACCCATATACAAATCGCCCAACTTGGAAAAACTTATTTCATTTTATTTATGAAGTTCTGTACCGGCGAGCCCTTCCCGGAGTATTTGTTGTGATCTTAAATCATTTGATACCTTTGGCTTCGGCTATCATGACAAAATGAGACAAAGTTCTTCCAACACGTAAAAACAAAAAAAAAACAGGGGAAAAAGTAGGGAAATAGAAGTTCAGAGCAATAATATTTATAGAACAACAACAGCAGCAGCACTGCAGCAGCAATAATAATAATAATAATAATAATATATCATATATAAGAGTAGAACTAGGGTGTTCCTAAGCTCACCAAGCCTTTCGTGAGCTCGACTCTAAAACCTATCGAATTGACTTCAAACGACATTTTCAAACCGTTAGATGTTCAATCTATATTAAAATGTGCTTGGAGACCAAATTTTATATTTTTTGGAATTTTTTTACTATTTATTAAGATGGTTTGAAAATCGCTGTTTATATTAAAATTCTGCACCATTGAAAAACAGCGATTTTCAAACCATCTTAATAAATAGTAAAAAAAATTCAAAAAATGTAAAATTTGGTCTCCAAGCACATTTTAATATAGATTGAACATCTAACGGTTTGAAAATATCGTTTGAAGTCGATTCGATAGGTTTTAGAGTCGAGCTCACGGAAGGGCTTGGTGAGCTTAGGAGCACCCTAGTTCTACTCCATATATAATTAGAGTAGAACTAGGGTGCTCCTAAGCTCACCAAGCACTTCGTGAGCGCGACTCTAAAACCTATCGAATCGACTTCAAACGATATTTTCAAACCGTTAGATGTTCAATCTATATTAAAATGTGCTTGGAGACCAAATTTTACATTTTTTGGAATTTTTTTACTATTTATTAAGATGGTTTGAAAATCGCTGTTTATATTAAAATTCTGCACCATTGAAAAACAGCGATTTTCAAACCATCTTAATAAATAGTAAAAAAATTCCAAAAAATGTAAAATTTAGTCTCCAAGTACATTTTAATATAGATTGAACATCTAACGGTTTGGAAATATCATTTGAAGTCAATTCGATAGGTTTTAGAGTCGAGCTCACGGAAGGGCTTGGTGAGCTTAGGAACACCCTAGTTCTACTCCATATATAATAGCAGGATCCTTTCTAGCGAGCAAGCTTTGGACATTAGAAGCCGATGCGCCAAAAACAGGGCCCAAAACACAGCCCGTTATTTTCATCCCTGTATCGCCAAGTCATCTTTCTTTCTCCCTACCTTGTTAATCCGTGCATTTCTCATCTCTTTCAAAAATTCAAATCAAATTAATAAACCATTAAGATTTGCTCTTGCTAGACATATGCTGTTATCAATGGACAAAACATGACAATTCGAGTGAACCAACGCACTGCACTTGCAAGCTGTAAACCCAACAAAGAGACAAGTAGAATCTTTCTAAGTATTCAATATATTTTGATAAGTAAATTGTTGGTTAGATCTGTTGCAATACTGACCTGGATAAGAGAGAGCCTCTGTTGGCAGCACATGTGTATTGGGTTGACCTTACATAATGAGATTCTTGTTGTCTGCTCGTCATAAATTGTACATTTGATATATAAGTCGATGCGAGGCAAGGGATCAAACTCATCATACCTTCCTCTTCCCTCTTAGTTTTCCACTACGAATCACCAGAAAGAGGCTCTTTCTTTTAACTAACAGATAAAAAAATTGCTTGCCACTCCCGATCCAATAGCTTGCCCATAAGCTCACATTCTTTTGTGCTCAAGGCAGAAGAAGAGCTCAACAAAATAAGGGATAATTTGGGGTCTTCTTCCCTCACTTACGAAATAATGCTCGATGCAATCAAGGCAGTTGGGCATGTTTATGAGTGCATCAATGACGTCCTATGCATGTCTAGCAACCAAAACTGCCTATCACAATGGAAACAGAGGAGATGGATCGACCAAGAACTCGAAGAATCAATCAAATTGCTGGACATCTGCAGCACTTCAAGAGAGAATTTGGAGGTGATGAAATGTTACATCCAAAATCAAGAATCATCAATTAGAAGAGGTGAATCAAAGGGTTCAAAAGGCAGTGTAAGAGACTTGAGCAACCTGGTAAAGAAGGCATGCAAGGATGTTAAGAAGCATAATTCCAGAAAAAGTGAATCTTTGGATGGAGGATCGTTGGCTTGTGCTACCCTTATAATGGAGGCTAGAGAGCTTACCTTTTTTCTTTTGCAAGCTGTGTTTTCCTCTTTCGCTGAACAAACAATCGAGCAAAAGTGTAGCAAGTGGTCCCTAGCCTCCAAATTGCTTCACAAACAGAGTGCAGCATACAAAGTGCAAAAAATTGATGGTGTTCTCGACATTGCTTCTTTGTTAACTAATTTTGAAGGCTTGGATAGTGGACTAGAATGTCTTTTTCGGCATCTTATCCAATGCAGAGTTTCTCTGTTGAATTTATGTACCTTGTGAATTTTGTACATGATACAAGTGTATAGTAAAAATAATTATATGAATCAGAATTATAGAATGATTTTTTTCTTCAATATCATTTTTGTGGATCCTTGATTAAATTTTCATGTCATATCTGAAACTTATGTGAACAAAGAAGTCGAGAGAAAATTTTCTTTGTTTGACCTTGCGAAGCTTATGTGAAGGCAAAAGAGATGGATCTAGAAGATCAATTCATCCTATTTTTATTTACAGGTGGATTATTTTGTAATAATTTCTAGTTGATTGATTGTGCCTGAAAATCTAAACTGTTGTCTTTTATTTACAGTTGGATTACGTAGGGTAGAACTAATACATATCACTTAGCCAATACACATTGTTTTATCAAGGAGAATGTTCATCATTTTAAGTTATAAGGAATTATCTTCAAACAATTGTCAAACACACATCTAAAATTTAGAGATAAAAGAGAAATAGGGCTTATCCTTCGATAAAGTTATCCCCATGCTTATCTCATTTCCAAATCTGTCTCACTTTCTGATCTCTGTTTTTTTTTTTTTTTTTTTTTTTTAAGACTCTGCAATTGGTACACTCTCCTGTAACGATATAGTGTACATGTTGATGACAGATTTTAGCCTCAGGTCAATTATCCAATTTCAGTCGGAGAAAATTACAAATTAGTTTAGTGCCCATGAACTGTTTGTTTTAACGTCTCGAATTGCCACACAGTCTGCACATTCATAAATTAGATGATGAGACAAGCTTCATCTTTGTGATTATTGAATGAATTGAACAATGCAACTTGCTTGTAAAATGGTTTGCAAGAAGAATATAGGAAGCAGCAAAAATGTGTAGTATCACTTATTATTCAATTAATTCAAGGGAAATGGAAAACCAAATTGCACCCTCACGACCTGTTTGTTGTAAGGCATGAAAGAGCCACTCTGTAAACACATGCTTGCATAAATGAAACAAGCAGTTCAATCGACATGAAGAATCAAATATTTCTGCTGTTGAATATAATCATCTTGCTGGTAAGAGTTGCCTGGCAGACAGAAGCTTCAATTGGTACCACATGAATAATCATCTTGCTGGTAAGAGTTGCCTGTCAAATGGAAGCCTCAATTGGCACCACATGAATAATCATCTTGCTGGTAAGAGTTGCCTGGCAAGCAGAAGCCTCAATTGATCTCAAAGTTGCAAGTTAAATAGATTAAATATATTGTGACACTTTGCTCTTAGTTTTTACTTGATTAATTTTTAAGAATTTCTGCCAGGAGTTCATTATTGTTCTATAAGCAACTCATTTAATTTGGATGCAATTGCCCCTAGCAATGACAAGAATGAATGAAGAAGGCATCAACGAATTTAATTAAGATATCAGCATGCCAGGAAAACTTCTAACAATTGCGTTGCAATGACCTGTTTCAATTTTTCTAGATTTTTTTTCTTAAATTTTTTTATAATGATTGCTCGAATCACTCCTGAAAATATTTGAAACTTGAGAAAGAATCAGATACGGTTTTTCTTATTACCTGGTGTAGAGATTTTGTAATTAATTTTATCTAACCATATATACCAATTGCCAAACATGAAAAACTCTTATTATTTTCATTTTATCTATGAACTTTTGTACCAGGGAGCCCTTCCAGGAGTATTTATTGTGATTATATATGATTTGATACGTTTTCTCCGGCTATCATGATAAAGTGAGACCAAGTTCTGCCAACAGATTCTAATGTAAACATGTCTGCCGATGATCAAGTGTCCTGTGAAGAAAGGAAATAGAAAGAAAAATCATTTCAATATGCTTTACTCTTGAGAAAATAATATATATAAAATAAAAGGAGCACCATACTCCATTTCTTTTGTTATATATAAAACCTATATTTTGCAATTATTTTGTCCTACTGGTGCAGCAAACAGCCGAAATTTTTATTAATCGAAAATAAATAAATAAATTATCGCGAAACGGGATGGTTTTGGCGGAAATTCGATATGTAGGTAAAACGGGTTGTTTTATCCCGTCCCACGGGACGGGTCATTTTAATCCGTTCCACTAATCCAAATTCTAATCCCAACTCTTTAACTAAGCAGAGGAATATATATGGGACGGTAAGATCCATCCCGTCCGGCTACAAAAAAAAAAAACCAGGGACGGTAAGCTCCATCCCGTCCGGACCAAAAAAAAAGAAAAAATCAGGAACTTTTGTTATGGTTGATTTTTTGTTTGAATTGATAGGATCATAGAACCAGGAAATTTTTAATTATTCTTTTTCAGTTTGATAGCGCAAAAAAAATTTTAAGCTCCATCATGTCCGTGATTTTTTTTTCCGCTCCTGGGACGGGACTATCTACACCGTCCCGAGTTTTTTTTTTTTTTGGTGGTCGGACGGGAATGAATTTACCGTACCTGGTTTTTTTTTCTGTTTAGTTAATTTGATTATCGGTAGAGGGAGTTGATTAGTGGGACGTATAAACGATCCCGTTTTAACTAGATTTCAAATTTCCTGCAAAACAATCTCGTTTGATGATATTTTATTTATTTATTTTTTATTAATAAAAATTTCGGCAAAAAACAGTGTATATGGACTACGCAGGCAAGCACATGTATCTATCCTTCAGTAAAAACACTATTTAAGAATCTCTTAAAGAAAAAAAAATGAAAAAGCAGGAAGGAAAGAAGTTAATTAAGAGTAATCATATTTATATAATTATTATTATCATAATAATAATGGCAGTAATAGTAATATAATATATGTATATGTATATGTAACTGCAGGATCCTTTTGTGTGAGCAAGTTTTGGTCCTCTCAAGCCAATGCGGCAAAAACTGGGCCGAAAACGTTACCTGCTCTTTTCATCCCCGTTTTTGCCAAGTCATCATTGTTTTTCCTTTCTACATTGTAAGTCGGTGCATCCCTCATCTCTTTCAAAAATTAAAATTAAAAAAAAAACACTAAGATTTCCTCTTGCTAGACATATGCTGCTATCAATGAACGAAACATGACAACTCCCGTGAACAAACCCACTTCACTTGAAAGCTGTAAACAAAAGAATTTGCACGCCCGCAACCTGTTTATTTTGTGCCCTAAAAGAATTACTCTGTTAGCATATATGTAAAGTTGTAAACCCAACAAGTAGACAAGTAGAATCTTTCTAATTATTCAATATATTTTGTCAAGTAAACTGTTGGTAGATCTGTTGCAATACAGACCTGGATAAGAGAGAGCCTCAGCTGGCAGCACATGTATATTGTGTTGACCTTACTTCATGAGATTCTTGTTGTTTGCTCGTCATAATTAGTGAATTTGGTATATAAGCAGATGCAAGGCAAGGGATCTCATCAATCTCATCATACCTTCCTCTTCTCTCTTAGTTTTCCAATATCAATCACCAAAAAGAGCCTCTTTCATTTAACAAAGAGTTCCAAAAAATGGCTTGCCACTCCCGATCCAACAGCTTGCCCTCAAGGTCACATTCATTTGTGCTCAAGGCGGAAGAAGAGCTCAACAAAGTAAGGGCTTATGTGGGGTCTTCTTCCCTCACTTACGAAATAATGCTCGATGCAATCAAGGCAGTCGGGCATGTTTATGAGTGCATCAATGACGTCGTCTGCATGTCTAGCAACCAAAACTGCCTATCACAATGGCAACAGAGGAGATGGATCGACCAAGAACTCGAAGAGTCTATCAATTTGCTGGACATCTGCAGCATTTCAAGAGAGAATTTGGATGCGATGAAATGTTACATCCAAAATCAAGAATCATCAATTAGAAGAGGTGAATCAAAGGGTTCAAAAGGCAGTGTGAGAGACTTGAGCAACCTGGTAAAGAAGGCATGCAAGGATATTAAGAAGCTTAATTATAGAAAGAGTGAATCTTTGGATGGAGGATCGTTGGCTTGTGCTTCCCTTATAATGGAGGCTAGAGAGCTTACCTTTTCTCTTTTGCAAGCTGTTTTTTCCTCTCTTGCTAAACAAACTATCGAGCAAAAGTGTAGCAAGTGGCCCCTAGCCTCCAAATTGCTTCACAAGCAGAGTGCAGTATACAATGGGAAAAAAATTGATGGTATCCCCGACATTGCTTCTTTGTTAACTAAAGTTGAAGGCTTGGATAGCGAAATAGAATGCCTGTTTCGGTATCTTATCCAATGTAGAGTTTCTCTGTTGAATTTTTGCACCTTGTAAATTTTGTACATGATACAAGTATAGAATACAAAATACTTAAAAAGTTGAATTATAAAATTATTTTCAGCTTCAATACCATGTTTGTGGATCATTGATTTGAGCTTTCATTTCTTAGCTGAAACATATGTGAAAAAACACGTTGAGAAAACAATTTTTTTTTTTTACCCTGTGAAGCTTATGTTAAGGCAAATAAAGAATTCTTGATGGAAATTTTAGGATAACGGACCAAGAATTTCCAATGGATCTCCTAATGAAGATCAATTCATCCCATTTTACTCACAGTTCGATTTATTTGTTACGGCTTTTAATTGATGGATTGTGCACAAAACCTAAATTATTGTATGTATATTATATTTATGTAGTGCAGCATGATCCCGTCTTATGAGCAACCTTCAGCCAAAAAACAATCCAACGCGTCAAAAACTGAGCCGAAAACGTAGCATGTTCTTCTCATCCCTGTTTCGCCAAGTTATCTTCCTTTCTCCTCTCTACCTCCGTGCACGGTGCATCCCTCATCTCTTTCAAAAATTCAAATCAAATTTAAACAAAATAATAATAAGATTTGCTGTTGCTAGACATATGCTGCTATCAATGGACGAAACATGACAACTCAGGTGAACCAACCCACTTCCCTTGAAAGCTGTAAACAAAGAATTTCACGCCTGCAACCTGTTTGTTTGTGTCCTAAAAGAAATACTCTGTTAGCATTTAACTAAACCCAACAAATAGACAAATAGAATCTTTCTAATTATTCAATAGATTTTGATAAGTAAACTGTTGGTTAGATCTATTGCAATACTGACCTGGTTAAGAGAGAGCCTTTGTTGGCAGCACATGTGTATTGTGTTGACCTTACTTCATGAGATTCTTGTTGTCTACTCATCATAATTTGTGAATTTGGTATATAAGCAGATGCAAGGCAAGGGATTTCATCAAACTCATCATACCTTCCTCTTCTCTCTTAGTTTTCCAATATCAATCACCAGAAAGAGCATCTTTCGTTTAACAAAGAGTTCCAAAAAATGGTTTGCCACTCCCGATCCAACAGCTTGCCCTCAAGGTCGCATTCATTTGTGCTCAAGGCAGAAGAAGAGCTCAACAAAGTAAGGGCTTACGTGGGGTCTTCTTCCCTCACTTACGAAATAATGCTCGATGCAATCAAGGCAGTCAGGCATGTTTATGAGTGCATCAATGACATCCTCTGCATGTCTAGCAACCAAAACTGCCTCTCACAATGGCAACAGAGGAGATGGATCGACCAAGAACTCGAAGAGTCTATCAATTTGCTGGACATTTGCAGCACATCAAGAGAGAACTTGGGTGCGATGAAATGTTACATCCAAAATCAAGAATCAGCAATTAGAAGGGGTGAATCAAAGGGTACAAAAAGCAGTGTGAGAGACTTGACCAACCTGGTAAAGAAGGCATGCAAGGATGTTAAGAAGCATAATTCCAGAAAGAGTGAATCTTTGGATGGAGGATCATTGGCTTGTGCTTCCCTTATAATGGAGGCTAGAGAGCTTACCTTTTCTCTTTTGCAAGCTGCTTTTTCCTCTCTCACTGAACAAACAATCGAGCAGAAGTGTAGCAAGTGGTCCCTAGCCTCCAAATTGCTTCACAAGTGGAGTGCAGCATACAAAGGGCAAAAAATTGATGGTTTCCTCGACATTGCTTCTTTGTTATCTAATATTGAAGGCTTGGATAGCGGACTAGAATGCCTGTTTCGGCATCTTATCCAATGTAGAGTTTCTCTGTTGAATTTATGTACCTTGTAAATTTTGTACTAGATACAAGTGTATAGTAAAAGGTACTTGAATCAGAATTATAAAATGATTTTTTGCTTCAATCAATTTTGTGGATCCTTGATTGAATTTTATGTCTTGTCTGAAACATATGTGAACAAACATGTATAGAATACTCGATAATACTTTCAGTTCTGTTGCAGTATAAACTAATACCAAGCGTAAGTTGTCATGGACAGTCAATTTTCTTTTTTTGATCCAGGGAAGCATATGTGGATGTTCGAAGGAATCAATCCCAAAGAAGGCAGGAACGACATAGAGAGTAACAAATTGAGATCCATCTGATCTAAGACCCACACAAGAAAATTTGATCCAAAATTGACCCTAATACAATTTGATGAATGCAAATAGAATGAACAAGTTCATTTCCTATAGACCTCAAATTAATATCACCATTTTGATTTCTTGAAGAACTCAGAGAAATTCACCATATTCCCGAAGGATTTCTTTCATTCAATTTTTTTTAGAAGATATTTTCCTATGAAATTGCACTAAATTTAAAAAAGTACATGATTAGGAAAAAAAAATGAAATACATGCATATAAATATACCTAAATTATTAAATTAGAAAGAGAAAAAATAATTAAAAAAGGAATAAGAAAGGCTTCATTGATAACAGATTGGAAACAAGGGATCACATCCTATACCAATGCAGCTACTCGAGATGAGTTTGGAGGGGCTTATTATAACAACTCAACATCCCAGCGCATTCTGGTAACCATGAGATGCTCCAGAATTTTTGGTGGAACCACAGGGAAAACCTGCAACCGTCGTTACAACAGCTATGGGACACAGTGTGCGCGACAAGATGCTGGGCTCTGTGGTGTGAACGAAACAGAACTCTTCGCACAAGAGTCCAAAGAGGTGGCGACGATAATCAGTGATATCGGTACTGAAATTCAAAACTGATACCACAGCATATAGAGGGGACAGAAAGAGAGATGCAGGAAGTGGATGAGATAAAACTGCAGGCAATTACTGAATTTTTTTTTTTTTTAGTTAGTAGTTTTAGTTAGTAGGTTTAACTGAGTTCTGAGATACTGCAGCATGCAACTTGTAATTAGCTAGGCTGTAAAAACAGCTTCTTTCTAATTAAGAAATTGTCAGAGGCTAAAGGTCAACTGACCTTCAAAAAAAAAAAAAAAAAAAAAAGGCTTCAAGATTTTTCCACTGCATACTCTTTGACTACTTCAATGGTTACACGGGGAAAAGGAAAACAAAAGGAAACCAATAAAAACAGAGGAGGAATGTACTATTATTGCGAGTAGATCCATTCCAAATGGTTTGTATTTATTGAAGAGAACCGAAATTAAGAAAAGAGGAAAAGTGCAATGTTGTGGTTCCCTTTTAAGCTTATTTATGTAAAAATGAACGCGAAGAAAAAACCAGAAGCGATCAAGTGCTAAAAATAGTATCTAACTTCACTAAATGAATCGCATGTTGTTTGTTCCTCAGGTTCCTTAATTTGTACCCTCATTTTGAGCTACCATGATTAAACCCAATATCATGTGAAGGCCTACAATCATATTGGTAGTCGAAATAAGGAGACAAATCAAAAGGCACTATATCAGTACTCTTTTTGGAAAAATCAACGCGTACTATACATTTGTTTTCATATGTAAGAATCAAGATGTATCTGTATCAGCCATACAAGATTTAATATGCTAGAACATGTACATGTGTTACAAACATCCTACAAATAAAGTTCCTTGTACCAAATCAGAAATTGGCAAGTTTGCTGACAGGCAAACACTGGTACAACAGCAGATTCAACATTTGAAGCCTTTAAGAGAATGTCCAATTTTTCAGAACAAAAATGTAATCATGTTCAATCTTTCATTAGAGAGAGAGAGAGAGAGAGAGAGAGAGATTAACCAAGCATTATTTGAGTTGTGACAAAATCATCTGCCAGAAAAACAAAAGAGGCATGCAGATTTCCAATACCCGCCAATTCCCATTACCAGTATGCATAATAACTACTGCTTAGTGCAGCACTGAAGAAACATCTGTCCTAGAAGTTAAATTACACTTCAAATAACTAGATAGATGCTAACAGCAAACAGCACCGTTCTCGGGAAAGCTGAAAGATAAGCGTTTCTTCTTGGACCCAAAAATGAAGGTTGGTGGCTCCTCACCCAGCGTTGTTGAAGCATTGTCAGGAGAACCAAAAGAGAAGACAAGGCGAGACGAAGAACCAGACGACCCAAAGCTGAAAGTTGGTACTGCTGGTTCTTTAACACTGACTGGCAGTGCAGAGGGAGAAGGCATTGTAGGAGTTGGAGGTGGCTCACAAGACGTAGTGTGCACTGCAGGTACAGGAAATGTGAAGCCGAAGCCCCTGATGTCAGAATTTTGCTTTGTCGCCGTAGCATCAGATTTAGAAGCAGCAGCATCCTATAAAATTTAACAATAAAATCACAAATTGCT
The DNA here is from genome assembly GCA_025461125.1 of Carex kokanica. Taxonomy (NCBI): domain Eukaryota; kingdom Viridiplantae; phylum Streptophyta; class Magnoliopsida; order Poales; family Cyperaceae; genus Carex; species Carex kokanica. The sequence continues at coordinate 224,606 of JAJGRX010001020.1, forward strand.
TTTTTACTAAACTACCAGATGATGAGTAAAAGGCATGCAAGGTTTTAACACATTAAAAGAATACAAAAAAAATCTAACACCTATCATAATCGAACTGAACGAAATCAAGCAAGAAAATCTAATATTATATCTAACTTTGGACAGACAGGTTATGAACCAATATTTTCATGTCAATACAATAAGGCCAGGAACAAATTTTACCCACTTTTACCTCAACTAAGCTTAATTTTAGTTAGGGTTACTGACAGATAACATAAGAATGTCTAGAGTTAGCTCTAAATATGAAAAAGCTCATAGCATCTACGAATATAGCTTGTCAGTTGCAAATATGCAAAACACTCCTAGCATTCTACACATACACTAAATGTGCTTAATTTTCAAAAAGGAAATTTAACTATGTCCACCAAAATGCAGTACCAAGTTAGAATCTGGCAGTTTCTGGTTGCTACTCCCGCTCCCTTGGAAACTTTCTTGCATTTTATTTTTGAGAAGGAGAGGCCGAGATGGTATTTCCCTATTTGTTTGCCTCTGCAAAGGCAGCTTCTCCAAAGAAGAGGGAATGGCGGCTCTTTCCAGGTGGCTGAGTATTTTATGAGCTGTCTCAGTTGACCTGCGATTATGTACCCACAAAGAACTGGCCCCATTGACTGCTGCTTCATTTTCACCCTTTCCTAGTGAGCTCTGGGGAGTGTGATGTGACCTGTTTATGGGATAGGCTCCTTTTTGCGTGAAGGTCGTCAACATAGTTTCTCTATTGTCTTCAGGATCAGCAAATTTTGAAGTTGTATCATCTTGCAATTTTGCTTTTTGATTCTGTACATGTGAAAATCGAAGAGAAAAATAAAGAGATACAGGAAAAGGTGTCAGTACATCACGCATTAATGACTAGCTTAAGAGATAGTACTTTAGAAGATTCCTAATTTAGGCATAGTGTTAAGCAACACTAGAAATTAGTTTTTTTTATAACTTGGAATTTCCGCATATGAAAAAAAGGAGAAGAAAAATAAATGCTCTTATTTACCACTACAAGCCCAATAACCAGTAACTAAGATAAGAACTAACTGAGAATTTCAATGCAAAAAAGAAATGACCGACATACCTCGAATTTAACAACCCCAACAGATTAACATGTTTATGCCTTATGTTGGGGGCAATCATGATGATTGGTCCACTTAATTAAGTTGCTCTTCTTCTGTTTCCTTTTACAGTTTTACTTTCACCACAATTTCTCTAAAATCCCGACTAACTGGTCATTCATTGAGGATAAGATGAACTAAACAACATGTTTATATAATGACTAGACGAACTAAACATAAACTATGGAAGGTACAAACTTATCCAGAAACATACTTCCAAAACCTGGAACACGACTCCATTAATTACTCCTTAACCATTTAACATATCTCTTTTAGGGAAAATAAACAAGATATATGTTCTCTGCAATCAAGATAATAGTGGGCGATTGCCTTTTTACAAAAAAAAAATACTGATAAAATATCTTTAGAAATACCCAACAAGTAAAAAAAATTACATCAAAAACCTTTTTCTGGCTACTTGGCATGGCAAATGTACAAGTACTCTATGAGTGTAGTGTGTAATATTTAAAGTATGATATATGTAAAAGAGACGCGTGACAATACCTTTGCCCCATCTAAAGTTGTCAACCGTCTCTTCCTTCCCGTGGAAAACAGATCATAACTATCTCTGTCACTCTTAATCTGTAAGAAGTAGGTTTTATCAATACATGCAAACACAGCCACAATACAGAAATTAAAAAGCTTTTAGAATTGTTACCTTGAAAGTTGACCTCGAAAAATGAGAATCAGCAAAAGGAGTGCAGGATGGGGTGGCATCCTGAACTGTGTTTCCTCTCCTTGACTGAGGAGTGCTACAGCTACTGTTGTTACCTGGTAAAGCACCAGGCCAACAAATGCGCAACTTATTATTGCTGTCATTCTTCTCCAAAGAATCAGCATCTCTAGATGTTCTTGTTTGATAACCACTGTCAGCTCTTGATGAACTAAGATCTCTCATGTATGCTTTGGCTATTTCAATTGGCGTACAGCCAAGAGCATTTTCCTACAGAGAGAAACACGAATCCAAGTAAGATATCATAAATCAAGAACCACAATTTCAAAATGTATTCTTGTCTTGATCCTAAATTGAAAAAACACAGCATTAGCTTCGGTGTTTTTCTGAGCTTAAGACCACATATTATAAGAATTGAAAAAATCAGACAAGCGATTAAGGATATCAAGTTATGGACAAAAGGGGATCAACTGGTACCAATTGAATATTCAATTGATACATGCCGCAACCAGAAAGGACTGAAACAGTTTTAATTACCCTGCACAAAACCAAGAACAAAGGATGCAAAACTAATTTGCTTACCCTTCTACTATAGGAAAATAAAAGATGAAGTTGGGAATAAAATCTAAAATTATTCATTTGTAATGCATCTTACCTTTGAGTAAACAGAATCACCAGGCTTCCAAGTTATCGTTCTATGTGCCAACAACCCAGATTGCTTTGACTCAGATTTAATAGAAGTTGGAGATTTTGTAAAAGAAAGTGCAGCAACTTTATTAAGAGCAGGAGTTCTTGACCTAATAACCTCGACTAGGTAGGCTGCCTCATCTCTACAACAACAAAGGATGGAATATAAAACAAGTTAACATTTTAGGCCTAATATCCATATTTGTTCCGCCAATATGAAATTAGTTACTAAAAGGAGGTTCAAATTTAAACTTTTTAGGAAAAACTACGCAGTAAAAGCTCTAGTTATGAAGGAAAAATGGTAAGAAAGACCCCACTTGCCTGGAAAAAGTCCTTGCTTTCAAGTAATGCTCAATTTCTGCAACTTCATGGTAATCTACAGCAACTAGGTCATTTTCTTGCAAGAGTTCATGAGTACTATTACCAGAATTTTGATTTCGTTTGAGGGTAGAAGCACCATTATCTGAGAACGAGAAAAACAACACAAATCATCAAAATCGTTCGCACAAGTAGTAAACAAAATAACATCAACCAGCTTTCAAACAAGAGACAAGAGAAAACGAACCGTGGAGAGGAGGTAGAGAGGCGCGAGGGGTGTCGAGAAGGGAGCGGATCGGAGGCGAGGGTTTGGAGAGGAAATCGGCGACGAACCGCCTGGGAGAAGGGGTGTACGGAGCGGTTCGCGCCCACGGACGGAGCGATCGCCTAGAGGGACCCACAAGCGCCGAAGTGCCGCCCCTCTCTTCTTCTACCTTCCTAGCTATGCTTCTCCTATTCTCCTCCATTATTCCGTTCCTCGAACAGTAGAAGCTGCTCTTCTTCTTTCTTTCTCTTCTTGGTTCTCGGCCTCGCACCTCTGTCGCCGAGCACTCGATTCTCGCTTCTCAATTCGGGCCGACTTTAAAAGGTTAGTAAATAGTAATCTGCCAATTGCGAAGAACTATTTTAGGCTTTAGTTTTTATTTGAAGGTTGTACGATCATAAACCTAGGCCCATTAAATAAATAGAGGCTGCCTTGTTGCTATAAACACCACCGTTTTACCAAATTCCACCTTCTATATTTGGTTATAAACATGAGGAAAGGCGTCAGTTAATTCCTCTAGCATGGGGCCCCTCGTCAAATTGAAAAACCGAGTGTTTCTTGCTCGCAATAATTGATGCATGATGTTTCAAATAAAAGATAGCTCTCTAAAATTTATTTGAAAAATCAAATGATACCTCTTGTTACTTTTAATTGCTGCAGGAACTTGGTGACCAATGAATTGATGGACACCTGAGCACAACACCTTTGTGCTCTGATACGGAGTTGAGTAACGTGGAGAAGATGCTTAGAGACGCAACACACAAAGACACAAGAAATTTGGGGAAAATCTTGCAACTTGTACAAGTTTCGGTTACCAATTAGATCATAGTATCTTAGAGAGACCTGTAAACTGAGAAGAAAGGCAAGAATCAATGATTTATTATCTTCTATTGATTAATTGTATCATTACAACAGCCTCTATATATAGGCACGGCACTAATTACAGTATTGCCATTCAGTAATCACATTAGTGCCATCTATTCTAACCATAATCTGTTACATCAGTAGCTAATGACAGGTCAAGTCAACTTTGACTATCCTAACTAACAGAGACATGTAATACCTCCTTATAAAGAAAAAATCAGAGCTAATTATAGGACTTCAACCTCCTACAATTTCCTAAATTAGCAACCATCATACCACAATAGAACTAGAACATAATAATTAAGTTACCATGTTCAAATATGCACTTTCTTAACTTAGCTTGCCGTGTAAATTAACATATGTCATGTCAATATATCGCTACGTACAATTGCATCTGCACGGCTGCCCGTTTCCCTTGTTACATACCAAAGCTTATAAGATGGATAACCTTACAGTTGCCCAGATTTGGCATAATGGTAATCTAATGAACACATATGGCTAGGAGACATAAATTGAATTTAATGAGGAGAAATTAATGAAAAATGATGCATAGGTGCTACGGAGAATGTAGTTGAAATTTTGTTTAAGGCTTCAGAGCAGCCGCCTAAATTCTTTTAGCTATTAGGAACTTCTAGCTCAAATTTGCCTCCCATTCAAATCATCTATGTAAAATTCAAAATGTAAGTAATGTAAAATGAAATAAATATGAATTAACACTCCATATCCTAATTACACAAGTGGGTTTTCTTTTTTTCTTTTTTCTGTTTTTTTGTCCATATGTGTACCTTAATCTTATAGAAATATTGAATTCTTCGATATAGTGATTTAGCACTTCACAGGAAGGCCTTTCAAAATTTAATGATAGTTTTCATATCTAATCCCATTCTGTAAACTATACAATATAAAAGATAATATGATAAAATTCATCTAAAGTGGTGATTGCTTTTCATCTTCCTACAAATCTTTTTTTCTTTTCTTCTTCCTTATTTCCACTATATTTTTGTTGTTTTTTTTATCTTAATACATTTTGCATCTTCTGAGTTCTGCAGAAAAAAGAAGAACTGGATTCCTCTGATAGTGATTCTTCCATGCAAAGGAAGCCTTGAACATCAAGAAAGAACGAACAAAAAAATCAGCATTCTTATCTCAGAATGGATGTAGTCATGTAGAACTTTATACATCAAATAGGCCAAATCATGTAACATATGTAACCGAGAATACAGTATAACAGAAAGGAAGAATACAATTTAATTGCTAATATGCACCTAATTAGTTTGGCAACCCCTGATGAGACAACCAAAAGAACCTCATCAGATAAATATATCCATCTGTTTAGACTGTGCCTTTAGATCCTTGAGCTTCTTCAAAATGTTGGTGAAATAATCCTGGAGGTACTTCTCCAATGTTACAATGTCCTTTTGATCGACTCCTAATAGGTTGTAGGTCTCAGTCATGGGAACTGAGAAAACAGTATCACTAGATAAAACCTAAAAGAAAGGAATTTAGTGTCAGATTTCACCAAGGAATTTATCACTAGATGAAGCCTGACGGGGGGTAGTGTCTTACAATAAGTACCCAGAAGCTCTATCTTAACATAGAGAGAGAAAATTTACCAATGTTCTCCAATCTACAAATTTTACATGACCACTATCAAGCATGAACTGGTAAAAAGGTAACTTTGATACAATGCAAATCACTACCAAGACAAGCTTTTAACCTTTAATGTTAAAGCTTAGAGGCTGGCAGCCTCCAGCATAGTAATAGCAAAAATGGTGCCACTGTTCTCCCTAGCAAGCTAAAATTGGTCAACATAATTTTGGATGCTATTGATTACCTCTGTAAAAGCCAACCGATCAGCCACATCATTGGTCCACTGGAAAAAGCGGGTTAACTGGCGAGTAATTCTCAGGACTGAAACAGGTACTGTTGTTACATTTGCATCCTGTCCTGCTAATCTCTCACACAATGTAATCACCTACAGGAATGGGGAAGAGCGGAGTAAGTACTGTTATAACTATTCAAATACATCAACAGTTCTTGTTTGACAGAGTTCTTCATACCTCTTGGGTAGTCCATGCACGCGGGCCCGCAAACTCCATAACCTTATTGTTGGTTTTCTCATTACGCATTGCCATAAATGTTAGCCGAGCTATATCCTGCATGACAAGTCAATTATCTAAAGATCAAAAATCTAATAGTTGAAACAAAATCATTTAAACAAAAACTGAAGGTACCGACAAACACCAGAAAACAACATCCATTTCTTAAAACAAAAGGAAAAGAGACACCAGAGAAAAAGTGGAAGTAACAAAAGAAGAAAGGGAATAAGGCAGAGAAAGGTCATCTTCACCTGAGTATCCATGTAAGCAATCCGAGTAGGGGCATCAGTGCCCCAAACAGACTTCTCTTCTAGTATAGGGACAGCATACTGCCCAATCAGGCCCTATTAATACAATTATTCAAAATTGTAATGTCAATATGGAAAGCAGAAGAAAAAAAAAGTAAAAACTTTATGAAATCATACTATTCATCCTTTGATTGTCACAAAATCCCAAAAATATCCCTAATGCCATATACAAAGGATTAGTTCCCAGTTCCAACCAAAAATTGATTTCTAGCTTTGTGTGCAACACACCTAAAGAGGGTAATATTGACTACACAAAAATATTCCAGATACCTGCATGAACCCACATAGCCGAATTATGTTGTAGTTCAGACCAGAATCCTGAAGAAACTTCTCAGTGCAGTATTTGATTTCCATCAAGGGAACCTCAGGATGCTTATCACAGTTGTGAATTGAATAAAACACATACTTTTGAATCCCCATGGCTTTTGCGCATTGTATCAAGGCAACTTTTCCTTCCCAATCTACCTAATAAGCAAACAATATCTTTAGAGTGCTACGACAGTCTTGTAATACAAAATTGGGGATTTGCATAAATAAATCGTAATAAGATACTTACCTTTCGGATAGGCTCCTCTGGCCGGCCTGTTGCACAGTCAACTACGGTGTGAATCCCAACTAGAGTGGCAGGTATCGTCTCTGGCTTGCTAAGATCTGCCTGCTTGGTTAGAAAAAGAGAGGGACTAATTGTAAGTAAGATAACTATTCATCAAATTGATCCATCCAGATAAGTTCCCTTATCAAATTACATAGTAGGTGTGCATATAAATTTTTTCATTATGCAAAAACAATTGAGAAGCTATAACATGATAAGTTTACTGTAAAACAAAAGAAATCTATGTTCAATAATATGGGTAATTCTAGTGAGCATCCAATTTTTATGATACATCCGTTTGATTTCTTGAAAAGAAAATACTGTTCGAAGTACAAAACTAAAATTGCTTATGTGTTCTTCATTATTTCTATAAGGACTTTCTCAAATTTGAGTTAATTTAGAGTTTGATTGGACATCCACCAAAAAGCTCTTAAAACTCTTTAATTGTTAAATATTTCTAAATTGTTTGATGGAAGATTAAACGATTTTAAAATTGGTCCAAGTTTGACACATGTCCTATTTAAATAAGGTATAACTCATCTACAATTTTAATTTCTTGTTTGAACAAATATTTATATAAATATTAATTGGATGTACGGATACCAGAAATGTTAGTTGTATGCTAGATTGCTAGTGCTACCCAAATAATATATGTTAAAAGTTCCTTTCCCCAAATCAGTTTAAACTCTTTAGAGTGCTTTGCTAAACATGTTATTAGAGCAAGATGGCCTGGATCCTGAGTTTAATTCCCACTATAGTGATCTTAAGACTAAATGATTTGCTTTCCATAATAGTTGGCCACAGTTCAAGTATCAAACGCACATACTAGTCAGTGTCAGAGAATAAATAAGGCTAAAACTAATTACAAAAAGAAGGTACTAACATTGACAACTACAGCGCCCCAATCCCGAAGAAAATCAGCAGGGGCGGGCCGGGGCCTGACGAGGCACCTGACATCATAGCCTTCATCCAGTGCCCTCCTAACAACCTGTCGGCCGAGAGTTCCTGTGGCCCCCACAACCAATATGCTTGTTGGTCTAACAGGGGTCCCTTGTGAAATACTTGTTGACACTGTCTGAGCAGTGCAAGTAATGCTCAGTCTTGCATAAGATTTGCCTGAAATGAAGCAGTGCAAGTAATAATCAGCCTTGCATAAGAATTTTCTGAAATTAATTATACATATAATCTCCAAGTGCATTTAGTCAAAAAAAATTGTATCTATTTTGGTACTACAAGCTGACCTTCAGCACCATAGGTTTTCTTACATCGCCACTAGATATAACCATCTGAAGGATTCAATTGAACAAAAACATAAGCACCGGGACATAATTGACAAGAAAACACAACTCAAGGGATCACATTGAACAAAGAACGAAAGTTTCTTACCTAGTGAAGCGGTGGAACAGGACACGTCAGCAAGAGGAGGTACCAAGGAGCGGCCCCAAAAGAAGGAGACATTCGGGTTCTTCACTTTAGTAGGAGAGGAGCAGAGGTGGGGAGGAAGGGAGCCAAGTTTCAACGCCATTGATTGATTACTTAGTTAATTAACTAACTAGGGATGAAAAAAGGGAAGGGAATTGGTGGCATGGTCTCAGAGAGGGATTTAGCATTAAGGATTGAGTGGAGATGGAGAGAGGGAAGAGGAATGAGTGGGAGAGAGCAGTCGATCTCAATTCTGCCACGTCGAATTCAACCGGATCATGCATTTTTCCAACGTGGCATTTTTGTCTCTATTTTTATTTTATAATTGTAGACCTTTGGGCTTTGGGTTTTGAGCTTTGGATTGGATGGATGGATTTAGAAAGTCGTCTCAATTCATCCTCGGCCGAGGTTCTTTTTGCATTCATCCAAGAGCCAAGGCCTGTCACGAGTAAATAACGTAGCTATCCAAACATAATTACAATCATCTCCAGTGTTTACAAGGTCTCTAATTACAATCATCAGTACAGGATATCTAAATACAATCATCTCCAGTGTTTACACTAAGTCACTAACAAACATAACAATATAACATAATGAGTGAGGCTATGGTACTATGCATAGCACGGTTGGGTCCGTGCTACGGCTCAAAATTTGAGTTTTCAAAATTCTAACGGTCCATCCAAATTGTTCAACATGATTATAAAATGAATATGTACTTGCAAATCAAATTTTACATTTTTTTGAATTTTTTTACTATTTTTTTAGATAGGTAGAAAATCACTTTATCTGAAAATTCTGGACCATCCAAAAACAGTGATTTTCTATCTATCTAAAAAAATAGTAAAAAAATTTGAAAAAATGTAAAATTTGGTTTGCAAGTACATATTCATTTTATAATTATGTTGAACAGTTTGGATGGACCATTAAGATTTTGAAAACTCAAATTTTGAGCCGTAGCACAGACCCATCCGTGCTATGCATAGTACCATAGCCTCACTCATTATGTTATATTGTTATGTTTGTTAGTGACTTAGTGTAAACACTGGAGATGATTGTATTTAGATATCCTGTACTGAAGATGATTGTAATTAGAGACCTTGTCTATAAATAGACTACACGCTGTATCTATCGTCTGTTGCACTAGTTCTTCTATAAAACTAAAACCATAGTATCATTTCATCTATAATCTTAAATGCAAGTAGTGCCGGAGGCATTATTGAACCTCTAGAGATTGTCTCATTTCTCTGTTTCCACACATGCGACTTCTCCGTTCAAACATCAAAATTGAATATTAATTCATCGAGACTTCACAACTTTATAACAAATCAAACAACGTTGATTCTTTCATTTTTCTTCATTTTCTGGCATATCAAACAGGCCCAACGATTCATGTATATTTGTATATATGCGCAAGGACATCAATAGTACCTCTATCAAAAGAAAATTCATAAATCAATTCGTTTGCATGCATAATGTTTTCTCATAGAAATGATACATTTTGTGTACAGTTTTGGTGGATTATTCAACAATAAGAATGTAAATTTTGTGTCTTAGAGTTTTGGTGGATTATCCAATCAAAACTAAACGGATCCACTATAATCTAGAAAAAAATATTCTGATATTGTTGTTCGTGATTTTGATTGAATAGCTTGCGTACGATAAGTCAATGTCATAATATTATCCTTCTGTGAAGTTTTGATACTATGCATAGGCACATAGCGTACATTAGTTCACATTATAGATTAATATTTCTATTTACAAATGTTGGATAGTCGATCTGAACGGTTTAATATGATTATCAGATGAAAACATATTTGTAGGTCAAATTCGATCTAGTTTATCCCAACTTGTTTATAGCTAAATGCATGATTGTTGTTGTTGTTGTTATTTTAGATAATTAAAAAATCACTTGATCTAAAAAATGTAGACCATTAAAAAATAGTGATTTTCTACATATTTAAAAAATAGTAAAAGAAATTTAAAAAATATAGAATTTAGTGCGTAAGTACATTTTATATGAAAATTATGTTAAACAATTCAGATTGATTATTTAAACTTTAAAAACGAATACATTAATCCAAGATATGAACCAATGTGCGCTTATGCATAATACATCCTCACTCTTTTTTAAACATAATAATTTAACTAAATATGTTCAATACAAAGCCAAAGCTTCTTCTTTTGACTTATTTAATTCTATTAGATTTGAAGTTTAACTAAATATATTGTTTAAACGTTTATATAGCTTCACAAAAACGCATTTATAAATCAAAAGGAACCGATTATCATCCTTAATTATTTTATTTTTTTGATGAAATCGTGCTTAAAATATAAAATGGACATATGCATCAGATAGGCACTGGAGATGATTGAGCGTCTCCACTTCTTCAAAAAGCGACAAACCTCCAGTTCTACCTCTCTTTACTCGACATCCTCCCGTCAACCGCTGCCGTTAGCGCGAAAATGCAAGGTGGATCCACCGGTATCGTTTACGGCGGCCTGAAATCCCAGGTACACTCCCCGTAACCTCTAATTCTTGCTCTGATGCTTCCTTAAAGAACCTTCTAGAACCGTCTTTCTGTTCCCAGGCTCGATGCATTGCTGACGTCAGAGCCGATCTCGGTCACACCAGTTTCCTCGCCGGTACTCTCAGCCTCAAGGAAGAAAACGAGGTTCTGTTTGACTAGATTTCAGATCCTAATTCGGAGTTTTTTTTTTATCTGATAGTTTTCTGGAGCTTATTCATGATCTGATTGTGAACAGGTTCACCTGATCCGGTTATTACCATCTGGTAATGAGATTGTGTGCGAGGGTTTTTTCTACCATCAGAACGAGATCTGGGATCTAAAATCGTGCCCATACGATTCTAGAATCTTGTCCACTGTTTACACTTCTGGTGAGTTACCATTATATTTGTGTTGATTTGTTCATAGTTGCTTGTTCTTTCTTTATAAATATTGTGTATTTTTTGCACCAAGATGTAACCGTGTGAATAAATGACAAATGGAACCATCAATTACCCAAATTTGAGGAAATTTATAGCTCACATTTATAAGCTCTTTACTGCTAATGAAAAATTGAAATTAAGTTATCATGTGTTAAATTTTGTAACTTTCGTCAAATTGAGGTGAGACATATGGAGCTTCTATATGGAAAATCCCAGAGCTTAACACCCAATCAAATTCGCCACAGCTTGAGCAACTTGTCTCTCTTGATGAACACACGGCCAAGATCAAATCGTTAGTGTATTTTCTTTTAAACTTATTACCACAGTTATGATTGTCTATTTGTTATTTCTCTTGTTAAATAATGCTAAATATTAAACCTCTTTGTTATAGTGTCCTTTGGTGGCCAATGGGGAAGCATGACAAGCTAGTCACAATTGATGAGAGAAACATTTTTGTATGGAACATTGATTCCTCAAATAAGATTGCAAAAGTGATATCACAAGAGTCGGTCGGTATGCTCCATAACTTCTCTGGTGGTGCATGGGATCCGCATGACAGGAATGCTGTTGCAGCCATATGTGATTCATCTCTTCAGTGTTGGGATTTACGCACCATGAAGTATGCATGAAAGCTACTACTATAATCTCAGATTTAAGATTGGAGTAGCTAACTGTTACCATACTTGACCAGTTCCATACCATAGCTCGGTAGTGTTACCACTGAGCAGTACTCTTTACCATTGTTTTACCACCGGTGCTATGTTGATCATTGTGCTTATTAAGCTTTTTGTGCCAAGTATGAAAATCCATTTTTTTATTTTCACAAGGTTTTTTTTTTTTTTAAAAAACTAGACAGAGGCTGCCTAGTGGTTGTGTTTCACAAAAAAATTGGTGTCCTTGAACTAAAGAAAATGTTGTAATTGGTGTAGATGATGCCAATAACAGTTTACATCTTTATGGTTGGTTCTGTAACAATTTTGCAGGAATACAAATGCAATTGGGCATGCACATATAAGGGATGTTGATTATAACCCAAAGAAACAGCATATAGTTGTGAGTGCCATTTGTTAAAATTAATCATATCCAGGATAATAATACATATTGAAATACTAAAAACTTTTTTAACTTTGATTTCGTAGTTAGTATGTTAGCTACTAAACTTCCATTCTATAGTGTTTAATAAAATATTTTGCAGATCTATGAACATTATGCCGAAATAAAGGCTGGTTTTGACATAGAATATATCTCATTAGCTACATTTATTTATATGTTTTTATATGACATAGGCAACTGCTGAAGATGAATTTGGTATACGCTTGTGGGATCTGAGAATGTCCAAGATTCCTTTGAAGGAGCTCCCAGGTCATTCTCATTGGTACTTCTCTCTTACCTGTTTTTTCAGAAGCTATCTGTGGTAATTTATTTTGTTAACTTTGGTTTGTTAAATACATTAATAACTTTTTCTGTTTCTTAAAAAATTTTGGCAGGACATGGGTGGTTCGTCATAACCCAGAATATGAGGGCCTTATTTTGGTCTGTCCCTCCATATCTCACAAATGCATGCACATAAACTACCACTTTTGTTATTTCTCTAAAGCATCTTAATTGCCAGAGTGCAGGAACTGATTCAACTGTAAATTTGTGGCAAGTGGGAACTGGTAGTGAGGATTCAACACTTGATAGGTTTGAGTCTACTTATTGTTTATCTATCTTTCTATCTATTTGTTTATTTATTGATTACAACTTTAGTGTTTATTACTATTTGTAGTAATTCCATTCTTATTTTGCTTTTTTATTTAAGCAGTCCCCAAAACAGGCGCATAAGGCAGATAGACCCATTGCTGAATTCCTACACAGACTATGAAGATAGCATATATGGTTGTTTGAGACTATTCAAATATTTATTTAAGAGTTTGTTTATGATTCCATTTGAGCTCGAGCTTGCAGTAAGGCTTACAATGTACTATTAATACCAGGTATTGCTTGGAGCTCACATGATCCTTCTGTCTTTGCATCTTTGTCATATGATGGGAGGGTATGTGAATTTAATTTTAACCACGTCATTTTATTTTATTTTCGCCATTTCATACATCAGTACAGTTTTTATAATGGTTACTCAAATTATTGATTTTACTTTTTATTCAGGTAGTGGTAGAATCGATCAAACCGTATACTCAGAGAAAGTGAGAGGCATGCTATTAGCTTTTTGAGTGGTATAATTATTGTCCCTTTTGCTTTTATGCAAAAGTAAGTTCAGAAACTTTCTATACCGACCTTTTGAAATTGTCTTTGTTGTTATATATCAGATATAATGGAAGTGCAGTTATCATTTTTGCAGGATCAGATTGAATGCCACCATACAAGTGTAGTCAAAGTTTATGCTGATTCTTTTCTGAATATTTGCCAAATTGTAATAAAATTAGTAATCATGCGTAATTTCTTTTCATTATGTAGCTGTTTTCCATGTTTATTTTCTTTTCTTTTTTCCCATGTCAAGTTTATCATACTTGAGTAGATACTGCACCAGTGTAGTTATAAAATTTTTACCACCTAACCTATATATATCTTTATAAGATCGTCTTATAAAGAGCAAGATCGTATCTGCTTTATCTTTGATGTAAACAACCCAAGCAATTTGTTGTAAACATACTTGTTACGGACTTTTAAGTGAGCACTTCCTAAACAAAGTCATGATCACTACATTTTGGTTATATGACAATTTGTTGATTGGTTCTTGCTATACTGAACCTGTATGCATCAAAATGCATAACGGTGTTACACCATTGAGCATACATAGATGTATACATAAAAGTAATTGCTCTCAAAACATGACAAACAGGATATGCTTTCCAAGTATAAAACCCAAAATTTTTGGAAGCAAAGCCCAAAAGGGCCTTGCCACAGATATACACAATCATTGGACAAAGTCAAAAATCATAAATAAAGAAAACAAAATTACAATACAAACAGGGGTCAAACAACTATGCAAGATGCTCAGGCCACGACGCAATATGTACAGTCAAACTCTCACAAGAGGGGTGCTTCTGCTCCCAACCCACCATAAGATTCAAGAAAAATTAACTCTAGCAAGTAATAGTATTAGTCAGAAAGAGCCTCCTCCATATCAGTGTCCTCCAAATCCGGATTGATTAAATCTGGGTCAGTTGGGTCAGTAATTTCTTTTCCGATAGGAGAATCCTCACCATAATCCAAGTCTGACAACTCCACCTCACTAGCATGACTGTTAATATATGGAGCACTGACCGCTCTTCCAATTTTACCCTTGTTACCATCCTGGCTAATTGAAGAAGAATCAAATCCGGTATCTTTGTCAGATTTTTCACATATGCAAGCAGCAGGGTTCTCATGAAACTCTCCCCGGCCTGGTCTGATCTCCTTGGGCTCCCCCATGAAACCTTTTTGGAAGGTTCGTACCTTCGAGGCAAACATGTCCCAGGTCATGTTATTTCGATTCAAGAACAAGGAATATAGCCTCTTTGCATTTGGTCTTATTGTCCTCTTGTGCCCAAAATACCTCCTGGCAAATTGAACAAATGTTGAGATTTAGAATAACCAAATGAACAATTTACATTTGACCAATTGTTACGTAATAGAACTTATGTACATAACATTCTCAATATCAGTAATGGTATGGATCAGTGCTGGCCAGCAAGTAACCCTCGAACTGTAACATTAGCAGGGTGCTGAGCAATACAGCACAATCTTTAGAGAAAAGGTTATGGAAAGGTCAGTTAAAGCATTTTTGAGTGCATCTCAAAATCTTTGGAGATCTTTTACAGATGCCTTGAAACACTTTTTGGAGTTGTTCGGCAACAAAGATAGGATTAAACTTTAATCCACACTAAGGCGATCAAGTTCAGTTGTCTTAAGGAGGTTTAATATGTAGGTAGAGACTAAGGATACCTAATCCAGGGGTAGAGGTGCCATTAAGACCCGGGAAGGATTAAGATTCCGGACAAAAGGAGGCTAAATGAGGTGACATTAATCCTGGCTAAGAAACCGATGTTCGGAAGGATTAAGCGACTAAGGAAGCTAAAGGAGGCTTAAGAAGGCTAAAGGAGGTGTTGCCCGAACGGGGTCTTTGAGCTTTCTTGCAAATAAGGTTGATCAATGTTGCAAATACGGGCAGAGCAGACGAGTGAGGAAGAAGAGGCTGTTAAGCTCGTGAAAAAATAGAGAAGAATATAGATAGGATATGCTAAACAAAGCAGGCTATTTAACAGAAACCCAAAAATCAAAATAAAGTATGATATCTTCTTACCTCCGGCCAGCTAAAATCTTAGCCATGTTGCCGTTATTGTTGGTAACAAAAGCATCACTCCTATCACAGACAACAAAATCAAGTGCAGCCATCCGAGAGGAGAAAGAGGCAAATGGTGCAAGGTCCTTTTTGCTAGCCAAAGTCTCTTTTGAGTGGAAATTGGGAAACAAAGCCTTCAGCGGTGCCAAGGTTTCATTTCCACCATAGATCTCACCAGATGCCACATAAATGTGCACATCTTCACCGTACCCTAATGCTCTTAGCATTAGACCGACTTCTTCAGGTGTTAATGGGCACTTACCGTGTCTCCTTTCCTTTTCAGGGTTACTAGCCTGATAACATAATTGAGCACTGTATATTACCTCACATGAGTCTGTATATTGTATACATCTATATATGTATATATAGGCAAAGGCTATGGTGCTATCCATAACACTGGTTGGTCGTCAGCTGCAAATCTCCATTTGAGATGCAGACAGCTGATGTGAGCTGCTAAATGTGATGTGCACATCAAAAGCTTGTAGGAAACCAATTTCTATATCTTTTTAATTACTTTTACTTATCTTTTTATAGGAGAAAATTGATTGATTTTAAAAATTCGGGTTCATCCAATAGCAATGTTTTCTCCCTGACCAAAAAAATAGTATGAAACATCTACATAATACAAAAATTAGCACCCTAAAAAATTTGAGCATGGAGTTCACAAGCAACTCGATCGGCCGTTTGACTCTCAAAATTCATAATTTACGGCCGTGGTACCAGCCGAATGGTGCTACGCATAGCACTGTAGCCAGCATGCATGTGTGTGTGTGTGCGCGCGCGCGCGCGCGCAACACCTGACACTCAGCTGTAGTAGCTATTGATGACAAATTTTAGCCTAGTGAATGGTAACATGATTGTGGGTTTAGTGGTGACAGTATTGGCTTCTGCCCTATTCCTGTTTCCTTTTCTAATCCTGAACTGAACTAAAATCAAGCCAAATGAATATCTTTCATTGGTTGCAAAGTTAACCTTGAACATTTAATGTGGTGATTAGTTAAGTTACTGCAACTTTTAGAGTTTTTTGACATAACATTGGTATTATCAGATGTGACGTTTCCAGGCAACACAATAAAATTGAGAGCTAGTAATATTGAAAATTTCCAAGTCTTAATTGGAAATATGGTACAGAATTCAATGCAAATTGCAAAAAAGGCCCTCTCAACAACCTTTTTCCCCACTCGTTATGTATGAGCTTGAGGAATTTTGCCAATGTGCTATTGGTAGTATGTATTAACACTCCAAAATTGCAATTTGTAGCTGAGACAAACTTGTGGTGCACACACAGAATTAAAATTTTGATATGTATTCTGTTATGTGTTTGTCTGATAATCTGGTTGACTGACAAACCACTTACATGCAATGTTTTCCATCTTTTGCGAATTTTACCAAGCTCTGTTCTCTCCTTATCACCGCCACCGTAGTAGCACCCAGAAAAGGCAAGCATGTCAGGTTCAAACCTGCAATTACAGGTTAACTCCTTAATTTCAATATGAAACATTATGCAGTAACCAAGGGTAGATTACATAAAAACACAGAATCTTAGTTCATACCATACCTGGACCAACATGAAATACACCAACCAACAAATCTGCACACTCCAGGTAGGTGCAAATTGTATGCATAAGTTATTTCTATTAGAGCATATAAAGCTCATTCAAAACAACGTAAGACTTCTTATCAATTTTAATTAGATATTATAGCCCATGGATCAATTAGGAAACGTCACAACATATTCTAAATCAAAAGGAAATCAAGATTATTTTTAAATCTAGTCATACTTAAAAGGAAATAGAGGTTTCAATCAAGACCAGGAAACTGACTCAAATCCAATTTATCCCAAGAGAAGACCCAAATACTCACCTCAAGTGAAGAGCAATAAAATGCTGACTCTTTTCTCTCATTCTTTCTATCAATTTGTCACCCATTTCTTGTATTTGTTTGGTAAACCTAAGCGAGTGGTAATTTACTTTACACCTCAGCTTTTGCAAATCTGTATCCAGCCTGTTTGCAAGTCTATAATCAAATTTTGTCAATTGAACCACCTGCACAAGTCAGAAAAGTAGAATAATAAACCATAATTCAAAAACCAAACCAAACAAATAAATCAGAATCAATGATGTTGTACTATTACTCACATGCTTTTTGAGAAGAACAGGTAAGACCCGAGTTACATAACAGCGTTGAGTACACTTGCGGGGAACGCGCATCGTATATGGGCCCCTAATAACTCTGCCATCCTTTTTTGGAAGTTCTTTAATGATCCTGACATCTCTCGAGAGGAAGGTGATGAACAGATCCACATCAAATATTTCACCAAAATTACTGCAAGACAAAATAGTATCAAAAGTTCAAAACAGATGCACTGACAGGACTTTTAGGACCAGTGGCATTGATATTAATTAAAACAAACCTGGCATCTTTCCAGAAAGATCTCTGGTCAAGTTTGGGAACAACAAGAGTGGCATTTAAGATGCGAGCAGCTACAACAGCATCTGTTATCTGAAATATTTCAGGTAACTCTCCAAGTTGTTAACCAATTTCCAAATATTTTACAAGTTATAAAAGTAAATTGAACTGATAGATTCACCCCAGTTCTTTGTTGGTTTAAGCCCCCACTGGTAGCAATCATCAAATATCTATCGGGACGTGTAGTCAATTTCGCATCTGCATAATGAGAAGAAATTACAAAGTACAAACAAAACCAAGTTTAGGATTCGAAATATGTCTATGGTAATTAATAAAAAACTAATACCAATAGCAATATTCAGGAAGACATAGGCACCTTATAGCAATTAAGGAAGACATTAAATTTAATAAGTTTTTTATTCAATCTAAATTCTCGAATAAGGATCTATGTTAATATCCTATTTGACAAATGTTGCAAATACAAGATTTGGCCACTTTAAAGCTAACCTGGAAACTTGTCACTTGTATCACTGCATCCATAGTAGTTCATAGCCAGCTTCGACCTCCACAAATCATCCCTCATGCTCCTCCCATCATGCTACAAATTAAATGCAAGCAATCAACGAGCAGTCAACTTAGCAAATATAACGCTAGAGAGTGAAATGAGGATGATGCTTACAGGGACATGAAAGATCTCTCCTAAGATCCCACTCCTGTTCACATTTGGACTCTTCACCTAGGCGAAAATACATATCAAAGTAGGATAAAATGAGAAACAGCTCGAACAAGAGGAGTATTATAGTAAATGAATACTATCAGAGAAACGGACATAGACAGAGAGCGGTGAATGTTGCTTACATTTCGATCATCGGAGGAGGATCGAGGTCGAGGGAATCGAAGGAGGCGGCGGTCGGAGATGGCGGAATGTTCTAGGAGCGGCGGAGCAAGGAAGGAGAGAAGGACCAGGAGGGAGAGGCATAGAATGGCGGAGATGGCGGCGGGGAGTCGCCAGCGATGGCGTTGGCGCCGCCGCGCCGGAGCCATCTCCACCGCCTTTCTACTCGATTGATGTCTGTAATGGAGATTGAATTTGGAGGGCCGGTGAGCGGCGCGAGAAAGGAAATGGTTTCAGTTTCAGGCTTGTGATTAGACACTGTTTAGATCTGGGCACGTGCCATTGTTATTTTTAGCTACTTCTTAATTTTATTGCAATGCCTCTGTCGGCTCTGGCAGTTCAGCAGTTGGCTCTTTCTGCCTCTCAGATATTATAAA
The DNA here is from genome assembly GCA_025461125.1 of Carex kokanica. Lineage (NCBI taxonomy): Eukaryota > Viridiplantae > Streptophyta > Magnoliopsida > Poales > Cyperaceae > Carex > Carex kokanica. Next base: position 243,919 of record JAJGRX010001020.1, read on the forward strand.
GAACATTTTACATCGATAGCGTTGTTTAGGATATCAATGAAAATGGTAATGTTGGTTAGCGATCTAATTAGATTCAACCATTTTTGTTTTCACGACATAACATTGTCGGCGCCGTGGCGTCCCAATCCCAACTCTTCAAAGTTCAAAATATTCTTTTATAAAAGCAAATCATGGTTATATATGCTTGCGGCAAAGTAAACAACTTGCCATCTAAAATTTATTGATGAGTTGGCACTTTTCAGGCTGGAAATAAAAGCAGTTGTATGGCTTTTCGTTATTCGTACACTTAGCTTCTTATTACACACTCTACGCACTACGCTGGATCAGTTCTTTTGAAATGCAAGTATAAAATTATTTAAAGCTGCATCCAGTCCAAATAAAATGGCTACAAAATTAATATAATTCTTTAAAACTGCCTAAGAAAATTGAATCATTGATCAAGTTTCTTCTGTAAAATTCGGAGTGGAACATGTCAATATGACATTGATATTTTTGTTACTATATTTTTATACACTTACATCTGTATGTAGAAATTAATATTACATGAAATTAGGCTAATTTAAAACCTAAATTATACAAAGTTAGCATTTCGAATAGCTGTACAAGGAAAACCATAGAAAATCAAAGCCTTGGAAAGGATATGTCCATTATCTGGGATCCTCAAAAGTAGCTATTAGGGAGTTTTTTTTTTTTTTGAGTGGACTATTAGTATTAGGGATTGTCGGATAGAGACTAAGGAAATGGGGACAGAGATTTCGATTGTCTGCGAAAATTTTTCTTTTGCATAGAATTGCATTTTTGTTCTTTAATCTTTACCTGTAATAATGTAGAAAATGACTCGTTATACGGTAATCGATATATCATTAGTTTGTTGAGTTTTTCGGTCAAAAATGTCATAGATCTGATAGCGAAGGTGTTCGATTGAAAACCAACACGAATCGGATCATTATAAGCTGAGAGGTGAGTTCGGATCCAGTGAAGTAACTCAACTTTTGGATTTTAGATCGGGACCGTCCAATTCAAATTCGCAAAAATTCATCTGCGAAGTGAGTGCACACATTCCGATGACAAATTCGAACTTGAGACAATTTCAAACGACGAATTTGAATCGGACGGTCTCGATTCAAAATCCAAAGATTGAGTTACTTTAGGGGATCCGGACCCGGTTATAATGGACCCACAGCGGTCCTGAGTCCGGATTCCCAGAGTAACTCAATTTTTTAGTTTAGATCCAAACCCGTCCAAATTAAATTCGACCAATTCAGTCTGTCAGACGGAGTGCAGGGGCCTCTTTAATCTGACGGTCCGGATCTAAACTCAAAAACTGAGTTACTTTAGGAGATCCGAACTCCAGCTGTACTCGTATACTCACAACAGCTTTTCTTCTGCTCTTGTTCATTGAATGTGACAGTATGTACATATCCTGACCGTTCGATAGTCCTGACCGTTTGAGCTAATCATCATAGGTAGAGAGGTAGAGGTGCTACTTTTATCCGATTACCCGGATCCGATCCGGAACCGACCTGGATCTGATTAATTTGGATAATATATGGTTTAAAAATATAACCAGTTAAATTATGGGTATGGTTACAAAATTAATAATTTAATATCCGACCTGAATTCGAACCAGAACCGATACTATAATGAATAGAATATGGGTTTGATTTAGTTATATGACCCATAACCGAACCCGACCCGATATCCGTATAAATATTCGATAAAATGATAATATCATTTCTTTATAATTATTTAACATAAACACATATATTAATAACTATGAAAAGACAATCATTTGTAGTATTTTTTTTATTTCTTGAATAAAATTTATTGTTCTTTTTGCACAAATTATTGAAATCAAATGTCATGTTCACCTTTTGCCTATTTCGAAACTAATTAATTTCTTTATTGATCTCTTTATCTACTATGTATCTATCTTTATGCACGAATTATTGAAATTTATTGCTCTCTTCGCTAATTGAAACAAACTGTTATCAATATTATATTCCTGGATTTTGGAACCATATAATGAAATCACCATCTCTAATATTTTACATTCTAAAATCATCTCACATTCAATATTTTGGAACAGATTTTAATTTATATTCTAATGATATATTATGTGAGATGTTTAAGAAATTATAATTATATTTAAATGTAAAGTGTTTCTCAAATGCTTGTGAGTTGCGACATGTACCCGCTCCGGATCCGGATCCCCCCGGATTCGAACCGGACCTGATAATCCATAAAAAAGTTATGGGTATATATCTACCCGGAACTGAAAGACTGAACCTGAAATATCTACGGGTAGATAGGTATCCGAATTCGTACCCGACCCGATTTGAAACAAATAAGTATATGGATCGAAATTCGGACCCGAGCACTTTTAGGGTACGGGTCCAAATATAATAGTATCCGGACCCTACCCGATCCGATAGCACCTCTAATCATAGGAAGCTACTTGAAATCGAACGGTTCAGGAAAGATTGATAACGAAGATGCTCTTCCAATTCGAAACGTTTTAACCGTATGTTTAGTTGTGAAGCAAGTGGTGAAGTAAATTTTTTTATTTACCTTAAGTTTTGTACGAGTAAATTTGAAGGAGTAAGATGAAGTGACAATTAAGCTAGTTCAAAATAAGTCATTTTATTTCTTTCAACGGAGTAATTACTTCATATTTACTCCACTGCATCGTCAAGTAACATTCTTCTTTCAGTTTTATCTCTCCACAATTATTTTATCAAATATGATTAACTTTTTAATCAACGTACATCTGGAGAGAAAATTGAATTTCTCACTTTTTTATAGTGTATAACAGTATAAATATTTAAAAATAATAATTCTAGAGAGAAAAACATTACGTACAATTTTCTCTTTCCTCATATAAGATTGAATTTCCCACTTTTTTTGGTAGTGTGTAAATATTTAAAGAGTTTTCATAACAGTCGCTGCAGCATTGCTAGTATTTCAAGAAGATAAAAGTTTTTTTTTAAAGAAAAATAAAGTTCAAAGTTTTCAAATTTCATATTTATGTTATTATAATAAATAATTTTCTCCATTTAGATTTCGAACCTATAAATTTTCACATTAGAGGACATGTGTCTTTGCCGCTAGATTAAAAACTAATTTTTTATGATGATAAAAGTTTTTTTTTTTTAAATGAGTAATGGAGGTTAAGTCACTCAAGATTCTTTATTTCAACTTTCATAATAAAAAATTTCTTCCATCTGAGTTTCAAACACATGACATCTCACATAAAAGACATGTGTCTTTGTCACTAAACAAAAGCTGGTTCTTTCACGTTGATAAAGTTATAATGTCATTTTCTTTATAACAACTTACCGTCTTGTATATTAAGGACTAAAATAATAATCATATACGGTTCAATTTTGAAAAAAGAAATACTACGAGATTTAAGACTTAGTGCTCGTTATGTTTTACAGTTATTTAATAAATTAATTTCTTATTCGACGAGAACCAATTATTTCGTTTTGATGTCAGTATCCGAAAGAAATATGTTTCGTTAGGCGGACTTCCTATTAGTTAGTAATATTGAACGATTAAAATCTGGTGGTTCCGTTGATAGTAAAAAAAAATCGGTGTGAAATGATGACGATATAATATTTTATAGTGTGCGAGGTGACAAGTTTGAATTTAGCATTTGTATTTTAAATGAATAATTTTTTAGATATTCATTTAATATGTCAAAAAAGGATAAATATGATGATAAAAGTTGCTGGTGAAGACTGAAGAAGATGTGATGGTACAATTATAGAAGATAAATGCTTTTGTAAAAGTTTTGAGTAGTGCTGTGCCTGTGAGTAATGGAATCAGAGTAGGTCCGATGCCCATCGGACCTACCTTGGTTCGATGGGCGTGATGACCATTCGACCTGCATTAAGATTCGTGTAATCTGTATCAAAATCCGCACAAGTCTGTATCAATTTCCGTACACATAGATCTTGATGCTAATCGTACGGTCCTAGAGCTAATTGAACCTAAATGTAGGTCCGATGCCCATCGGACCTACTCCTATCTCGTGAGTAATAGCTTCACATTAGATCGGATATATTATGTCGTAACATAATAAATAATGCAGCAGGATTAACTTTGATCTATGGTAAAAATAATGGCTCGTATATTAAAAATTCAGGTTTTAATTTTGGATGAAATTAAATTTCTTATAAATATTAAATAGTTAGATGATTTAATTTTTAACTTTTACTTTAAAAAAATGATAAATACTACAGAAATAATCACGCAATAAAGACGATAGCAATTTCATGGATGATTTTTCACAGTGACATGACAACTCTGAAGTATAAAAAGATAACAACACCAATTAGAGTGACAACATGATTTTCATCGTCACCTGAGTTAATAATTAATTCATTCATCATAATTAAAAACGAAAGAACTATTTACCAATAAATATATACTAAGGGAAAAATAATAATTTATCGTTTTAGTCAAAGAATTTATTTTGCTTGTAATTAAATTAATAAATCGGAAAATGAGGAAATACAAGAAATTTTTGGATTTCGATGGTATTATGTCCAATATTGATGTATTAATGGAAAAATGTCTAATTAGAAAAATATTAAGTGACTTCAGAAATAATTAAATATACTAAACTTGGACTTCAGAAATAATTAAATATACTAAACTTGAAGTCCATTTAATAATTAAATATAGATAATGGACTCGAACATGGTTGATGGTTGGAACTTTTGGGCCGAGTTATGCTGAGGCCCAATAATGACCTAAGACTCAGAGTATTGGTCGGACTGAATATTAAGTTAAACGGTGTTGGAAGTTGGAACTTATTGAATTCAAAAGTAGATCCGATCGTTCTCTGAATTCAGATTTCAGCTGAAGCCACGGACCACAAATTAAAATTTTTGTCACAGAATATTTAGTGGAGTGTTTGGATTTAACCTTTCTGTTCTGCACTCGAGTCCAACTTTAACAGTGCCTGAAATGATTATATATATATATATAAAGGCCATCAATTTTATATACTCCCTCAACCGAATTAGTGATTAATCCCCAGCCTCACCGGCGTCACCGCCATTAATCAGATTTGTATCCAACACCCGGGAAAAGCACCTACGCTTTCAAGTCAAAGCAGTCAAACCTTTTTGTCTCCTTCCCATGCTCTGACTCGTCTCCTCGCACGTCGCACCGAGGGCGAGGGACCGGCCCCATGACCCCATCCCTGCCACTTCCATAAATAACTCCATCCAAGAAAAACCCGAAACAAACAAAAACCGACCAAACCCCACCCCACTTGAATGAAACCCACAAAACCCACCCAAAACCCCAGATAACCCCACTCTCACATCACAGTAGTCAGGACTCACCTGTACTCTCTCCCAGTCTCTTTCTCTCCAGTACCTCCACTTACCGAGATGACTTCCCTCTCTCTTTTCCTCTACATTTCCTTTCTCTTCCTCCCGCTCACCTCCGCCGCGCGCTTCGCTTGCACCTCCAAGTACCCCGGCACGTGTCAGTCTCTGGTCGGCTACGTACCGTTGAACGCCACCACGCTCGGCTCCGTCCGGTCTCTGTTTCAGCTCCGCTCTTTCCGGTCGCTCCTCGCCGCCAACTCGCTCTCATTGAATACGCCTCAGAACTACACTGTTCCCGCTTTGTCCACTGTACGGATACGGTTCCCGTGTTCGTGCTCTGGTGGGTCCGGCTCTTCGTTTGGCCTCCCGGTGTACAAGGTACGGCCTGGGGAAGGCCTAGATGCCATTGCAAGAGGCACTTTTGCTGGACTGGTCACTTATGAGGAGATTGCCAAGGCGAACAACATTTCCGATCCGAACCGAATTGAAGTTGGCCAGCAGATAAAGGTTTGACTTGTGCTCTTAAAATTTTAAATTTATGTCGATTGAGATGGAAAGTTGGAAACTGGTTATAGAACGATTGGAGTTAGGCAATAGAACGAATATTCATAGAATGTAGGGGTGTCAATGGGTACGGTACGGGTCGGGTGGAGGCATTTTCATATCCATACCCATTAAAATTGACTTTACCCATACCCTACCCATACCCATTAAAAATTGACCTTACCCTACCCTACCCTTACTCATTAATATTATCGGGTAACGAAACGGTAGCGGATGAATAACGGATATTACTAATATAATAATTAGTTTTATTATATTTTACAAATTAAATATAAAAAACTCATTCATTTCACACATATGTAATTATATTTCTAATAAAAAATAAAAATAAATGTGCAATCAATTCCAATTAAATTGTTTTTTATAAAGGAAGAAAATTCAAAAACACAAATACATTATTTAGGTGGGTTGGAAATTGAATTGAATATATATTTAGATTTTATAATTACCCTATAGGGTAACGGGTACGAAATAGTCATTACCCGTACCCTTGCCCATTTGGTTAACGGAAAAAAATTATTATCCATACCCATACCCATACCCATACCCATACCCAATAAGCTCACGAAAAAAAAACCTTACCCATACCCGCCTTATCGAATACGATACAGGTCGGATAAACGGCTAAAAAGGTACCATTGACACCCCTAATAGAATTCCTAAACAATATGTGCATTTCTTAATAAATTGCTGGCTATTTCCAGAAAATCGCCAACTTTTCCTATGCAACGACTTTTCTTAAGAAAAATGAACACTGGCTAGTCTGGCTTAAATGATGTATAATAAAGAACACTGGCTTAAATGATGCCTATCCTTCTAATTGTAAGTCCAGTGCAAGTTGGCAAGTAGCAGCTTTATTGAGTACAATAAAGATAAAACTTTTCATATTAAATAAAAAAGCCCATTTTCTCTAGTTTAATTTTTTATAGTTAGCATTCAATATATATGCTTAAAACTTTTAAGATCCTCTTCCAATGTGTTATGGGATTCTATGTATCAGCAGGTACTTATTCTTGTGAATTGGTATACTACAGAGTGACAAATAACTTGACCAAAAGTAACAAAATAAATATGATTGTCATTTAGCTAATTGTACATATTATAAAATAGAAACAGATTGTGGACTAAACTTGGTATTGCAGATACCTCTGCCGTGCAGCTGTGACATGATTGGGACCGACCCGGTTGTGCATTATGCACACGTGGTTGCAGCTGGAAGTTCGATTACTGGTATTGCAACAACTTTTGGAACCACTGAAGACACACTAATGAAGTTGAATGGGATCACAGATCCAAAGAGCCTTCAAGCTGGCCAAGTCCTTGACGTGCCTCTTCGAAGTTAGTCTCATTGACACCTAACATTTGCGTTCATATCTGAAATATTTTTGTTGGGGTTTCGTGGAAATGATGGATATTACTAAACTTTTTTAAACTTAGCGATTTGATTTTAAAATTAAGGCATTAGTAATATATGTGCTTGAACTTATTGGTGCTGATTTAAAGAAAGACTAGCCTTATAATAATGTGATGTTTTGTAAATTTTATAATTGACACTAAAAAAATAGCACTGCTCATAATGTACAGCTTGCTCGTCATCTATTGGCAGCACCTCATTAGATCGAAATCTTCGTGTCCCCAATGGAAGCTATGTCCTTACTGCTAATAACTGCATTCAGTGCAGCTGCAGCTCCTCCACTTGGCAGTAAGCTTTCAATTTTTTTAATTAAATAATTACTTGATTAGTTCTCAGGGATCATGGTTACATCTGAAGTCTAATACTATGTGCTTGTCTGTGCTTTAAGGATGAATTGTATTCCCACACAAGGAATTAGCTCGTCAGTTTGCCCTGCGGCTAAGTGTGGAGATATGTTTCTCGGAAATACTTCTTCAACCTCAGCATGTGACAACACACTTTGTTCATATGCTGGGTATACCAATAGCACCTCATTTACTATCCTTGCGAACCTCACCACCAACTCTATGTGCAATAGTGAGTTCTTAATTTTTTAACTGTTTTCTTTAAAAGCCAATTTTTTTTATTTGTAAGATATTGCAATTCGTTCTGTTCAAAGCTGATGTCTTCTCCTGCTATTTGTGGATTTGCAGATGAAGCCTCACCAGTTTCTCAGCCAAAGGCTAATTCTTCCTCTAGATTGAGATTTGGGCTGTTTAGCTGGATGGAATTTGTTGTCTTTGTTCATGTGACCCTTGCTCTGCTTTCGTTTTATTGGTAATTAAAAAGGTTTAGGCTAAGCTAGCTAATGCTATTTTTGTCTTGTTTCCAACCATTTTAATAATTTTATTTGTCTAGCTTGTTTAGTTGTTAGTGAAATTTTAAACTGAACTCAGTTCTCTCATTTGAAATGATCTCTCTCTCTCTCTAGTACTAACAGAGATTGCTGTGATATTAGCGTAGTAACATTAGTTGGCTTAGGCTGTCAATGTTTGGATTAAAGCTCTTAATTTGCGTTCTTGTGGTGTTGTCCGCTCTTAGTTTGCATTCTTCAGAGATCCAACTGTAATGTGGTTTTATTACACCTAGCTGTTTTTTCATGCATTTCGATCACAATCTAAGTTGGGAGGTCCTGAATAGAGTGGAAAAAATGGCGGAGGCAGAGCCGGTTCTGTCACAGTTATGGCATGGCATGTAATATGAAAGATCTAGTCACGGCACGGTATGTGGTCATGCAAGTCACGTGTAATTAGAACCGCTAGATCTTGACCAAATGATGAATTGTGAATAAATTAACTTAAATTATTATCAAATAGTCACGTGGGTCATGACACGTTTGGACACGGTGTGACTTATGTGGTGTGATTATTCGCATGTCATGACTACCCCTTGACATTTTAGTCATGCCATGTGAAAAAATAGCTTGATCACGGCACGAGCACAATACGAGACTAAAGTCACAACATGTTAGTCACGTTACGGCACAACATGGCATATTTTTTCCACTCTTAGTCATGAATGAATTAACACATATTACGAAACAAATATGACTACATAATTGTTTATTGGAATAGAGTTTTGTCCAAAGAGCTTTGTACAAATTTAATCCAGAGCCATGCTTAAATCGTGCAAACTACATTGAGATTTGTTCGAACAAATTTTGACACCTATGAACGGTTTTGGCAAAAGTTTGAATAAAACTTTGTCAAAGTTCTTTGGACAAAAACATCACCCTTGTTCATTAGCGGTATGGGGGTGCATATCCTCTGATATATCTCAGCATTTGCGTGACCGACATGTACGGTGCCAATTCGGGGATAGTGCGGGGTTAGTATTATGTGTGCTTTGAGATTCGTGCAGAACATATTTGAGCGATTGAGATTTAAAAAAATACTCAAAGTTTGAGATATCTCAGAGGATGCGAATTCCGTATCATCTGGGGTATCGCATTTGGTAGAATGAGCTTCCCGTCCAGCTAAAATAAGTTCAGTACCTATTTAGAGTATATATATTCAAGGGTCTGCTTTGAGATTCGTGTCAAATTAAAAAGGACTATACATATCTCATTCTAGTTGGATTAGATTTGTGTCGAGAAGACGATTTAAATTTACGAAACAGTTTAGATTGGTATGGTTCTAAATTCCTTTGCATGTACTTCAATGCGGATCGAACGTGTATAACTGCTTTAAATAATACTGTCCAAATCTCTTCGGACAAAATCTCATTCTTTGTTCATTTGGACCGCTCTAACAAGAGAGGAGTCGATCGACTGCACCCATGATAGAGAATCAGAGATATCTCAGATTTTATAGTTGATATATGTTCAATATGACACTCAAATTCAAGCTGACTGGTCCAGTTTTGACAGTTTGTTTAAACATGCGTTTGGCTGGGCTAATCTTCAAAAAGGTTACTAAACGGGAAATGCACATACATGTGCGGATAGAGAAGTAATAATCAATCCTGGCAACAGATAAAATAGTTATAAAAGCAAAACAGTAAATTCATAGATTATGATGCTATTTGAGAATTATTTCTTTATTCATTAAATGCCAATATATATTGAATCACTAAATTTCTAAATTGCTTGATGGATGACAGATCGATTTTTAAACTGCACAAAACTGGATATTTATAATATTAGCTTTTATTCGTATTTCATTTAATTGTCATAGTTATCAACAAATTTACTCATGCGAATTGTAAAATAAATTTAATTGCCCATTCTCTTCGACCAGTTGCTGCAATTGTAAGATAAACAACTTTTGCAACTTATTTTTTTATTGACACATTTTATTTTCCAATATATTTTGCGTGCATGCTCTTTTAACCGACATTTTTATTAATATCCAACATAAAATACAAAAATATCAAATGTACCTAGGTTTCCTGGGTATTTTTAAAAATAAATGGCCGGTCAACAGGGTTTTTTTTGTGATTTTTTTAAAATATTTTTTAGATTAGTTCTTTTGATGCATAATTAGCATAATTATACTAAAATACGCTAAATTACTTAAAATTATGTTAAAATACGGTAAATTATGCTAAATTAAGCAAATTTACGCTAAGTTACACTAAATTACACTAAAAAACCCTCCTGACCGGCCAAAAAATGGCCGGTCCTAATTTTTAATCCAACTGGCCATTTTTTGGCCGGTTTGGGCATTTTTAAAAAAACCCAGCTATGCTGGGTATAATTAATATTTTATAATTAATTTTGGATATTAATAAAAATGTCGGCTCTTTTAATAAGAATGTTTTAGATGGGAGGATTTAAATATCTTTATTTTTATGCCTGCATCATATTTTCACTTTATAAATTCTTGATATCATAAATATTTATAACTTATATAATGAATTATGACCATTAAATATGATCTATTTACTTCTTATGTAGACACATAAAAAAATGACATGTTGATACTGTTTTTATAAGAATTTAGATCTTGAAAAATTAACATAAATAAAAATTCATATATGCGAATTTTCATATAAACTCATGAGGAATACCAAAATAAAGTTGAAAATATTATTATATTTCATGCGAGTTCAGAATAAATTTATACGAATAAAATAAAAAAATTATAATTTAAGTCAAGCCTTTTCTAATATTAGTCATAGTGAAAGAATAAATAATTATAAATTTGAACTTTCCTATTTTATAATTTACCCAAGACAAAAAAAGTTATCGTTAATTCACAAATTTGAGATAATAACGATACGCTAAATTGTTAGCAGAGCCCTTGGGAAAACTACAGTTATGTTTCTAAATACTAATTTTATAAATCGTATAATATTGAAAAAAATCAATACAAGGTATGAATAATTGGGTTTTTTCGAGATAGTAAATTGGTAGATATAAGGGTGTGGATGTGTATTTAATGTTTAGGTTAATATTAAGTTTATTATAATTATCACTATTCTTTTGTAATAAAAATGCATTTAAAATATGTTCAAAGTTCTACTTATTACTTAGTTTGCTCCAATATTTTACACATCAGTCCACCCATAAAAGAATAAATATTATAGAAGGAACGATAAAATTTCAAAAAAGAAATATTATTAAAAATTCTTGATTAGTAATTGAAAAGAAATGTAAAAATCTACTTACAAGAGTAAGTTTCTATTATCACGCAATGCATCTGAACATTTAATGTAAAAAGATGTGATTTTCTTTTTTTGAGAGAAAAATGTATGATACTCAACAACACAAAAATTGTGATGCAAAAATGTTGTTTTTCTTCAATTTTTCTTACAAAGATATTGCCTATTATCTTAGTAGCAAACATCATGTTGTTCCGCTAGAATTGACAACAAGAGTCGTGAGAAAAATAATGTTTTAAACATCTCTCTTCTTAAAAGACATTTGGCAAAGTGATTTTCTTGTTTGCGAACACATACAAATTAAATTTATTTAACATTATATGGATTTAAAATAGACCCAAAAATTATAATCTAAAACATAGACGATTGTTTGAGGATAGACACATAAAAAAGATAGATATCATTGACAATTTCTATTACAATATCGCGCTGAGCATAATACTATTGCAATATCATGCTGAACTTGTAAATATTAAGTTTATTATAATTATCATTATTATTTTGTAATGAAAATGCAGTAAAACATGTTCAAGATTTTACTTATTACTTAGTTTGCTCCAATATTTTAGACATTGGTCCACCCATTAAAGAATAAATATTATAGAAAGAACAATACAATTTCAAAGAAGAAATATTATTAAAATTTCTCGATTAGTAATTGGAAAAAAGAGACTAAAAATCTGCTTAATTTACAATAGTAAATGTTTAATTTATCATGCAATGCATCTAAACATTTCAAGTAAAAGACGTGATTTTCTTTTTTTGAGGAAAAAAAAATGCATGATAGTCAATACAAAAATTGTGATGCAAAATTGTTGTTTTTATCCAATTTTTTTTCTTACAAATATATCACCTATTATCTCAGCAGCAAACATATCATGTTGTATACGCTAGAATTGATAACAAGAGTTGTGAGACAAAAAAAAAATGTTTTGAACATCTCTCCTCTTAAAAGACTTTTAGCAAAGGAGTGATTTTCTTGTTGACGAGAACATGCAGGTTAAGAGAAAATATACACACATTGACGCACAGACACACTTCAGGTTCGTGCAGTTGATATGCAATTTATTTAACATTAGATGAACTTGAAATAGGCCCAAAATTTATAATTTAAAACATGGAAATTGTTTGAGAATATTATGTGTATCATTGACAACTATTACAATATCGCACTAAGCGTTGATACTATTTTAAATGACTTCAGCAATAAAACATAAAATACGATGACCTTTCTTTGAGAGATGGCAAAGTTGGAAGAAGCATAAAAAAGAAATGGTTAAGAAGTCTGAGAAGTAAAAGGGCCCTTTTCTTTGTAATAATAATAATAAGGTTTTAAGGTAGATGGGTTTAGTATTACGAAAATAGTTTACGAGATTAATCTAAAAATCATGTCAATTCTATTTCAAATAATAAAACTTTGATACGTTCTTTCTGATATGCTTTATAAATAAACTTTTAGTGTTTTTAAATTTTAATTTTTCAATATTTTTGTATAAAAAGCTATATTTTGAACAACAGATCATTTTGAAACGCTTATTTTTTCAATATTTTTTAACTACTTGATTTTAGATAAAATGAACACAAGTTTTTAAAAAATTAGAGCGTAGATGCTTTTGCTCAAGAAAGTTAATCGGATTCAATAATTTAAATTTGTCGAAATAATGCGATGTGATGATTTTTAAGGTTAAGCTCATAATTTCCTTAAGAAGGCTTAAATGCCATACTAGATTTGTTTAACAGGCGTTTATTGAAAATTATGTAAGGGCTCTTATTTAACAGCTAAACCTCAAAAGTAAAATTTATCCTCCTTTACAACTAAGGTTGAGTACTTGAGCTGAACCCAAATGTATTTTAGCTGCACGCTTTTGTCCTTGCATCCAATTGAGTCAAGATCGGTTTAATTAATTCCGTCCGATTAACGAATTTGAATGCCTAATTAACAAGTATGAATTTCGTTTTTAATTTAATCTGTTCAACAATGTAATATGTTGATGGAATGACCGGAGCCCTATGTTTCAACATTCTGTTGTCCTCGAAGAAATAGAGAGGAGGGTAAACCCCAGAAATGGAGAGAAGCTCGGAGCTTAAATGAACGTTGTTGGATGCATGTGCTTCGGATCTTTGCGGATGTCTGCATCTTATTTAGATGGCAAAAGCGGGACAACGTCTAATTGTTTAGTCCCACAAGCTTTATTCTGTAGGAGACTAGGAGAGGGCATTCTCCCGTGTTATATAATCCATGAGCTTCAAACCATCAAATCACGCAGCTGCGTGGTGAGCACATAACGAACTATTCTTTCGCCACTTTAAGTAGCCAGCATACGACAATTTTTTAAGGGGTCATTCCTCGTACTATTCCCCAACAATTCGCAATTTAAGTTTTTTCTAATCCTCGAGTTCTTGTTATTTCTGAAATTAGTTTGGTAGAATGGAATTCCTTTTCATCTTTTGGGCCTCCAATTAGTTAAACTGGACCCTACGAGAGCCCATTATTTCAGTGATGTAATTTAATGCGTTTGGGTCCTTTGGGACTTGGGAGCAAACTTTTATGACAGTCCAGTTTTCATGGAGCTAAGCTCTTTCTGACATGGACCTATATCGGATATCCGATATCCGGATAAATATAGTTTTACGTTTTAATTATTTGTATTTACATATTCAATACAGGGCATCCAATATGGGTATGTTTGAATGGGAACTAGAATAGTGAAATTTGAGAATAGTAGATGAGAATAGAGAAAAAAGAGTGATTTTCACGTTAGTATGAAAATAGTGCTATTTGGATGTGACAATGTTGTTTAGATTGTACATTTGAAATAGTAAATAATTGTGAGCGAGAAATAATAGTATTAACAATGTGCTAATTAAGAGGAAAGATAGACAAATGTAATCTCAAACGAATTATCACAACATGAATATAGCAAAAGTGGTGTCAACTTTGTTATTTGGAGACTGTGTTGGACCTTGTGGAAATATAGAAATTCGGTTATTTTTCAAAATTCACCTAGTAAAACAATTATATTGATTATCTTACTAATCATTTCCTTGTTTGATTACTGGGCAAGCCATATGGATAAGAAATTCAAGGGGGCAGCAGCTCATTGGTTACCGACTGACTTAGATGCTATTCCTTTGAGTGTGTGGGAGCCCAATGACATGCAGATGGTTGTGTACCAGCTGACGGTAGTAGCGCAGATGTGCATAGGAGGAGCAACTGGACTTCCAGCAGATTGAAGATGACGCACAAATTTTGCACTAATTTGAGCCTAGAAGTAGTTTATCACAGCCCCATTCTGAGAGGAGGCTTGGAACAATTGTTATTTTCTATATTTGTGTTTTGGTGGACGTTAAAACGAAAGGCTCATGTCTTTTGCGCTTTGTTAGCTTTTGTGGGTATATTCTAATACTTGCGATCTGATATTACTGGCTTGTAAGTTACCATACTGTTTCTTATATGAAACGGGCCTTCGTGCCTTTTTTCAAAAAAAAAATTTCGAGACTGTGTTGTTAGAAATTCAAAAGGAAATAATTTTTCTCTCTCTTTACACTTCCGAATAGTAGCTATTTCAATATTGATAAGAAATAGAAAATAACAGCTATTTTAACTATTATGAATAACAAAAATACTATTTGAAATCTTTGTATGCACATTGCTATTCCGAATAACTCATATTTTAAAATAACCTCTATCTTAACACATCCAAACGTACCCACAATATTTGCGAATCTCTACGTAACAACTCAAACCTATAAAAATGTTCAAGTCACACTTATTCTTCAAATAAAATTCAATTCAAAACTTTAGTTGAAACCAAAATTGTACTCTATTCACGTCGAAGTTAAAATACAAAAAATTTGGCAAATTTGTTAAAAAAAATAACGAAAATCTGAAACAAAGTCGTTGTCCGTACAGCAGAAAGTAATAATTCACAAAATACAAGTGACACGTCATTACATCAAGTGGTAATTCATACATAAATTTACATCAGAATAGTAACGATTTCACAAAACAAATGGAAAAGAAGTTATTATTTGTGCAATAGGAAAAAATAATTCACAAGATATCAAGTGATAATTTCACCAAAACCATACTTATCAATTTTATTGCTGTTATGAAATGAATGTCTTAAATTAACTTATAATTCTAAGACTTGATAAGCTTAAGAATACTCTAGTTCTACTCACAAATAATTACAATAACAACAACAATAATAAGAGATGGACTTAGCTAAGCCATGGTGTAAAACGACTTGGTACTCCACACCATATTTTCATTTGAAAATCCAAACTACCGATCCGAACCGCTCAAGTTGTTCTCCATATTGAAATGTGCTTGGATACCAAATTTTACATTTTTTGGAATTTTTTTACTATTTATTAAGCCATTTTGAAAATCGCTGATCCGGATGAACAGTAGCAAAACAGTAAAAAATTCTGGACCAATGGATCAGCGATTTTCAAAGTGGCTTAATAAATAGTAAAAAAATTCCAAAAAAATGTAAAATTTGGTCTCCAAGCACATTTCAATATGTAGAACAACTTGAGCGGTTCGGATCGGTAGTTTGGATTTTCAAAATGAAAATAATGAGATTTGGAGCACAAAGTCATTTTACACCATGACTTAGCTAAGTCCAGCACACAATAATAATAATAAAAAGTAACTAATAATAATAATTGCAACAACAATAATGTTAATAATAATAATGATAATGATGATGATGGTGCTAACAATAGCAGTAGTAGTGATGATGACGATGATAATTAATTTGTTTAAGGAGAAGAAAAAAAATACGAAGGACAGAAATCACACGTAAAATAATTTAACTTATCTTAAATACTTCCTCAAATTATTCCATAGTTTATTCATGTTTGATTGCCTGAGCAAGAATTAAACGGATCCGAATATGCTAAAATCCGAGATCGGTTACTATTCATCCTGAAATCTCTACAATTTGAATTTAGCCGTTGAACTGTTCCGAGATGTGTGTAAGAAAAAATCAGCTGTTTCAAGATACGTTCTCAAAAAAATTGTTTCGAGATGTGTTAAAAAATATGGATGGTTTCAAGATACGTTCTCAGAAAAATTGTTTCGAGATGTGTTAAAAAAAAATTGGATGGCTGGATTCGAATTGCAGAGGTCTTCCTGGAATTTCAGCTGATTTATTTCCGAATTAAACACCTCGACGGCTCGACCTTTCCGTTTTTTCCTCCACCCGCATTATCCGCGCCGTCTTCCCTCGCACAGCTCGCCTCGCTCTCTCTAGTCTCTAGTCGGCGCAACAAACCGTCGCTACCAGCACCACCTTGCCCCTTCAGCGCGCCACCAGTGCCCCCCTTCCTTTCATGTATGTCGCCGATATCGTTTCTTACCCTTATTCTTCTCCTCTTCCTCTTCATCCCGAGAATTTGGGTTTTATCTCATGTATTCGAAATTATGTTGGCTAAACCTTAATTCATGTGCTGAAATTTCGGAATTGGATTTGAGATTTTATTTTGGAGTGAGAAATGTGGAAATGCTTATTGGTATGTTTGTTTCTCTTATATTGGTTGTCCTTTTCTTTTGAATTAAGTACAGCGGTTACCATATCTGCAATTCAGAGGAACATTTGGTAGTTGGTCCTTCAAATCAATCTGGCATGGGAGAGTGCTGTTCGATACCAGTGCAGTTCTAGCTGTTACTGCTGACTTCGTTCCGATCTGTAATTGACCTTGAATTTTAAATTTCAGCTACATTAAAATATCTTAGCATAAATACCTGATAAACTTAATTTTTTTTTCCTGAGAAATAATGTTTGGTGCAGTTGTTAGAAAACTTACGCAACTTTAATTTATTCTGCAGCTGTTAGAAAACTAACACGATGAAGGCCATATGCCAACAATCCCTTCTTCCGAGATTATCAGCAGCAAGCTCCAATGAAAAAGCTAATAAAAGGATAATTTCTTCTTCTACACATGGTTATTTTGCTCGACAGAAAAATACTATTAACATCTCAAGAAATTTCCCATTGAAGGATCTGAAATTGCAGTCTGTAGCTTTGCACAAGAGGCGTCCTTTATTATTAGCCAATAGCCAATCATTCTCAGATTATAGTCTGAGCTCAGATAATGGTGGCAAAACATTTGGTCAGGATAAGGAGAGCCCATTGGTTAGCTTTAAGGAAGCGGTCTCGTAAGATCTCTTTGCACTCTGGATCCAGCTTAGTATACTACATTTCGAGTAGGGTTTTATTGGCAACAAACTTGTTTAACAACTGTGAAAACTGATCAAACAGTTATGAAAATAAAAAAGGTAAAATTACAAATATCTTCTTTATAGTTTAGATAGGTTGTTGATCAGATTTGTTGCAGTTTGAAAATGAATTGGTCATCCATTTGAGCAACTAATGGTCAGTTTTATCTGCACTTGATCATATGATCAAACAATTTCCAAATTGCATCAAATTGAACTCACAACCTATCTAAACTATAAAGAACATATGTAAAAATTTACATTTTTTATTTTGATAACTATTTTGTCGGTTGTTGCATTTGTCAATAAATATGATTGTCAATATAAAACTTCCCATTACATTTGTTTATTCATACAGAACGATTATGTAGTCTACAAGGCTTTGAGCAGCAAACTGTACTAATGTGAGAGACATATGGCCTGATGCATAAAATGTTACTTGCTTAAATTCTAGTGATTATAAGAGTGAGCTTGTCTTTTATGTTCTTTTTTTTTTGTTGAAAGGAGTTTTTTTAATTGATTTTTTTGGGTTCTTTTAGAGTTTGGTGTGGGAGCTGAGTTCCTTGCTTAATAACTGGATACGAGGATCTTTTTTTCTTTCCTCAAATTAGCTTTTTTCTTTCTTTTTAATTGTATGTGATGTTCCCCTTGTCTGTTTTTAATTGTTTTAATTGTCTGTGGCATCTCAAGTTTGTAATTTACCTGATGTTTTTTAGGAGACATTTTTCTGAGTTTGTTTTTTAATGGAGCAATTTCTGCTTTAGTAATTTAGTAGGAAATCCTGTGGGAGGAACCCATGACAGCAGTGCTAGAAATGAACTCATTCTTCTTGCTTTACCAGCAATAGTTGCACAAGCAATTGACCCCTTCTCACAATTGATGGAAACAGCATATATTGGCAGATTAGGTACTGTTTTATTCATAGTGTGGAAAAATAACCCTAGATATTCTTAAAACTTGTGCATGATAGAATGTCTTCTTTTTTGAAGGGTCTGTGGAGTTGGCTTCAGCTGGAGTTGCCGTAACGGTCTTCAATCTCATATCAAAGCTCTTCAATATCCCTCTTTTGAGTGTTACCACCTCATTTGTGGCAGAAGAGATATCTAAGAATTCCATCTCAGGTATAATAAAAGCAAGAACAGGTATTCTACTTTAGTGAGTATTTTGTTACTGAAATTGATGTATAACGTTGCAAAATCTGGAAAACCATATTTACCCTACCAAACCGTCATAATTACTCTTCCATCACTAGACTTCAATTCACATATCTTAAACTTGGAAATATAGAATTTGCATGTGTTAAATTTTTACAGGGAATGAAATTAAACCATGTTGTCCAAAATTCCCCTATTATTGCACTTCTTTCTTGTCTGCTCCCATTCACAAGCCTATTGACTGAAGGGAACATTCTATCTTACACATATTTTAGAATGAAATTTAGATGAGAATTATTTATCATATGGATTTTTGAGATTATTTTCTTGTAAGGAAAAATAATGATTTAGCTTGGAATGGATCTCACAACAGTTTTCTTTTGTGCCTCTAAACCCCTTTTTTTGTTTTTTTGGGGGTGGGGGAGCATTGGCAGGTAGAGTGTTGTATTTTATTTGAGGTAGAAAGGTAATTTCATAGGAAAACTTGTAAGTTGACAAAATTTAGTGGGCGAGGGAATCCAAGGGTTTTCTGTCCTTTGCTTGAGTAAAAAATATTAGCTTATTTTCGATGGATGAGTGTTTTTGGACTTTTAGAAGGCATACATGAAAATTCTTCTGTTTTTAGTAGATAATGCATCTCAGAATGGGCACATGACTGGGGAGAAAATGAGACTTCCTTCTGTTTCATCTGCCCTTCTATTGGCTTCTGGAATTGGCATTGTTGAGGCCATTGGTTTATTCTTTGGCTCCGGAATACTTCTCAACTTGATGGGTGTATCAACTGTAAGTTTGTACATTTTGGTTCATGATATTCCATAATGCTGTGTATATCTTGATTTTAAAATTGTTTTTCTTTATATTTACGAGTAGGCATCACCTATGAGATGTCCATCAGAGATGTTTCTTAAACTAAGAGCTTTAGGTGCTCCTGCTGTTGTGCTTACTTTGGCTATGCAAGGTGTTTTTCGTGGATTTAAGGATACAAAAACTCCCGTTCTTTACTTAGGTAAGAGCCAAAACTACAGTTCATGCTACTGGCATGCTATGAGTGGATATGAGATTCTTTAAATTATTTTATGCAGGTGTTGGGAACCTTTCATCTGTTGTTCTACTTCCTGTGCTTGTGTACTCACTCGGTTTTGGTGTAACTGGAGCTGCTCTTGCTACTGTTGCATCCCAGTATGTCTTACATAGATTACATTTTATCAAATGTCTTATGCAATTAAGATCTCATTACCAAACCCTCAAGAAGCACACTTGGGTGCACTTAACATTGCATGAAATCAAGAATTACTGAACCAGCTGCTATTAGATAAATGGATGTTGAATTGGTTACATGCAATTGATCTGATAATCTTTTGAATGTCAAATGATCAGGTACCTGACAATGTTCCTGCTTATGTGGTCACTGGGAAAAAGAGCAGAACTACTGCCTCCAAAGTTGGAAGATTTGCAATTTGCTGGCTACATCAAATCTGGTAGTTTGTTGACCTATGACAATCTTTTTGTAATTTTTCTTATGTGGTTGAGTCTAAAGTTAAAGTGAATTGTTTTTTTTTTAATTAATGTTGTAGGGGGTTTGCTATTGGGACGGACACTTGCAGTCCTTCTGACAATGACACTTGGAACTGCAATGGCGACGAGGCAGGGGCCAATAGCAATGGCAGGCCACCAGATTTGCTTACAACTTTGGCTAGCTGTTTCATTGCTTTCAGATGCTATGGCTGTTTCGGCTCAGGTAACTTCTCTTCTTGTCTCATACTTCTTAGCACTTCACTTGCAACATATCCATTCAATCTGAAGTTATGGTAGTTATGGCAGCCGTAAGTAAAATCAGGAGGTTTCTTCTTCTTCTTCTTGTTCTTGTTCTTTTTTTTTTTTTTTTTCTGTCTTCCAACTATTTATCTTGGGTGCTGCATGTGGGTGAGGTATTTCTTTGGCAGGATTTGACTAAACTAAAATGCCTCTCCTTAATTTTTACGTATTTTCTCTTCCTAGTTTTGGTGATGTTATGCAATTCTGTAGAGATCACAGAGTTAGAAAACTAAATTACTTGACTGCATCTTTTCTCTTTGTCAGATATGGCTCTGGAAAACAGTAAAATGGGGGACATAAGAAATGAATATAATGGGTATTTTAGTCATTTCTTCTTTTAAAATAAGGAATGCTAACTGTCTTGGGTGGAATATAAGCATAGAGGGGGTTTTTTTTTTTTTTTTTTTTTTCCGGGGGGTGGGTCGGGGATGTTAAAAGTTTAATGTGGGAGGGATGTCTGTTGGAACTACACAGATTGATGTGTGATATCTCCCCTTTTTAGTAAATTTCTATGTGTTTTATGTGAATGTCAATCTTCTGCAATCCATAGCTTTTCTTGTCAAACTGAACAATTTAAGTGCCTCTCATTTTTCTAATTGTTGAGTAATAATAATTTCTTCGCCAAACTGAACAATTTAGGTGCCTCTCATTTTTCTAATTGTTGAGTAATATTCTCAGGCATTGGTTGCCAGTGCTTTTGCTAAATCTGACTACAAGAAGGTGAAGGAGGTTGCCTACTATGCATTGAAGGTGACAATCTCCTTGTTAATTTGCTCTATTGAGCATTGAAATAATTCTCCAAATTATGTATTCTTTTAACTCGTCAGTTATATTGTGTGCTTTTGTTTCCAGATTGGAGTATTTGCTGGTATTGCATTAGCTATTGGTTTGGGTGCTTCCTTTCGAAGATTGGCAGAACTGTTTACAAAAGATCCTGAAGTGTTGCAAGTAGTCAAATCTGGTTTACTGGTATGCTTTTTTACAGTTTAAATTTTTGTACCTGAGCCTTGATTTTTTTTCAGCTGAAAGAAGAAACTATTTAATCACCTTTCATTTTAATTATCGGAGTGGATAGTATTACATTTTTTTATGCTGAATAATCTTAATTCTTTTGACAATTTTAGTTTGTTAGTGCCAGTCAGCCAATTAACAGTCTTGCTTTCATCTTCGACGGTCTACATTATGGTGTATCTGATTTTTCATATGCAGCTGTTGCCATGGTAAAATGTGCTGTTTCAATAATGTCAATTTTATTAGTACATCTCACTGTGTAATGATTTGCCCTGTAATCTGTTCTCCTTGGTTTGTTATTACTTACCTGTTTATTTGTTATTTAGATGAGCGTGGGGGCAATGTCGTCATTGTTTTTGTTATTTGCTCCAAAATTTTATGGCCTTCCTGGTGTGTGGGTCGGTTTGACTCTTTTTATGGGGTTGCGAGCGGTGGCAGGAATTCTCAGGTATGTAGCAGCATTTAAATTCATTTTCAATTTCAGTTTTGTAGCATATTTCTTGATATAGTCTTACTAACTCTTCATTGTTTTGCTTCTCAGGCTGCAATCAAAATCAGGTCCATGGTGGTTTTTGCACTGTGAAGATCTCAAACCTGAGGTTTGTGATTCTTGTTACAGAAAGTAGTCGATTTCATATCTCTTTCTATTATTCTATTGCAAGTTTTTTTTTTTTTTTCTTATTTCTGTGCTTCCCTGTAGGCTATACAACCTGTCACAGATTCCATATTATCATCTGGAGAACAGAAAAAGGGAGATCCCATGGAATTGGATCCTCTTAGGTCAGATTATGATTATGTAACCCCTACAGATTAAACAAGAACATTGGAGGCAGCTGATTGACATTTATGTGCTAAAGAGCGTACAAATTTGAGGATATGAAATCTACATATATATTCCTTTTCATTGTAGTTTAGATTAGCTAAGAGATGATTATGGTTGTACAGTAGCACCCTATATTGGTTTATATTTTTGTTAGTTGTATGTATGGTTTTATTTAAATGCGCTTGTATTATTATTTTGAATGAGCTACAATTTCAGTACTAAATGTTTTAAAGACTGCTAACTATCTAGCTGTTAGCTGTTGTTCTTTGTGATGACAAAAGGAACCTTAATTGGGTATAATTTTTTATTCCAAATTTACACGACGGAATCATAAAATAATCAATTCTTCTAAAAGAAACCAAAACAGGAACCACCTATTTTTTGTGTGCAAACCTCATTTCTCCATGGCTACATATTAGCATAGTCAGCCGGTCCATACGGCTCAAACCACTCTGCAATCAAGCTCTTCTTCCTCCTTGGATTCTGTCCCATGTCTTGGCACAGCATGTCATTATACCATATGTTTACAGCTGAAACACAAGAACTGCGGAAGTCCTTCCCGTTGTACCGTCTCTTGTACTCCTCCCATTGTTGTATCTCTGCTTCCAATTTTCTTATCCTTGGTAGCTTAAAGCCGCCGGCCAGAAAATGGGCCACCCAGTTAGACATTCTTTCTGAGACATACATGTCAGTCAGGCTTGAAGAGTAACCGATGATTGCCAGCTGGGGAATTCGAGGGTGGATGCATTCCCTGTGGAAATGTGCAAACACATTTTTTTATGCTGTAAATAATGTTAAAATATAAAAGTAGTTTCAAATCTATTTAATTTGTAACGGCTAGTCAAGTCAATTTGTAGGAAATAGTGTTGTCATTAATAGACTAGGAAATAGTGACTTGTAATTAAGTAGGATAGGAAATAGTGTCTTATAATTAATAGGATAGGAAATAGTGTAACGACTAATTGTTGATTCCTTTTTAATATAAATAGGGACACTTGTAATCAGAAAAATAAGATTGTAATATAATTTGTTTTTCTTGATCTCTCTTCTCTCCATCTTACAAAAATAACATGGTATCAGAGCAAAAGACTTTGTGACCGAAAAACGGAAAAACCACAACAAAATTCAGCAAAAGAAAAATGACTCAAGAAGAAGCAACGAACTTCTCGAAGCTAACAAATACTTTGCTCAATGGAAAAAAATTACGTATCATGAGCAATAGCAGCATCCAGGGCCCTGAGTGGTCGAGAAATGTTAGAATACATCACTAGTGAAAATAAAAAACCAGAAATTGTAGATCCAAACAAGCTAACTCCTGACGAAAAGATGACAACAAAACAATGGAGAACACAAACGATAGAATCATCACCTCACTAATAAACTTCATGGAGCCGGCCGTATCCAACCTCTTTATGATGGCCGAAACAACACATGAATTGTGGGAAGCAGTAAAAGCTATGTATGGTAAGCAAAATAATTTCTCACATATTTATCATCTTATGCAGGAGATCCAACAAGAAAAACAAGGGTCGAGAAGCAATACTGAGTACCTTAGTATTTGGATGAAAAATAATAATTCTAATGATATATGTGGCTATTTCTGATGCAGATTGGACCGGAAGCTTCGATAGAAAATCGACAACCAGTTTTTGCACATTTGTAGGAGGAAATCTAGTCACATGGAAAAACAAGAAACAAAATTTTGTAGCTCGATCAAGCGCTGAAGCCGAATATCGTGCTATGGCATCAACCGCAAACGAACTAACATGGATCAAGCAACTCCTATCAGATATGAGATTTAAAACTTCAGAACCGATGAATACGTATTGCGACAACAATTCGGCACGACATATAACATCAAATCTCGTGTTTCATGAGCGAACAAAACATATAGAAGTGGATTGCCACTTTATTAGAGAAAATGTTCAAGCAAAGAAAATTAAAACACTATACGTAAAAAGTGAAGATCAACTTGCGGATATCTTCACCAAAGACTTGGATCCAAATCCATTTGAGAAAATTACAAGCAAGTTAGAATTGTACGATATATACACTCCTAGTTTGAGGGGGAGTGTTACAATATAAAAGTAGTTTCAAATCTATTTAATTTGTAACGCCTAGTCAATTTGTAGGAAATAGTGTTGTCATTAATAAACTAGAAAATAGTGACTTGTAATTAAATAGGATAGGGAATAGTGTCTTGTAATCAATATGATAAGAAATAGTGTAACGGCTAGTTTTCGATTTCTTTTTAATATAAATATGGACACTTGTAATTAGAAAAATAAAATTACAATATAATTTGTTTTTCTTAATCTCTCTTCTCTCCGTCTTACAAAAATAACAAATAAATATAGTTTTGAAATGCTCATAAATTCTAAAAAAACAAAAATTCACCAACTTTATAACTTATTTGTTCAGTTCCCTTTGGAAGCATGTTAAAAAAAATAAAATAAACCTGTAGAGAGGGGCAGTAGTGTTTGATGAGCCAGCAAGTAGCTTCTGGAGCCATGGTGATATAAAAATATTTCTAAGCTTCTGTTCCCCTCGAAATCCAGTTGCGAAGATCACAAGATCAGACTTTATTGATTCATCTCCACCGTTGAGTACCACACCTTCTTGGCAGAATGTAAAGCTTTCTGATTTTTTCAGAACAATGCTCCCTTCTTCCACTCTGTTGTAAAATCCCTCTGGCAGCCTTGCGATTTGACAAGAAGACATTGCATGGCCAAAATTATACTCCGGCACCATGCCATGCTTCTCTAGAGGGATATTGTTCTTGAAGTATGTCTCAACAATTTTGGAAATAGCCCACCTCTATTAACAGTGAAAAGAATATGAATGTAAATACAGTAACAGTTTAAGTATGAAGATGTGCAATTAGGCACAAGATTCAAATTGAAATTCATACCAGGGGAGAAAGGAAAGTTGGTAAGAGACTGGCCAGAAAACTTTGGCCGGGCTTGTGAATTAGTAGCTCGGAAAAGCGATTGAGATAAAAATAACTAAGGTCGATACCAAATATCTTAGAATCATTGATCAACCAATGCTTGGTTCTGCACACCATTGTGCATGGATTCTCAGTTCCTGCAATTTTGGAAGCCAGAAATGTTACATACTAGTCCCAAAAAAAAGCTTGATATTGGAATCATGAGAACTCTCCAGTGCTTACCATTTGCTCTGGCACACTCTGCTGCAATGTCAAATGCTGACTTGCCAGAGCCGATCACCGTGACCCTCTTTCCCTTTATGAATTGAAATGCCATGTCATCAGCCATGTTGGAGTAGTCCATAGAGTGTATGACTTGTCCCTTGAAGATTTCCGGGCCTCCCTTCGTGGGGAAGTCGGGAATGTTTGGGGTCCCGCTATACAGGCCGATGCATAGGATCACAAAATCCACCTGAAATACCTGTGCAAGAAATTAAATTCTTTTCAAATTATATCTCCCTTAGAATTAATTATTTGTGATAAACTCTTGCATTTTATCATCTCATTCTCCCCTTTTTTTTTTCCTTAGAAATAAAAAAGGGTCCAAATCATCTATACTTCCATAAAACCTCAGTAATATGAATGAATTACTTAATCAATACCTCAGTGACTCCTAGTCCTTGCTTCAAGTCTTCAACAGTGATATGCCATTCTCCCTTCGTACCGTCACCGAATGCCTCACCGTTCCCAGCCCAAGTATCCCACGCCGCCATCTCCTCTTCATCAACCCCTACATACTCTATCCCCACCACTCTACTATTGAATCTAATACATTTAACCAAATCAAACTGATTGGCATAAGCCTTAACGTACTCCAACACCTTGTCATGCCTTGGGTACATGTCGTCAGTCAAGTCAACCGGCCAAGGGAAGTCGGAGAATCGGTATGCATCTGCAGATGCCTGTAGCCTTGTTGATTCCAACGTGTGGGCCCAGACCCCACCAATGTCGGGTTCAGCCTCGAAAACAATTGGGTTGAACCCTTTGTCGATAGTGTGCTTGCATGCAGCAAGGCCGCTCACACCGGCTCCTATGATTCCGACCTTCTTCTTATCCATTTTGGTTTTTCTTTTTTTGCTCTTGGGACACTAGAGAGGTACAAAGGACCTATTTGTAAGTACAAGGAGTAGATTTTTTAAGATATTTTGATAACTACATTTGCTCTGTTCCACGGAAGATGAGATTAGATTTTGGGGGTTGCTTTCATATGCACTATTATTGCAGTGACAAGTAGTTATGAGATGCAATATTTGGAGCAGTGTTGTAAAAAACGTTCTTAACGGCTGATTAAACGGCCGTTTAATCGTTAACGGCAGCTTAACTGTCACGCATACCCTTAACGGAGGCCTGTTAACGGTTGGAAACGATTAATCGGCCGTTTTACCGTTTAATCGTCCGTTTATTCCCGTTTATTCCCGTTTATTTCAGTAAATTTTTATTTTCAGTGATAACGTGTGATAATAAGATTTATAAATTATGTATTGTAGTTTTATTTGTGCTTGGATATACATATAATATTTTTTATATATATATTTGTTC
The DNA here is from genome assembly GCA_025461125.1 of Carex kokanica. Taxonomy (NCBI): domain Eukaryota; kingdom Viridiplantae; phylum Streptophyta; class Magnoliopsida; order Poales; family Cyperaceae; genus Carex; species Carex kokanica. Next base: position 270,948 of record JAJGRX010001020.1, read on the forward strand.
TTCTTACTTTAAAATTGATTAACTCTTCTATTATTTATATACCATATATTTTTCTTACTTGCTAATGTAATTATTTCAATTAGTATGACGTGTTTATTTATGAAATTAAGTTGTTATCATAAACTAAATTTAGTGATTTTATGTTGAAATTTTCATTTCTTTCAAATAATATGTTATTAGTATTTGAAAAAACTTAATTCTCAAATTTATTTTTTCATTAAATGTGTTACTTACACATGTAAAATTCTTATGTGTTAAGAAGAAATAAGTGTAGTGTCATGTTATAATAATAAAATTAAGTTAAATTAAGTTTATTTGATAATATTAATGAGTTAAATAAATTATTTTTAATAAATTATGATATATATACATAAATTTAATAAAAATGTTAAATTGTCCGCATAATTCCGATTAATCGGCCGCATACCGATTAATCGCTTGGCGGTACCCCCGTCCGTCCGACGACCGCATACCGTTATTTACAACACTGATTTGGAGATAAAGCTTTCTGTTTGATGCTCACGCAAAGCATTAACTAGCACCATTTTTTTTTCTATATGTGCATTTCATACTTTTCCGGTATCCCTTAATTTGATGAGTAAATATATATTAACAACGTTATTTTGTTTTCGTACAACATGAGTCATATATTTTTTATTTTTTACTTTATTTTTTAGCACTGCATGAAATCAAAATAAGCGTTGATATATTTATCTTGATTCCATCTGGCATATCCTCAATCAAGTGGACACATAAAGTCAGGCCTCACTGTAGATAAATTAGTTCATAGGGAATCTTTGAGAAAAACGAGCCTTTTGTTTTTCAGTTCTTGACAGGTAAAAACTAATAGTGATACACATGATCCAAAATTTATATTTGTCTTCTTGTTAGATGAGCTGGAAGTTGGTTTCGTTGGAATATGAATCCTGCATGGCAGCTTGGGAACATTACATGGTGTGGCGAGTCATGACATACTACAACAAATTCCGGTATCTAATAACAAAATGATCAGTTGCCACTTTCTATCTCTCACCTTTTCAGATTTAGCATAATCTAAATAACTCTTGATAGGAACTTCTACAATTTTTTTGAGCAATATGCCAATACAGTATGTAGACATGATAACACTTATAGCACAGATTTGGTAATACGTTACCCGCAATGTATGCTAAAATAAGATTTTTATTAGGACAATCAGCTGATTCAACTGTTAAAAAAGTCCCTGCTTCTTTTAAAGATGTCTCGTCTAATAAATTTGCTCAAGTTATGTCAGATTTATGTACTCAAATAGATGATATATGCATGTAGGGACGAGACGCATTGCAGACCCAATTTTGGGATAATAATTCATTCCTACATGCTTCCTTTCCATTTTGAGAATGATCAGAGATTAGGAGGGTTGGGTACAATGAGGAGATGGAGCTAGACTTTTGAACTGTGAAGATCAAATACATATGAAATCAATCATACAAACTTTTTCTATGGAGATCGAATAGGGATCAATTTTGCAATACTATACTATTTTATTCTAAATTACATAGAAAATCATACATAAATATAAATATTTTGAAAAAAAATGAGAGTCAATTAACTCCATTCCTCCTTCACTCCATCTCAAGGTACAATGTTATATATCGGAAAGTTTGAGATTAACAATTCGTTGATTGGACCGATAGGTCAACCGGTTCAATTGTTAGGTTATTTAAATACTTTTATATGTATGAGATTTGAGTATTGTTATAAATCATTTTTTTTTATAAAGCTAGCATTAGGGAAATTTATATAGCATCAGTAAAAAATTGCACATGCATATCTTTTATAATGTAATATATGACTAAATTAAGAGATATATTTTAAAATTTCAAAGACTATATTTTTCTCTGAATTTTTTTTATGGGAGAAAAATATAGAATATAATTTTTTTTTACTTTATTTGGTAATTAGAGGCTATTTTACAATAACAATAGATTATGTTCTTAAAAGATAGAAGATTTCGACAAAGTATGCGAACATTATAATAAATAATAAAATAATAACAAGAATAAGGCTAGCATGCTATTTGTAGCATAGTGACATGCTGTGCTATCTCTTCAAAAACTTATTGGATATGCTTCAATGACAAATTCAAACCGTTATAACCGACTTACTTCACGAGGGATCCATTTACATGTAAAGATTATAAATATTGGAATTCATTTTGTATAAAGTTAAGTGGTCAAAAAATGAATATTTGTAAGTTAATTTTAATGTATTCATTTTTCATTATTTTTTTGACCGCTTGACTTTATACTAAATGAATGCAAAAAATTATAAATTTTATATGTAAATATGTCACTCGTGAAGTAGATCGGTTTCAACGGTTTAAAGTTGTCGTTTGAAGTATATTCAATAAACTTTTAAGGAGATAACACAGCATATTAATATCTTACAGGTAGTATGCTAGTCTTTCCCGTGATAACAATTATTATTTTGAAAAGTATATAAATAAACATATAAGTAAATATAAAATTTTAAATTATGTATAATTAATTTCTTTAGAATATAAAAAAAAAAACATTTAAGATGTTACGTGCCAATTTCATAAGACAACAAAAATGTCTAATTTAGCTATATATATTTGGAATTCGTATCCTTTGAGTTAACTCAAATTTTCAGTTAAAGATCTAGACCGTCCGATTTAAATCCGCACTAATATTAAAGGGTCCCGTGTATTGTAGGCGTAAACCGAATTAGCTCGGATTCTGATCGCACAATTCAGAGAAACTCAAACGGTACGTTATGCAGAGGATGCGGATTCGTATTGTTATGCTTTTGGCGTGTGGTCAACTAGTCACGTAGATAGAACAGAAAGAAAGAGAGTCTAGCTATCCATTTTCTATCACACTCTCTCTCATTTAATGCACGAAAAATGCTTACTGCGTAGAAATTAAAACTGAACTAACCAGTTTAAAACCAATTTTTTTTTTTTAAACGAGCTGGCGATTTTTTATCATAACCAACCATTTATTCGGTTTTTAATGGTTCAATAGTATAAATGATATTCTAAATGAATCAAATCGGAAAGAGAGACGAGTCTGTTTTTTTTTTGTTACAACCGTCCGGTCCGGTCCGGTTTGATAATACTGGTTGGGTATGATACACTTTGAATATCGGATAGTTGAGATTATTTGGTCAAATTAAGTATAATGAATAATCAGTGTGGTGACTTTGGTCAACACAAGCACAAAACATTTATGCCCCTCCAACTTTTTTGTGAATTCGCCCCCGATGCTACCATTTATATAATAATAGTGACATTTGATAGTGGAAATTCAGAGATGGAATTTCCGCACAGATGGGATTGAAGCTTTTAATTTGAGAGGTTTGTTTGTCAACGTATTTGTACTAACGAAACTTTTGTCTTTTAAGATTTGAAGGGCTGTTGATGGACAAAAAAAATGGAACATTTATAGTAGGGTATGATGATGGTGATTATCGTAGGGTGCCTGTTGCATTCTCGATCGGGCCCGGCCCGGCCCTAAGTAATTCAAATTTAAATAAATGAAATAATTTAAATTTATCATGATGATGGTGGTGGTGGTCATGACGATAATGATGATGATCCTCATTAGTATTAGTATTACATTATTGTTCTTTTTGTCTTCGTCGTGATTATTATCACAGACAATTTAAATATAAGTAGTTGAAAATACAAAAAAAAAATTTTGGTTGATGCTGGACAATAAAATTCTGACACAAGAAGTGCTAGCAACTCGAGGTTGTATAGTACAGGCAGGTTGTTATCTCTGTGCTTCTGCAGTGACTGAGATTCACAATCATATCATATGAGACTGTATTTATGCGTCAAGATTTTAATTGAAGAGGCTTACTAGCTCATCATAACATTCCGCTAACAGGTGCTGGTAGCATTTTGCAAGCTTGGATTCAAGGGAGCACTAATCTACCACCACAATAAAAGTTACGCTAGAATATTTTCTGAGTAACAGAAGTTTGGACTCTTTGACGAGAGAAGAATAGAAGATTATTCTCTAATAAGCTGATAATAAGGCTATGGTGATCCTATTTTGGATGAGTGCTACCTAGAAATATGTGGCAGTGTAATTATTGTATTATATAGTATTTGTATAGTTGTATAAGAGGACTAACTAGGACTTGTACATACACTTTTTTATCAATACATTTGTTGACATATTTTGCCAACCATAAAAAAGAAAAGAAACTACAAAAATCGCTCAATATAGATTCCATAGATGCATGGCATGTTATTACTGGAAGTCTGAATTTGAAATTTGAAATTTATAAATTTCGATGACTTAGCTTGCATAAAAACAGTTATTAATTCAATTTTTTTTGCGCGTACTTTATTATATTTTCTACTTCTTGAAAATTCCGAACAAAATACTTTTTGTTTTATTGGGAGGCAACTATTAACTTGGCTGATTTTAAATACAGACAGACAGAACGGTAATGTCGAATCTTCTTTGGAGATGTAAAATTCCAAATACAAAAATCGATTTCAATTTGGAAAAATTGAAGCATCTTTCGATTACAAGCCTGCACACTTTTATTTATTAGCTGTCAATCTCTAATTTATTGACTCATATTGTAGTAATTCAACCTTTCATGTTTCATATTTCACAAGGGGATTCTTTTTTCGACTTAAAAAAAAAAAACCAAATAAGCAAGCGTGCATCCATGAATCCATATTGCACACATTACACGGTAACTGAAAACGAGAAAAAAAATGATGAACTTTAAAAAAGGAGTATATCAAATATAAATTTATTTCTGGGGAGTGATATCAGCATAATCGCCAGGTCCGTAAGGAAGCAGCAACTCAGCAAAAAATCCCTTTTTCCTTTTCGGATTGCAACCCATGTCACGGCACAACTGATCATTGTACCAGATGTGAAGCGTACCGATGCATGACCGACGAAAGTAATCACGGGAGTACCTTTTCATGAACTTCTCCCATTCAATCACATCCTTCTCCATTGATTTTATACTAGGTAATTTGAATCCCCCTTCGAGAAAATGGATTAACCATTTAGAACGGAGCTCTGATGTGTATAGATTGGAAAGGCTTTCGGAGTAACCGACTATTGCTAGTTGGGGAATTCTTGGGTGAATGCATTCCCTGCCATTTATTCCAAACTATAATGTCATTTATATATCTAGAAAGAAGAGAAAGAAATAATGTGCGTGAAGCTAATACAAGTTCAACGAATTAATGGCAATGTAGGAAAAAACAGTACTTCATGGTATACTAATTGTTCATATAATAACCTAAGATGTTCAGTATTGTTCTCCGGAACAATTCAAATATATTTAGATAGAGAAAAATTTAGCATACAAATGAATGCTGGATTGTAACATAAATAAGCAAAATATGTTGAATTTCCAATTTTTTTTATTTACATAATGGAAAATGGTCCGTGTAAGACATCAATGATAATCCTATCAATAGAAGTTTGAACTCTATTTTTTTTTATCCTGTACCAAAACAACTCACCATTTGTGCCAGGGGCTATAGATTTCTCTCTTTTATTTTGAAAAAAAAAATATAAACCTTGTGAAGTTCAAGTTGCAATTTGAAGATGCACATGCATACTCAAATTCATAGTGCAAAAATTACAACTATAAATATGCACAGTGCATCTGTTACTAACCTGTAGAGAGGAACAGTAGAAGATTGAGACCCGGCCACAGTATCCTGAAAAAATGATGACTTGAATATATCTTTAAGCTTCAGATCACCTCGATATCCAGTTGCAAAGATGACTATATTGCTCTTTATAGGTGAGTTCTCCCCTTCAAGAATCACACCATCCTTGCAAAAACTAAAAGCTTTTCCTTTCTTCAGCACAATGCTACCTTCATCCACTTTATTATAAAATTTCTCGGGCAGAATTGCGATCAAACACGAAGTCATGGCCTGAAAGATGCTATGGTCTGGCACCATCCCATGCTTCTTCATTGGTACAACAGACTTGTAATAACTCTCACAAAATTTTGAGAACAACCACCTCTGAAATTAAACATTTAAATAATAAATTAGGAGACTTCATACAGTAGCAGTCATTTCATCATATCAGCATCGACATGGTACCTACTCGTAGTACTAAACCTGTTCTAATTGGTCACGATGATAACTTCAATTATTATTACTTTTTTGGTACTATTTCCTGCATTGAATATGCTCACTGATGCGGCTCCTAACTCAATACAGGTCGATCCCTATCAGTACCTTACCATTTGCAAACCATTCTGGTCTGGTACAAATCAGGCCATCATGTACAATTTGGCACTTTCTACATGCAAATTGAGATTGCAACTGAAGGTGTTAGAAAAAAGTACATTACCAGAGGTGATAAAATGGTAGCCAACAGCCAAAGCAAGAATCCTTCTCCAGGTTTGTGAATTAGGAGCTCCGAAAAACGATTGAGATAAAAGAATCCAATGGGAAATCCAAACCATGCATAGTAATCTGGTATGATCCAACGCTTTGTTCTGACAATCATTGTGCAGGGAAATTTGGAACCTAATAAAAACCACATTATGAAAAATTTTAGTAGTAGCATTTGAGCTTGGATATAGAAAGGGGAAGCTGCATTCAAAATACTCTTTTAGACTTTCTCTTCCTCTTTATTTTATTTTAGTTTTGGTTTTAGGCACTCAATTGGTCAAGCTATGTTGCAGATACTGTTTGCAATAGGATATCAGTACTTGATTTTTTTTTTTTTTTTGGAGTAATAGGCAAAGTGTCTACTATAATTTCATTTACAAAAATAAAAGTTATTTATTATAAGAGTTAACGCTCTTCAAGTTCTATTTTTACTTTGCAAGTTTTCGGTTTTTCCCCTTCTTTGCTCTCTCTAATGTCCTCAAGGTATCAATCTTTGGTCAGAATGTCTTTAAAACAATTGACAGTTTGCAAATGATTCCTTTACCATTCACATTGGAGCATTCGTCAGCAATGTCAATTGCTGATTTCTGGAAACCGACGACTGTGACGAGTTTATCCTTGATTAACTCTGCCGCCTTTGCGGTGCCCATGTTAGAGTAATCCATGGAATGGATCACCTTTCCTTCAAAAACATCGGCTCCCTTGCCTTGAGGAAATGTTGGGATGTTGGGGGTTCCACTGAATCGGCCAATTGAGAGGATCACAAAATCCATCTGATATGTCTGGAATCACAATATCAGTGTTTTAAAACAATGGCTGAGAGCATTTATTTCACTAACACAAATCTGTGGGCCCAAAAATATTTGTTCCTAAAATCCTCGGAAATATTTGTGGGCCCAAAAATCTTGGCCTATAAAATTGAATTACCTGATTATGCAAATATAAGGAAGGTTCATTTGAGATGCATTCTCAGGCACATGATATTAATCAAATCAAAGCATTTTTAAGGGTATTCAGAAACTTAGCCTCGGAAATTAATGTAAGTACTGTCACATCTAAAGTAAAATTTAATTGTGGTACCGGGGCCTCTCCACAAGTTGAATAATTATTATGATAACAACTATTATAATGACTACTACCACACTAGCAGTGCATTGTCTGAATGATCCTTACAATACTATTAATTATGCTATCATTTATATATCAAAATTAATGTATAGTATAAAATAATTGCACCTGATCGAGCCACTACTGTTTGGAGATGATCAACACGTCGTAGAAACCATTCTTAGTGGGCTTTGAAATTATTTTTTTAAGATAAAATTAAAGGTAGAAGATATGCAGCCAACACCAGCTTTGTATTAATTTAGAATCTCAAATTATTTTAAGTTTGGTTTGGGCTCAGATTAATTTGAGCTACGATCTCTTGCTTTTGGAGTTTGGATTTCAGGCCTTGGGCCTTTTTAGGTCATGTACGATTATGGATTCTATTAAATTGTGATATTGTTTTAGTAGGCCGAATCTAAGAGTCAAGTAATTTTGGTTTATAATTATTCAGAAGCAAAAAAATTGGAAGGTCAAGCAAAAAAAAAGTTCAAGCAAATTGCACAGACTTGGGATTTTAGTTTTGGTTTACAGGAATATGAGTTCAGGGCAGGTCGGATTTTATTTTTGTTTAGATTATTCTGATCCAGTTGAGATCCTTGACTTGAGACTAAAACAAAATACTTGACCAACTCATAAATAGTTCTCGCCGGAGTCAGGATATTGCCAGGAATAATTAGACGAGATCATGAATTAAATATAGACCAAATCTCAGTAAATGTTACCAATAATTTTTGACAATTCAATTAGCAGAAATAATTAAGTTATCACCACAATTTCTAGAGAGAAAAAAAGAGAAAAGAAAGGAAAGGAAAAGCCAATTGATACAGAATAAAAATACGAAAAAGAAATCCAAACCTCAATTGTGCCTCCATGTTCAACAGTAATGTGCCACTCGCCTCGGCCACCTCCAAATGCCTCGCCATTCCCGGCCCATAACTCCCAAGCCGCCATTTCCTCCTCCTTCGGTCCGACATACTCGATGCTCACCACCCTATGCTCAAATTTGATGCACTTCAACAGCTCGAAATGGCGCGCATACGACCAAAGGTAGTCCATAACCTGTATTTAATTTTAATTTGTTTATATGAACAATTAATGTTACTACAACTATATATCAATCAGTTTAAACTTGTAGACCAACTTGTTAGACAAATTTAAACCTGACGGTGGTCGGGGTACGGCTCTGTCACATTTTTCGGCCATGGGAAGTCCGAGAACTGGTACGAAATCCTAGGAGACTGAAGCCTTGTTGAGTCTATAGTGCGGGCCCACACGCCACCTATGCTGGAGGTGGATTCAAACACGACCGGGTTAAAGCCCCGATCCAGGGCTTGTTTGCATGCACTAAGGCCGCTCACTCCGGCTCCGATGATACCTACACGCTGCCTTTCCATTTTGAGGATGATCAGAAAGTTGGTATGGTACTATGGTATGGTGCGCTTTAAATACTTGTGGGTCGGGGCTTGGATTATCATCAGTTTGAAGTATAATAAATGATTATCAGTGTGGTTCACATGACATGTGGTCCATGTGGATATGTCATATCTGTTTTGAGTAGGGGTGCAAACGGATCGGATATTATCCGTTCGGATCCGGATCCGTATCCGATTTTTTGCGGATACGGATATTCGGATACGGATAATTTGCAGATACGGATGCGGATACGGATATTAGTTATGCGGATACGGATACGGATATGGTTTCAATTTTTGAAAGCGGATACGGATACGGATACGGATATTATCCGTATCCGTAACTTTTTATTTAACGGATATCCGTGTAACCCAGTAAAAAGTTTTCTGAAATTAGACCTTTCAACTTCTCAATTCCATTTCTACGCGACGGTTCGACTTCTTCTTTCATTATGACGGAGCGAAAAAACTTCCACGAATAGATTATTTTCGGATTGCTGCTTCGTTTCACTGAATTTGGTGAGTTCCTCTGACAGTTCAACTTCTTCTCTCAAGTTTCTCTTACTAAGGACTTAAGAAGGTACAGACGGCAGTTTGATTTTGATTATTATTGTTGGATTGTTGCTCCTGTCCGAATTTTGACTATTGTTGTTTGGATTTTAGCTTTTGACTCACTAAATTTCTATTATTTTTGTTAGATTTTTTATTTGCGATCTTGTCTGTTAGTGAGGTTTTAGGGTTTTGTCTCTTAGTGAGATTTTAGACTAAATATCAAGAATATTTATGAAACTTTATAATATTCATTCTAACAAACACATCTTTGACAATAATATAATTTTAAAGACATTAAATGCAACATTTCTTCTAAAGGAAAGAACCGACCGGACAGAGATATGATGCAAACCAGTATTTCAAAATTATCTGTTATAAAAAATGATCACAAGTGCAAATGAGTCACTTTCAATGTCTCATGCGTTTGTATACAAACCAGTATTCATTCACAGGCCTTACAGTTAGACTTATCAGATTCTAATGCTTATGATAAACGCTTCATAGAAGAGCAGTGCTTGGGGGTGTTCAAACCATCTTTTCTTAGTTCAATTTCTTAAATCATACAATTCTGATTCGATTCTTTTGAAAATCATATATTATTTTCAATTATTATTTTAATTTCAGGTTGTGCAACATCAATTTTTGATTTTATGGAGGAACCAGAAGAAGAAGATGGAGATGATAATAGCGATTGATGTGTTAACAAAATATCATTAAACTATCTCTTTTTATTTTAGAATTATATATGTTCAGAGAGAATATCTTTTGTGTTGGTATATTTTAATTAGAATTAGAATTATGTTGGTGAATTTTAGTTAATTAGATGTGGTCGGTGAATTGGTGAATTTTAGTTATGGCTATATATATTTTGTAATGGCATAACATATATATTTTGAATTAAGAATCCGAATTATATCCGTATTTGTATTCGTATTCGAAAAATATTCGATCCGTATCCGTATTCGTTTAATATCCGATCCGTATCCGTATCCGATTAATATCCGATCCGTATCCGTATCCGAAAAAAAATACGGATACGGATATGGTTTTAGCACTATCCGATCCGTATCCGATCCGTTTGCACCCCTAGTTTTGAGTGCGCATTGATCGTATCCTCCAACCGGAAGTCGACAGCTGATACACTGTAAAATTGGCACATTAATTCCGAGATTTTTATTTTTATCCAAAAAAAAATATATTTTAATATAATTAATCAACGTTTTGAAGAAATTAAATTTTTATCCAAACCGTAAATATAATTTACGGTTTGAATTCCGTAATTCAAACCGTAATATTCGACGAAAGTGTCGTGTGGGGTCCAGATCCATAAAAAACACATAGAAAAATGAGCCCGACTCTGCTGTCATTTGTGGTCCCACGTTAGGTGGAATAGATTTTTAGAAAAGTTTTGAAAGATATTACCTGCTGCATATTGCAAACTGCCATTAAAATCTGTCCACATGGCTGATTAAATAGTTATAATATCTGCCTCAGTCGGCCAGTCCTCATTTTCTCTTTTACCAGTCAAGCAACTTCAAACCGTATGATTCAAATTGAACCGTCCAAATATTAATACTATTTCTGCTATTCATGGAATCAAATTGAACCGTCCAAAGATCAAGTACAACAAAATTTAGTGGCCCAACAATTGTTTTATCCAATTGTACGGAATTTAAGACGCTAGAAATCCTCTGTTCATTCAAATCTTATCACTAAAATTTATTTAAGACGAGTCTCCATCCATTTGTACTGAATGCAATTCTTTCGCAGTTAGACACGCGGGTGATAGATGTGATTTGAAGAGATAATTTTACTTACTTTTTTTTTTTTTTCAAGGTAGGTAGAAAGTTATTCACTGCTACATGTGTTTATCAGTTCGGTTGGGTTAAAATCAAAATAAAATAGACAAAAAAATATTTTATTTGGTTTTCTAAAATACAATTGAATCATTGAAATAACTTATCAACTAAATTAAATCCAAATAGAAATAAGAAGATTAATTATAAAATTAAATATTTTTATTAATATTTTAACCAAGCAATATAGATTCTATCATAATTTTTGAATTTTTTAAATGTTTGGTTCGGATAAGAGTCGAGCTCAAAATTTTCGGTCGGTTCAATCTAACCGGTTTTAAAAATTTATAAATCGAACCGAACCGAATAATTAAGCTGATTTAAACAAATAAACCGAACCGATCCATTTAACCAGCAAAACCGAACTGTTTAATGTGAACTCTCTCGATTCCATTTTAAACTGAGTAAAACGGACCGACCCGATGAACACCCCTGATCACTCCGCCACACAATTACAATTACAGGGATGGATCCTCTGCATAAGCCAAAGCCAATTTTAAAAGGCCATTAACTATACACCGAATGAGAGAGGTGCATTCCATTGAAACAGGACAGACTAGACGGTGATATGACTTCTGGTTCAATCAAATTTTTTATTTTGGTTTATCTGCTAACTTCCCTTTTCCAAAAAAAAAAAAACAGATGTGATCTGATGTAATGTAATCTATTCTATCTTAATAATAAATTACCTTAGCAGCCACTGTCGTTTCTCAAACACGAAAAATACAATTTTTTTTTCCTACCCACTTACTAAAACTATAACAAAATTAATTTTTATGATGCAACCAACAGATAAGTACTGAAAATTATTTTGTGCTCATTTGAGAAAATGGATAGATGCATGAGAGAAGAGGCCAAGCCACAAATGTTGAAATCTTTCCATTTCCAACACCTTTTTTTGTTTTTCTTTCGCCTTTCTGTGGTAGCAACTAGCCTGTTAGGACTAATGAATCTTCTCCATGTGCTTTCCTTTTGATTGATCCACGAAAAATAGGCAACTCTTTCACGTAACTTGCAACTACTAGAAGGTGTTGTTGAATTTAAAATTTAATACGCATCTGCTATTGTTTACTAAGGAATTCGGGGTACCGCACTTTCAATTATAAACTTCAAATCGTTCTTTAATAGCAAAATGAATTAAAAAAACGGACTCTCTATGTCTGAATAGACACTGAATTTTAATCACTCAGTTAGAAGTAAATCTCAGCTCATTCGACCTAGTGTGGTACCATAAAGGATCCAGACTTATTTATCAAGGAACACCTGCCTTGGGACTAACAAAATTTGACATCATTTTTTTACAAATAGTTCTTAAAATATCACTAATTTGTAATTTTTACTTTTAAAATTTTAATAATATTATGTTACTTCTTAGAGTAGCACTCGGTTATCATTTTAGTCCTTAAAGTTTCAAAAATATTATTTCAATTCGTAAAGTATCACTTATTTATCATTTTGGTCTTCAATTTTTTTTGTCTATAACATGTTGCCACCTCTAGACTAATTTTTTTTTAAAGTATGTGTAATTTTATTATGATTTTTCAATAAAATGCAATTATATGCATGCAATTCAAAATAATTTTAAAATCATGTTCAGTTATGAATTTTTGTTCCACCCTATTACATCTTCGAACATCGTTCTTGTATATATCTTAGTAAAATGTATCCAAGAAAAAAAGATGTTTCAAATTTATCGACAAGGACTACCGAGGCCCTGGAAATCACTATAAGAGGTTATATCTCCCATAAGGAAATCTTAGGTAGAGAAAATTTCAATGAATTTTTGTTTATCCTATTTTCTAAAAATCTAACAACGACATATTTAATTAATAAATTTGAAAACTCAGATGCATATTTTCTTAACACTTGGATTTAGTATTTTGACTCAGCTCATGCATTCAGTGATTCAGATAGATAATATATATAGATATAGAGGAGGGATCGGATTACACTATTTTTTTTGACACATTTTGACACCTACCATTTTCTAAGTCTAAATAGTCGATCCAAACCGTTCAACATGATGAATATATTTAAATGTGCTTGGAGATCAAATTTTACATTTTTTTTTGAATTTTTTTTACTATTTATTAAGATGGTTACAAAATCGTTGTTTTCAGACCATTGAAAAACAACGATTTTGTTACCATCTTAATAAATAGTAAAAAAATTCAAAAAAATGTAAAATTTGATCTCCAAGCACATTTTAATATGGTGATCATGTTGAACGGTTCAGATCGACTGTTTGAATTTTGAAATCGCAAAATTAACCTATAAAAAACAATGTGAAGATGTGTCAAAAAAAAAAGGGTGCAATTGGATTCCTTCTCATATATATATATATAGGAAAATGCTAAATTTTAAGAACTAAATTTTAGTTTAGTGGCAAAAACATATAATCTCTAATGTGAGAGATCATGGATTCGAAATTCCAATAGAGAAAATCGTTTGTTATAATAACATGAGTATTAAATAGTTGAGTAATTTGACTTTCAATCTTTACTCAAATATATATATTTTAGACATAGAAATATGCAAACTGAATACAGGGCACTGATATCATGGGTTCAAAATGAACTGTGAAAGTATGCATTCACAATTTATTTTGAACTCGTGCGTTAAAGCTAAATTGTGAACACATGAGTTCCAATTTCATTCTGAATGTATGCATTCAGTGTCATGTGTTCATTCTGCTTATTTCATGCTTCAAAATGATTTCATTATTTTACAGATGGCTGAATACATGAGAGCATTAGAACTGTATGTGATGCATATGTTCTGAAAGTATGGTATATTGTTATCAAAATTTTCAAACCAAATATATTATTGATAAAGATTTTAAAAATTGAGATCGTGTTGGATTTTAAATGTGATATCTTAAGCACTCCAGTTTGAGTTTGGTTTGAATTAATTTCGAACTAGGTTTGATTTGAATTAATTTCGAACAAACTCAATTTCGAACGAACCCAATTTCGAACCGAATTTTTTACGAACTCAATTTCGAACATTTACGAACTTTGTTACGACTTACGACTTCTGACTGGGCTATAGTGCGAAATTACAGCACTTCAATAAAAACTCAAGTATTTAAAGTACAATTTAAATAAAACTCAAATATCAATAGAAGTACAATTTAAATAAAAACTCAAGCACTCCAAAGTATTCAAAATACAATTTAAATAAAACTCAAATATCAATAGAAGTACAATTTAAATAAAAACTCAAGCACTCCAAAATTAATTATAACCAAATACCACACTCAGTTTGAATGTACGCAACAGGAGATTTGGGCAAGAGAGGAGTCTTTGTTGTGAGAGGCCACCAGAGAGAGAGAAGACGTGAGGGAGATTATTTGGTACTTAGCGGGAGAGGAATTTGGGCGAGCGGTTTTGGTGTAAATTAGCGAGAAGAGGGAAAAAAAATTGGAGGCAGTGGCGGAAAAAATAGCGGGTTAATTGGTTGAATGGAAAGGGAGCGGATTGATGACATGGAAGAGATCTAGACGTTGGTAAGAGGATAGATCTAAGGGTGTAAAATTATTGAGGTGTGATCGGATTGCAGGATTTGTGGGGTCACTCGGTTAGTTATTATTTTATTTAATATTTTATTGAGTGAGTCTAAAAGTGTATTGCAGTGATACAAAATAAAATTAGGTATCAAATAATTTGGAAAAACATAAAAAAAAATATTTTCAAACTTTTTACATTTTTTTTTACTTTTTGCATGTTTTTTTTTATTTTTTTATCAAATAAGTAAGTATTTTTTGCATTTTTTGAATTTTTTTTACAGCAATACATATAATTTTTTTTTCTAAATGAATAGCTGATCAATAACAGTATTTTTTGCATTTTTTAGACATATAAAATAAATATTGTACCTTCATCATTTTTTTAACAGCATTTGTTTCATTTTTTTTACAGCAATACATTTTTTTGCATTTTTTGGCATTTTTTTGGCATTTTTTGCATTTATTTTCGGACCGTTCATTTTACCGCGGGAATTCAACGGTCGATCTGCAACAAAATCATTTCAAATCTGATCTAGAATGATCAAGGTGCAATATTGAACGTAACTAACATAAAAGTTCGGAAGTTTTATTATGTATGAGCTTTGATCCACCACGAAATGTTTATGGCCATACGATGCTTCAATTTTCGATCACCTAGATGGATGGGTAAATCAAAACAAAATTTTATCAAACTTTCATGGAAGATGATAAATGCAGTGCTATTTGATTTCAACGGTCCCGATCGAACCACAGACGATATATTTTCGTGCGCCTTCATTAACTCACAAGGCAAGAGTTTATGTCTCATGAAACATATACTCTTGCTTTCTAAGTTAATGAAGGCGCACGTAAATATGTCGTCCGTGACAAATCGGGGCCGTTGAAATCAAAGAGCATTGCATTTATCATCTTCCATTAAAGTTTGATAAAATTTTGTTTTCATTTACCCATCCATCTAGTTGATCGAAAATTGAAGCATCATATGGCCATAAACATTTCGTGTTGAATCAAAACTCATACATAATAAAATTTCCGAACTTTTATGTTGGTTACGTTCAATATTGTACCTTGATCATTCTATATCAGATTTGGAATGATTTTGTTGTAGATCGACCGTTGAATTCTCGCGGTAAAACGAACGGTCCGAAAATAAATGCAAAAAATGCCAAAAAATGTATTACTGTTAAAAAAATGATAAAGGTACAATATTTTATTTATTTATTTATTATTTAT
Organism: Carex kokanica; assembly: GCA_025461125.1. NCBI lineage: Eukaryota > Viridiplantae > Streptophyta > Magnoliopsida > Poales > Cyperaceae > Carex > Carex kokanica. Next base: position 287,022 of record JAJGRX010001020.1, read on the forward strand.
TATTATTTAATAGTTTCTTAAAGCTGAATTAATTGAACAAATTTATCAAATTAATAATAACTTTATCAAAACAAAGAAAAAAACGATAGAGTTGAGACTGGATTATCCGAAAAACTCAGAATCCTACCATAAAAAACAAAATTTCTGGTATAACATGTGAATTTTTTTATTTGAGCTTGTAATTGGACCGGGCTTTCTGTTTCAGAAGTCAGAATTCAAAGCAATTATGGACTAGACGGCTTATATTTTCATCAGTGAACATAAGTTATCAGCAAAAATTAACGGTTCACGTTTGAGTTAATTTCGAACTAAATTTGGTTTGCGAACCTATTTCGAACGAACTAGGTCCAGTTTGAGTTTGGTTTGAATTAATTTCGAACTAAGTTTGGTTTGAAATAATTTCGAACGAACTCAATTTCGAATCGAATTTTTTCCGAACTTTTTCAAATCAAACTCGAATCGAATTACGAACTACAAATTTTTTGTGCAGCCCTACTTGTGCTCTTGCGCACTATCAGTGGAATAAAGTTATTGTGCCAATTAGAAATATATGTTAGTAAAATAGATAAGGAAATTTGACAAAATTCTTCCTTTCAACTTAGTGAAAGTAGTTTGTCATTGTGCTATTGGTATATTTATTCATACACATCACTAGTGGCACAATAAAAAAAATACAACATTAAATAAAACGATACCTAATATTGAAATAATTTCGATATTTTTTCTAATTACACATTTTCTTCATAAAAATAAACAATATTATAATGCAGAGAAAATCTTTAATTTTACTTGTTACCGTTGGTCTTCCTTGTAACTTGTAAGTAACCCAAGACACAAGATCATTCCATAACATTCACAGAGTCAATTTCATAGAAGATCATTGACTGAAGAATATTATAACGGGACAACGGGTACAACAGCATTACAGCAAGGAGAACATTAATTGTGGAGATCTTCAAAATCACAACTTAAAGTTTCGTCTCTGATTGTATTAAAATTGTGGAGATCTTCAAAATCTTAAAATTTTTATAAGATGCCACAACATTTACTTTATATTATTATTTCAGAATTCAATATATAAATAATTGATCCGCATCATTGATCTTTTTCTTCTTCAGGTGATAATTCCATGCAAAATTTTGGGCCTAAATAATTATATCATGCTGACTACAACTGAATTAAATTTCATCGACAGTTCTTGTTGCTTAATAGGAAATGAACTCTGCTGCTTTTCTGCAGGTTTCTGCTTTTCCGGATCTAACTATTTAAATTTTTTCATTCGCATATCTCAATAAAAAAACTTTTTCATACACAAATCTCGATAAATTTGAATAGTTGGATCCGAAAAAACAATTTTTTGCTTTTTAAAAAAAAACACAGCAGAGTCGGACTCTGCTTAATAGAGTCTCAATTCACACAAGGTGACTCTTGAATGTCAATGTCCCCCCCACTGGGGATCTAAATAAAATATATTATCATGATGACGAGTACAATTGGTTACCATAAGACATGACACCTGTGGAAGGTTATAAAACTAGCTTTACTGGTAAGATGAGAAAAATATTATCATCAATGTCTTGAAAAGTTAGTTAGACTAAGTACAAAATGAACATGTTCTATCCACCTCATGGAACAGCATACTGAATAAATTATTATGTAATTTTCTCTCCCTAGTCCCTACCCTTCTTTTTCTTTCTTTACTCTCCATTCTAACAGCATATAAATTTAAGTGTAGAAGAAAAAAAAAAGACAAATAAATAATAAAATATATTAATCTATCTTACTATTCATCTTCCTTTCTCTTCACATTATGTGAACCAAACATGAATGCAAGGAAATGAACATAAATCGTTCATATAGGAGTGCATAATTGGTCTTTGCATGCTACGGTTTCATCTATGAAAATGATCATCATCCCCACAATTTCATCCCTCAGTTGCAAAATTGAAATTTACCATATCCCAAAAAGTTCATCGTCTTATTGCCAAAATCTTAAGAAGAAATTTAGTATCTTACAATATAATAGAAGAAAATTTATTGGGCCTTACAATTAATTCCAAGCGACACAAGCTCTCCTACGAGCAAAAGTAATATATTGGGCCTAGCCTAGCCTAGCCTTGATTTTGTTAAATAAGGAAACGTATTGGGCTCAATAAAGAGCTCTGTTTCTCCGATCAGCGTTTCCCCCTCTTTGCGTGTGAAAAATGGGGGAAAGGCCAGAGAATCTCACTCGCTTGCGAAACAATTACTGGGTGCTGAGGCATGGCCGAAGCATTCCAAACGAGCGTGGTCTCATTGTTTCTTCTTTGGTAGCTTAATTTTTCAGTATTTTAATTTGTATCCGTCTCTTTGTATTTTGCAATTCTTTTCTTTCAAATTGTTGAAGCAAGCTGTTTTGTACAATTTTCCAGGAAAATGGGACTCGTGAGGAATTTGGGTTGGCTGCTCTCGGAATCGAGCAGGCGAAATTAGCTGGCGAATTATTTAAGAAGGTTAATTTTCTTAGCAATTTTTGTTAGGTGACAACTAATTTCTTGAGAGATATATGTAACGAGCTGAGATAACTAACAATGTGCAATTAGTAATATATGAATTATTTTCTGTTCAAATAATTGTTGTACAATATTGATTGTAGAAGTTAGAGGAAAAGAACTTCACAATTGACAGAGTCCGAATTTGTTATTCCCCATTTTCAAGAACAACTGAAACTGCTAGAGAAGTTGCTAGAGTTTTGGGAATTTCATTTGATAGCTCCAGTTGTAAAGTAAGGTTTTTTGTGTTGACTGAATGCCTTTTCGAAATATTTCACTTGGAATTCATTTTTTATATGTTTTTGCAGCACAAAATTAAGGTGAGTTGGTAACGATTTAGGTTAATGTTTTGTAGGAAATGGTAGAATTGCGTGAACGATATTTTGGGACACTTGAGCTCCTTTCACATGATAAGGTGAGTCATTGAGTTGGCTTTCAATATATAGTGCTCCGTGTAGTAGTAGTAGTAATAGTAGCCTTTCTTGAATGAGCGATTGTTCTCTTTGAAAAATAAAGTTTGCAAATGATTGGTTCACATTGTGAAGTTCAGAAGACATGAAGCTTTCTCTTTTAAACAGTGAAGCAAAACAGATCTATTGAGTTCAAGGTGTACTGGTGGTCTCTTGTCGATAATTTTTTTGGTTTTAACTTTTTGTACACATAGCTAAAATTAGTTTCAATTCAACAGTATGCAGAGGTGTGGGCCCTTGATGAAAAAAATCCTTTTATGCCACCGGAAGGCGGTGAAAGTGTTGCTGATGTTGCTTCGAGACTTATGGCAGCTTTGCTCACTACTGAGACAGCATTTCAAGGGTATTTAATTGCAGTTCTCTTTTTTTTTTGGCTGAAGTTAGTGCATTTGAATTTCAGAATTTTGAAAATCTATGCCACTAAATATTCCTGTGAAGTATGTTGATTGTAGACTAAGTGCAGACCCAAACAACTCAATCAATTTGCTTATTTAACACATCTTCTCACTTCCTTTTGGTGCTCAATTTCAAATCAAGGATTAGTGACCCATGCCAAGATGGGATACCATAGTTGTTGGGTTCTCAATACAGGCATATACCTACTAATATTCAATTATTCCCGGTTTATGGACCAGTTGGTACCAAATCTTACACTTCATTTAACTCGTCCTTATTGCAGTCACAATTGACAATTGCAAAGATGCTAATAGGGCTTCTTGTACACTAAAAGAGTGCAAAGTGTAATGGTAATCTTGGCTTATAACTAGTGACCATGTTCCTATAGATTTTATATAAGATTTCTTTTCGTTATTATACTAATCAATGTTACCAAATAAATGTTCTATATACATCAGAATTGTGCAAATGCAAATAAGTACTGTTACCCACTTTCCACAACCACAGATATAATTCTGTTGTTTCATTGGTGATAGTAAACATAAATAAAAACATAAATTTATATAATCTTATTTGAAAAATAGGCTTCTGGCCTTAAATTTCTTTTCTGTTCTTTATCATGCATGCAGATGTGCAGTCCTGATAGTTAGCCATGGAGATACTCTCCAAATCTTGCAAACCCTGCTTCAAAATTTGAAAGAAAATCCTTCTTCCAATGAGGATATCGAACAAAGAATAAAAGGATTAATAGTTAATACTGTCTTGTCCCAGCACCGCAAGTTTGCACTGCTAACTGGAGAGCTCCGTCAGATAATTTGAGTCATTACTTTTACTTGTATTGCTTATTGATCATTTAATAATAACCATGAAAATTATTTACTCCTTGGGATTGGTTTCTCAAAAGTCATCCATGTAACTTGCCCAATCTAGTGGAATAAAATCTGTGTTCTCTATGGATATCCTTTAAGAATAGTATTCTTATATTTTATTATGCTAAATCTGAAGTTCGTTTTGTTAAAATTATTATCAATAGATTTATTAATGGTTCTTCTGATATCCACATTCTATCATGTTTCTTTGTCAGAATAATGACTGCGCCAGCTATATGACCAGTTGCATAAAGCATTCGCATTGCGAGCCAGAAAAAGAAATGCCTTATAAAAATAATGTGTAATGTTGACCGTTTGATTTTGAATAGACGGCCCACATACATTGGATAGAATCAAGCAGCAGGGAGAACTACGATGGGGAGAGATAGAGGGTGAGTTGAGAGGGGTGAGTGGAAGAGGAGAGGAAAGGAGAGAGATTTATTTTTGTTTACACCCCTTCGCTGACAGATAATACACTCCGTTTCATTTAGACGGTATCATCTAGTGACATTCGTTTGCACGAATCTTGTAAATATAAAACGGTTTAAGCTGCCCATCGAATCAAACTCGGTCCAATTGGCATCGGAAGCCCCCCGCTCACCAGTCACCATCTTCGATGGACTCCATTAAGTGATTTGGCTTTTTATAAAAAAAAATGTTGTGCAAATTTTCATATCACAATTAACAGCTTATGCAATTTTTATTGATACTTATTAACAGATTATAGTATTTATTAGTACGAACTTATTTACTGTTCGATACTTGAGTGTAAATACTTGAGCAATTTAAACTAGGGCTAGCAACGAGCTGAGTTAGACATAGCTCGTGGCTCGCTTGTTTTAGAAACAAACGAGCCACGAGCCGTGTCCCTTTCTGTCACCCAGTTGAGCTAAAAAAAGTAACATTAGAGTTTGAGTTAAAAAAGTAGCTCTGGCTCGTTCGTTTTTTAACCAAGCTTGAGCGAGCCGTTAGTTATTTTGCCACCTTGAATTTAAACGTTGAAATTAAATCAATTGTTATGTTTAATATGGCACATATCCTTGAACTCTTTCTTTATTTCATATTTGTCCATCTACTCTTTAAACCCAAGCGCAAAATAAAGCTCTCTCCTCTCTTTTCAAGCGCAAAATAAACACCGCATGCAGATTCGCACCACAAGGAGCTCTCTTTTGACATCTCTTTTGATGGGTATTCTCTCTCTCATGTTGTGGCATGTGCTTGCAAAGTGTCATTTTTGGAGTCCATTTCACAGTCGCTGGTGCTTACTAAATTGATAACTTTCATTACCTAAGATTTTTGATGGATTTTAGTTGAATTGTTTGTTTCTTTAGTGGAGAACTTTAGTTCATGTTTTCAGGGTTTGATTTTGACTTCCTTTTGGGGATTTCTTATTTGCTCGGAGTTGTTGAATTTGAGGAGAAGGTTGCATATTTACAATAACACAGCTTGTTGTTTTATGCTCGAGCTTTCTTTGCTTAATTGAAAGTCTCAAATCACGCCTCTCCGAGTTGTTGTTTAGTGATTCAAGTGAAAAATAAAAGGGGTTGAGAAGACTTTGATCGATTTTTGGCTTCAAAGATGGAACATTTGTGTAAAAGCAATTGTTGCGTTGACCTATTCCAATATTTCTTTACAAAGAAGGGTCCATTTTCTCTGATATAATGTGCTTTTTCATCTGGAGCATTTCTTACGGAACAATATGTTACAGATTTGTCATTTGTCGATATATTAAAATGTTCTCTAATTTATATTTTCTTAATCTAACATCTTATAGAACTTGTCCGATATATATATTAATTTGTCTCATATATTAACTTGTTTCATGTATTAACTATTAACTTTAAATAATTTTAATTACACTAAAATGTGTGTAATTATCATCATCTTTGTTTGTTGTTTTAATTACCGAAATTTTTAATCATAGGAAATACGAAAAAAATAAAAATAAGAAATGACACGGTGGAATTTTAACGATAAGGAGGCAAGATCACGCAAATCATACCGCAGCCACTGCAAAAAAATAATAATTATATATTTGGGACTCCAAATGAGAACCAATATTGGAAAATAAATAAATAAAAATAAAGTGGGACGTTAAATTAGACAAAGTAAACAAGGCTTCTCATCCCTATATTGTGGTGCCGGAATTTATTCATAGGAAATACAAAATAAAAAATGAAAAATGACACGATGGAATATTAAAAATCGCAAGGCAAGATCACTGTTTGGCGTCCCTACTAGACACCAAATCATACCGCACCCTTTGCTTAAAAAAAATTAAGAAAAATTATATATGTAAGACTCCAAATGAGAACAAAAATTGGAAAAAAAATTCTAAAAGTGGGACATCAAATTAGACAAAAAATCAGAAAAAACAATAAAAATATTAAGTGGGACTCCAAATCTCCACTCCACCCACGCGATTTTTTTTTGACTCCCGTCGCTATCTCCAGATGAGCAATTGCATGCTCCTTTTTTATACGTCTTATTGCTTCCTCCTCTTTTTTTTACTCAGTTGCTCCTCAAAAAAGCAATAGGGCCGGTTTGGCGTTCCACATTTAATTTTTTAAATTTTTTAAATTTTGTCTAATTTGGTGTTCCACATTTATAAATTGTTTTGATTCTTGTTCTCATTTGGAGTGCCACATATATAATTTTTTTTTTACAGTGGTTGCGGTATGATTTGACGTCTCGTAGGGACGCCAAACTGTGATCTTACCTTCCTATTTTTAAAATTCTACCGTAGCATTTCTCATTTTTAATTCTTTCTTTTGTCTTTCTTATGATTAAAAATTGCGGGTTGTGGTGCCATACCTGACATATATAATTTAAGGATTTTTTTCATGTTAAATTAAAAATATTTATGTATTTGTCATGTTAGCAGATTTCAAACTATGCCTCAAAGAAAAACACAACATAATAATAATAATAGCAGGATTCAAAATCAAGGAACAACATGCAAAAATTATCCTGGAAGTTCCCCCCTTGTTTGATAGTGCTCATTTTGATTATAAAATTCCAAATTTACTATTTCATCTCATGATTAATTTTACTCAAAACACAATGAAAATCCTAATCAACATCAACATGGGACAAGTTATTTTGCTGCGATATTATTTGTTAAATACAACATTCCACAGACTAATTGGTTCTGGCATATCAGATTCCCTTTTGCTTAACTTCAATGTAATACCGATTTTCACTTAAACTGTATTGTCAAGCAAGAAATATTTGTCTAATTTGGCATCCCACTTTTTTTATTTTTTATTTTTTTTCATATTTGTTCTCATTTGGAGTCCCACATATATAATTTTTCTTTTTCTTTTTTGGTAGTGATTGCGGTATGATTTGGCGTCCCGCAGAGATTCCAAACTGTGATCTTGTTTTTCTATTTTTAAAATTCTGCCGTGTTAAATGACAAAAAAATGTGAAAGAAAAGAATATTTAGGTCTTTACATACTACAATGTATATTTTATTTGTACTAAATTTTCATTTTAGTTTCACTTTCTTACCGAATAAGTGCTCCTTGATAAAAATTAAATTTATAATATCCATCCTAATGGAACGGTGTCGTAATATTTTATAGGCACAATATATTGAAAATATTGAACATGATTATAGTATAAACTTTTAAATTTTATTTATTTTTAATATTATTAAAATTATAAAGTGATTGGTCTCTTTAATTTGTACTTCCTATTTAAAAACAAGTTCCATTCACATTTCTTCTCCGCTGTGTTCCCTTGAGTCACTTCTTTACTCCCTCCCTAGTCCCTACAGTGGGAAAAACTTCGCCCTTCGGTTAAATTAATCCCGGCTACGATGGTGAATGCACTGATGACTAATGTGGCCCGGTCACTCTACTAATTCAGTGGGCGGATCAGAGCAAAATTTCAATGGGCTCCGATGGTGAAAGCACTGATGACGAACCGGTCAGTCTACAAATTCAGTTGCCGGATCGAAGCCAAATTTCCGTAGCAACAGAGCTTGATATAACAGTTGAGGAGTTCAAGCTGGTGTTGGCCAACCTGACCGGGATACCGTCTGATGAGCAACGCTTGATTTACAATGGGAGTTTCCTCAGTAATCATCAAACGATCGGGAACTGTGGTTCTGTTTCTGTTTTATTTCATTATTGACATTTTTCATTATGGATTTAACTTCTTGAAAATTTTGTATGGCCCAAGATTTAATAAAGAAGCAGGTGTTTTCTTGCTGTTTTTTATTTTTGGCATCTTGTGAAAATCTTGATGTGGCTCATCGCTGAACTTTGTTTGTTGATCTCTTGGGAGTTTTAGTCCTTTGAAATGTCTCATTTCTTTATGCAAGACAAGTGTTTGCTTTGATGCTCCTTAAAGCTGGAAAGCATCATGAATTGTGTGTATTGTGTACAACACATGGCATTGAAGAAAATATACTTCATATTCTTGTGATTAATTGCACGAAATTTCTCATCACTCCAAAACTTCATATTGCCAAAAGTATTACAATTGGTAGCCTTAATTCTGCTAGTTGCCTTGGCAAACTCTAATTGCATTCTGACACGGGTTAAGATATTCTAGTCGGCTACTATCAGATATTGATAAAAGGTTTGAATTGGAACTGCACTTCATAGGATCTTTTACAATTTATTTGAACTGTCAACTATTAAGTAAACATTAAGGATATTATATACTCCACAATACTTCTATCCTTGTTCAACTTTACTACTTTCTTCACAATTGTTGAACAAAGCCACAATTCGTTTTCACATGATAGATATGCAGCTCTGCAAATATACTTTCTTTTCTTATGAATCATACAGGCTTGTCTTTTTAAACATGTAAATTTGCACACTCTTTTAATTCTTCAATCTTCATTTATCTCCTCTGCAGTACCGGATCCAGATAAGGTTATAAGCTTGGTTCGCCGTGCAACGCCACCACCCAACACATCCATTGTCTCTATGTCAAGTCCAATTACTCCAAGATCACCAAGGGAGGCTTGTAAACTGGATGTTGCCAATAGATCTTTTAAAAATCCCCAAACCCGGCTCCTAGATAAACATCCTCATTGCCCTGCAAACATAATAGAGCGAATACCTATCTTGCGCCAGCTGGAAGATACAGCAGGGATCAAATACATTTCACAGTACCTGTATCATGTTGAGATTCAAAGACGCATAGCAAGTCTCAATGCTATTATAACAGAAATTATCAAAGCGCTCACTCGCAAGCTCAAGAGCGTGTATAATGGTCACCATGACATCTCACTCGGGACAGAGGAGAATCAGTTGTCACTTCGCTTGTCAGGTTTGAATCTGGTTGCAACCTCAGGAAGTGGACCAGAGAGTTCTAATTCAAACCAGTCAGAGTTGGCACCCAATAGCCACCCGCTTAGTGAACCAGAGAGTTCAAATGCAAATCAGTCAGAGTCTGCACCCAATAGTGACCCACTTCCTGACCCTTGGGCTGCTAACTCTTGTAAGTTTATTACCAGAACTGTCTTTTTTTGTTCTTTTTTTTTTAGCAGTGTTATGTACCTAAAAGTACAACATGGATTAAAAGAAAGGAAAGATAAACAAGAACAATAAAGGCAAGAAGAGAAGAAAAATAGCTCCCATATGTAGAAATTCTTTTTTCCCAAATTAACTAATTTTGTTCTAGCTTCTACCAACATTGTCAAAAAAAAAAAAAAAAAACCTAATTTTGTTCTATGGTTTCATATTTTATCAGATAGAGCAACTATTTTGCCACTGATTGATCACGAAGAAACAATTGATAAAATTATGTTGCTCTTGTTCTCTGATGCCACTCTTTTGAGACATTGCATTGAGGTTAGGCATATATTTTTGAGAATTTTTCTTTCTCATAGTAAGATTGGTATTGAACTGATATTTGTTGTTCTTTATTGTGTCATGTATCAGTATGTTGCTTGCATTTTCATTCTTCTTCTTCTTTTTTTTTGTCTTTAACATTCTGTACAGCAAGGGGAATCAATTAATCGTGCTTTTGCTGCAGTATATGATAATGCGAGTCAGTAAGTCATATGATGCCCTTTTTGAAATTGAATTTTTTCACTGAGAACATTGTATATTTGATTCGTCAGGCGTACTCCTGCGAAATATCAATCTATAGATGGCTGATCTCTGGATATATCATAGATCAGCTGTGATTACAACATTATGTTGGAATCTGATTAAACAAATCGATGTTCCTTCTTACATTGTAATAGTTTATGGGGAAAGAAGCTTTAGTTTTAAGTTTTAACAAAAACTGACTGGACAACTCAGAATGACAACAAAAATTATCCAAATGGAGTAACTTTCAGAAGTGACGATAATAAAATTATTTCAACTGGGACTTGCATAAAACACCCATCCAAATTTACAATGGATAGTTCATTTGGGGTGCCTTTCTTTACTGGAAAATATTGCCTTCTTTATAAACAAAATCCTGAGTTTAGGATGTCTTTATTTCCCTTAAATTGTTTGATGAGCTTGCATGCTGCTTGTATCCAATCTTTTGTTCCCTTCTGACATTCGTCTAATTTTGTATGTGGCTGCAGAGATCAGTCTTCTTCGCTACTCAGTAGCTTAGGTAACATTGATTGTATTCGCCATTCCATTTGCTAACACTTTTGTTTTTCTGCTGCTTTGTTAACAGCCTAAAAATGCATATGATAGCATCCCTAACTCAAACATTTTACCATTTACTGGTCCATAAGGAAGTAAGTATTCAGCTGCCAAAGGATGAATCTTTATGTATTTCGAAAGAAAAAAACCTCTCATTGATTATATTTACATGTTTTTTTAAGCTACTGAACTTGCTGTTAAAGGTAAAGTTACTGACATTATCTAAAATTAATCCTACTATGTACCTTTGCTTTGTAACAGCCACAGCACTTGATGAATTTTCCGATCCTATAGAAAGAAAGTTTCATGCGCATCAAAATGGCATGGATTATGATTCCTCCAATTCATTTAGTGGTAAATATTCTATCATTTGTTTGTAAATGTTTGCCCCCTTATTCAGCCATTCGAATCTAAGTAATGTGTCAAGCATCACCTGGTACATTTTAGCATGGTGTTCTTATGCCATCATTATTGCTAGGTTGTACTGTTAGCAGCAGTAAATGTCTATGTTATCTGTTACTCTAGCAGAACTCAATGGGTCCCTTACTAGAATCCCATATGGCAGTAACAGTCAATCAGATTTAATAGGTGCATCATCTCTCAAGTGCTCATACCATACCAACTGGTATAACTTTTAAGCTTCACATTTTGGGATCTGGCAAGTAAATTTGTTCTTAATGTTGTTGTTGCACATATGCACATTTTAGGTGGCAGTGATGACTTTGCTCCAAAGGAGGCGGTGTCAGAGGAGCAATTTGCTTTGCAATTGGCACAAATGGAGGACATGGGGTTCATGGACAGGAGAGAAAATCTCAGAGCTCTGCTCAAGTCTGGGGGCGATGTGCAAAAGGCTGTCAAGAGGCTTCTAGAAAAGTCAAATCTAGATGAAGGACCATGATATGGTCACAAGCTTTGTAGAGTTGATTGATGACTTCTTTTGATAAACAGACTAGGAATACCTGATCAAGTTTATTTTAAAAACAGTATAGCCGGTTATGTTAAACGCCTTGTATTAAAGACGTAAAATACCGAATTTAAAAAAAAAAAAAACAAAGATAGCAAAACCGGCTACGTTGAATGTCTTATTTATTTGTAAAGCATTAATATTTGTGCTATGTAATAGTGATTTACCTGTTGATAACAATTCCAAATTGTTATGGCATTAACTGGACTAATTTCAGTAAATTAATAAAAATCCACGCAATATTGTAAATCTGGATGTTCAAAAGGCAAGGGCAGAGCCATATAAAGAGCTAGACCTGTGCGTTGCCCCTCATGACTCAATTTTTTATTTTTTGTGCTTTCATTTGTATATTTTCACAAAAAAATTCTAAAAATATACTTAAGATTCCCAAAAATTACGAAATGTTATGTCTCATCCTAAATTTTTTTTCCTAAGAATATGTTTTTTTTTCTATGATTTTATACAAAAATACAAAAATATAATTATAAAATTATGCCTTATTTTAAAATTTTGTCACTTAATATAAATTTTTTGGCTCTCCTCTTGTCAAAAATAAAATATTTTAATATATCGGATTTACAGTTACAACTAAATAATGACATATTCGTGTATCATAAGGTTAATGACTTCGTCCCAAAAAAAATCTTCAAATTTCGTATAATACATTATTCATCTCTTTTTTTGCTCAAAAAATGGCAAATCATATACGTTTAAAGAGTAAACTCTGTTCAATTTTGTAATAAATAAATAGATTTTACACTAAAATCTTCCGAAACGACAGTTACCCCTATCTTATCGTAATAACATAATAAAGGGAACAAAAACATTTCGCTGGCTCTTGCATTTGTGGGCATCGACCGGTCAAACCGACGGTTCAGATTAAACTAGCAAGATCGATTTAATATTTTTTTGGGAGCACCAGCACCTAGCTATCCCCCATAAACTTCCCCATATCTTTGCCCAGTCACTAACTACTTGAGTAACTACTAACTACTTGGAGAGATCACTTTTGCTTAGTATCTCTCTCGTCAGTATTGCTTGGAGAGATCACTAAGCATATCACACTTCTGATACCGGGCAATATCATTTCCCCATAAACACTACTAACTACTTGGAGAGATCACTTCCCCGTATCATTCCATTGCATTCCCTTTTGCTTAGTATCTCTCTCGTCAGTATTGCTTGAGTTGGGATTACTTGACTTTATACAGTATTGCTTGTTGATAAAAGACCTGACTTCTTTTACAGTTATATTTATTTTTATAAATATTAAAGGTGCGCAGTGTGCAGAGTTTAGGGGTTCAAATAGTCTCAGCAGCTAAATTTTGATGTAGTAACCTATTGTATCATGCATAATTTGGCTCATTTAATTTGTATGCTACCTTTTGAGATACAGGACCTACAAGGAGGTTTGCCTACCAGTACAATGGGGGCTACAATCCATATGTCTGGGATCGGAACAGGTTATGATGGTTCATGTTCAGGTTTTTCTGATGGCAAAGTCTAGGTAGTGACTAGTGACAGATGAGAAAATTGAAGATTGAAAAAGTCATCTTTTGCTATTTCGATAGTTGCAGCGACTTTTATGAATATTTTCTTTTAGTTGTCAGTTTGTATTTTGAGTAAGACTTATGTTACTATTTTGAGTTTGTTTAGTTATATACATATATGTTTAGGTATTTGGCTGTAATACCTATGTAGGTGATTTTCTATTTTGTACGTGCATGTGTGGTATCAGAATGGTGGTATCTAAATTCATGATTTCTTGTTAAATGGAAATCGGTGGGTTTCACTCACTTCTTAAAAAAAAAAATAAAGATTAAATTTCGCTAGAGGTTACTAAACTTTATGTTTTGTTACAAGTTAGTCACTCAAGTTTGATTTGTCACTTTATAGTTGCTGAATTTTTAATTTGTTCCAATCAAGTCACATTATAACTTTTTCATCTAAAATATTAACATAATATTCTCATTCTGTTCAAATTATAACATAATATGTTCATTCTATCTAAAATTTTAACGGAATATGTTCATTCCATTCAAAATACTAACCAAAAAAATTATATTTTATTAATTTTTTGGATGAAAATGTTATAAAATTATATTTCAGTAACTATGGAGAGACAAATCAAAGTAATCAATTTGTGATAAAAAAAACAAAGTTTAGTCACCTCCAACGAAATTTACCCATATTAAAATTATCAAAATAAAATTATAAAGTGATTGGTCTCTTTAATTTGTAATTTGTAGTATATAATCCCATTTCTTCTCCGCTCTGTTCCCTTCAGTCCCTTCTTTACTACTCCCTCTCTAGTCCCTACAGCGGGAAAGACTTCGCTGTTCGGTTAAATCAATACCGTCTCCAGTTCAAATCCTTCGCTCAAACCTTTCTTTCTCTCCTCACAATGGGCTCCGATGGTGAAAGCACTGATGAAGAATTCACAGTGGGCTCCGATGGTGCAAGCACTGATGACGAATTCACAATGGGCTCCGATGGTGAAAGCATTGATGAGGAATGTACTATACTAATTCAGTGGGCGGATCGAAGCAAAATTTCAATGGGCTCCGATGGTGAAACCACTGAAGACGAACCGGTCAGTCTACAAATTCAGTTGCCGGATGGAAGCGAAATTTCCGTAGCAACTGAGCTTGATATAACAGTCGAGGAGTTCAAGCTGTGGTTGGCCAACCGGACCGGGATACCGGCCAATGAGTTCAAGCTGGTTTACAATGGGACGATCCTCAGGAATCCTCAAGCGATCAGGAACTGTGGTTTGTTTCTATTTTTGTTTCATTATGGATTTAACTTCTTGTCTTGTATGGCCCAAGATTTAATAAAGAAGCAGGTGTTTTCTTGCTGTTTTTAGTTTTTCTCTGTTTAGCATCTTGTGAAAATCTTGATGTGGCTCATCGCTGCACTTTGTTTGTTGATTTCTTGGGAGTTATAGTCCTTTTAAAGTGCCTCATTTCTTTATGCAAGACAAGTGTTTGCTTTAATGCTCCTTAAAGCCGGAAAGCATTGTGAATTGTGTAGAGCACATGGCATTGAAGAAAAAATTCTTGTGATTAATTGCACGAGATTTATCATCATTCCAAAACTTCATATTGCCTAAAGTACTACAATTGGTAGCCTTAATTCTGCTAGTTGCCTTGGCAAACTCTAATTGCATTCTGACACGGTTTAAGATATTCTAGTTAGCTACTATCAGATATTGATAAAAGCTTTGCATTGGAACTGCACTTCATAGGATCTCTTAAAATTTATTTGAACTGTCAAATAATAAGTAAAAAAAATAAAAATTAAGGATTTTATACTCCACAATATTCTATCCTTGTTCAAGTGTTCAACTTAACAACTTTCTTCATAATTGTTGAACAAAGCCACAATTATGGTTATAACATGGAATTTTCATAGGATAGATATGCAACTCTGCAAATATCTTTCTTTTCTTACTAATCATACAGGCTTGTCTTTTTAAACCTGTAAGTTTGCACACTCTTTTACTCTTCAATCTTCATTAATCTCCTCTGCAGTACCGGATCCAGATAAGGTTATACACTTAATTTGCTGTTCAACACCACAATCCAACACATCCATTGTCTCTATGTCAAGTCCAAGCACTCCAAGATCACCAAGGGATACTTGTAAACTGGATGCCGCCAATAGATCCTTTAAAAAGCCCCAAACTCAGCTCCTAGATAAACATCTATATTGCACTGCAAACATAATAGAGCGAATACCCAGCTTGCGCCAGCTGGAAGATATAGTAGGGATCAAATACATTTTACAGTACCTGTTTCATGTTGAGATTCAAAGACGCATGGCAAGTCTCAAAGCTATTATAACAGAAATTATCAAAGCACTCACTTCCATGGCAAGTCAGCATGGTATCTCATTTGGAAGAGAGGAGAATCTGTTGTCACTTTGCTTGTCGCGTTGGAATCTGGTTGGCACCTCAGGCAGTGGACCAGAGAGTTTAAATACAAATCGGTCAGAGTGTGCACCCAATAGTAACCCGCTTCCCAACCCTTGTGCTTTTAATTCTTGTAAGTCTACTACCAGAGCCTACTTCTTTTGTTCTTTTTTTTGGCGGTGTTGTGTACCTAAAAGTATCAACATGGATTAGCAGAAAGGAAAAAAGAAACAAGGACAATAAAGGAAAGAAGAGAAGAAAAATAGCTCCCAGATGTAGATTTTTTTTTCCAAAATTAACTAATTTTGTTCTGTGCTTTCATTTACCAGATAGAGCAACTACTTGGCCACTGATTGATTATGAAGAAACAATTGATAAAATTATGCTGCTCTTGTTATCTGATGCCACTCTTTTGAGACATTGCATGGAGGTTAGGCATATATTTTTGAGAATTTTTCTTTCTCATAGTAAGATTAGTATTTTACTGATATTTGTTGTTCTTTATTGCATCATGTGGCAGTATGTTGCCTGCATTTTCATTCTTCTTGTTTTTTTTTTTTTTTTTCTTTAACTTTCTGTACAGCAAGGTGAATCAATTAATCGTGCTTTTGCTGTTGCTGCAGTGTGTGTGAGTAATAATGCGAGTCAGTAAGTCATATGACGCCCTTTTTGAAATTCATTTTTTCACGAAGAACTTTGTACATTTGATTCGTCAGGCGTACTCCTGCATAGTCTCAATCTATAGATGGCTGTTCTCTGGATATATCATAGATCAGCTATGATGACAACATTATGTTGGAATCTGATTAAACAAATTGATGTTACTTCTTACATTGTTATAGTTTATGGTGAAAGAAGTGATGATTATAAAAACTGACTGGACAACTCAGCGTGACAACAAAAACTAATCCAAATGGAATAACATCCGGAAGTGCTGATTATAAAATTATGTCAACTGGGACTTGGATCAAAACACCCATCCAAATTTACAATGTATAGTTCATTTGGGGTACCCTTCTTTACCGGAAAATATTGCCTTCTTTATTAACAAAATTCTGAGTTTAGCATGTCTCTATTTCCCTTAAATTATTTGATGAGCTGGCATGTTGCTTGTGATCCAATCTTTTGTTTTCTTTTGACATTTGTCTAATTTTGTATGTGGCTGCAGAGATCAGACTTCTTCAGGACTCAGTAGCTTAGGTAACATTGATTGTACATTTTTTTGTTTTTCTGTTGCTTTGTTCACAGCCTAAAAATGCATATGATAGCATCCCCAACTCTAATATTTTACCATTGACTGGTCATAAGGAACTACAGTATTCAGCTGCCAAAGGATGCATCTTTATGCTTTTTGAATGGAAA
The DNA here is from genome assembly GCA_025461125.1 of Carex kokanica. NCBI lineage: Eukaryota > Viridiplantae > Streptophyta > Magnoliopsida > Poales > Cyperaceae > Carex > Carex kokanica. The sequence goes on from JAJGRX010001020.1 coordinate 304,141, forward strand.
AAACCTCTGATTGATTATACTTACATGTTTTTTGCGCTACTGAACTTGCTGTTAAAGGTAAAGTTACTGACAGTATCTAGAAGTAATCCTACTATGTTCCCATGCTTTGTAACAGCCGCAGCACTTGATGCATATTTTGGTCCTATCGAAAGAAAGATTCTTGCGCTTCAAAATGGCACAGATTATGATTCATCCCATTCATTTAGTGGTAAATATTATATCATTTGTATGTAAAAGTTTGCCCACTTTTTCAGCCATTCGAATATAAGTAGTGTGTCAGGCTTCACCTATAACATTTTAGCATGGTGTTCTTATGCCATCATTATTGCTAGGTTGTACTGTTAGAAGCAGTAAATTGATATCTCACATCAAAATTGCTTTGAACAAGGATGTCTATGTTGTCTGTTACTCCAGCTGGGATAGGCGCTCTACCATGGATTGCATAGTAAAACCATACAGCCCTGAACTAGTGAACTCAATGGGTCCCTTACTAGAATCCCATATAGAAGTAACGGTCAATCAGATATAATAGATGCATCATCTCTCAAGTGCTTATAACATACCAACTGGTGCAACTTTTTCAACTTCACATTTTGGGATCTGGCAATTAAATTTGTTCTTAATGTTGATGATGCGCATATGCATATTTTAGGTGGCAGTGATGACTTTGTTCTAAAGGTGGTGGTGTCAGAGGAGCTATTTGCATCACAATTGGCACAAATGGAGGAGATGGGATTCATGGACAGGCAAGAAAATCTCAGAGCTCTGCTTAATTCTGGGGGTGATGTGCAAAAGGCTGTCAAGAGGCTTCTAGAAAAGCCAAATCTAGATGAAGGACGGTGATTTGATCACAAGCTTCGTAGAGTTGATTGATGACTTCTTTTGAAAAAACAGACTAGGAATAACTGATCAAGTTTATTTTTTCACTGTTTCCACAGGCTCATGATTGATGCTTTTTTTTTGGTAAGTGAGGATCATGTGTGTGACTGGCATCTGAATTAGGAATTAAAGCAGTATTACATTTCTCTATATATACGATATACCAGTTGATGTAAATACTCAATTACAGAAAACATGAATGAAAATTCAAATTTCGTTTCAGCTTGAAAGCTTTTAATTACTCTTAAATAAAATCTCAAATTCAAATCCAGAATTATGATTTCACTCCAAAGAAATAATTATTCTTACCAATAGAAATGAAAGAAAAAAAAATTTTAACTGTGGATCAGAACCGTTCAACATGATTCCCATATTAATATGTACTTGCACACCAAATTTTATATTTTTTTTAGAATTTGTTTTACTATTTTTTAAGAAAGAAAATCACTTGATCTAAGAATTTTGAACCATCCAAAAATAATGATTTTCTATCTATCTTAAAAATAGTAAAACAATTCTAAAAAATATAAAATTTGATCTGCAAGTACATAATATGGGAATCATATTGAACAGTTCAAATTGACTATTAGAATTTTGAAAATGTTTATTGATCCGTATTACAGACCAATCCGTGCTTAGAGGTGCTATCGGGTCGGGTAGGGTCCGGATACTATTATATTTGGACCCGTACCCTAAAAGTGTTCGGGTCCGAATTTCTATCCATATACTTATTTGTTTCAAATCAGGTTGGGTCCAGATCTGAATACCTATCTACCCGTAGATATTTTGGATCCAGTTTTTCGGTTCCGGGTAGATATATATCCATAACTTATTTATGGATTATCGGGTCCGGTTCGGATCTGGGGCGGGTTCCGATCCGGAGCAGATACATGTCGCAACTCACAAGCATTTGACTGCAAGTACACATTTGATATTTTATGAGGAGAACTGAAAATTCTAACTAAATTCAATCTTTCAAAAAAAGGATGGCAAGGTTCTATTGATTGCCCTTTTGTGGTTTACTGGAAACCACTGACCACTTGTTTGTCCAATATTCTTATATTAGAGATATTTGAAATTGGGTAGCAAATATCAATAATTTCAATTTGACTGTTAACATATTATGGATCTTTGGTTAGTAGATGCCTCTATCCCTTTCAAAGATAGTTTACTTGTTGTATTACTAAGAAATGTTGTAATAGGGATCATTTGACTTGAGAGGAATTGTATATGTTTCAAGAGCTCCACTGTAAAATCTCAGAAAATAATTGGAGCCAAAATCATATCACTGGCATCACCAAAAGACATTAGGTTCTGAAATGTATTTCAAATCATCTCTAATTGTTTCTTTTGATGTGCATGAGCTTCCTCAGGTGGAGGCAGAGCCAGAAGAAGAGGTAGGTTTGGATTTAGTATTTACATGGCCACTGCCCTATGGACAAAAAAAAAAAAAAAAACAGCAGGCAGAAAAATATTAGTGGCGATTTTTGCTATGTCCTTGCAATTATTTTATATCCCATATTTCCAAATACGTGTGCAATATGAGAGAGAGAGAGAGAGACAGAAACAGAGAGTGAGAAAGAGGGTTTTTGTGAAGTTGATCAGCTGGAGATGAGAAATGATTCGATCAGACGACCGGAGAACAGCAACGTACTTTTGTTAAGTAGGTATCCCCACAATCAGACTTTAATCAGCGATACAAACCCAAAAATCAGACGGGCAGTGAGTCTAGGAATATATCAAACCCCCTCAATTTCCTTCTGCATAATTCTGTTTTATACAAAAAAGGAAAGGAAGGAAATAAATGAAATTGACCAACCACTGTCAAAGGTAAATGCAAATCAGCAAGGTGAATGCAACTTATATTAAACTGCATGTTATTAAAGTAATTTACAGAATCTATACAGATCAATTATCATGCAATGAAATATAAAAAAAGATCTAGACAAAGTTTACTCAATCAAATGCATGTCTATATATCTAGATTCTACTGGACGCCAAGACACATCAGCTCAAGGCTCATCAGCTCTTCTAACCAACTACGGAAGTTAGGATTGTTAGCAATTCTGTTAGCTAAACAATTAGAGTTACAATAAGTAAACTGTAGTTAGATTAGGAGTTAAAGCAGTATGACATTTCTCTATATATATACCAGTTGATATACATACTCAATTACAGAAACATGAATGAAAATTAAAATTTCGTTTTAGCTTGAAAGCTTTTAATTGCTCTTAAATAAAATCTCAAATTCAAATCTAGAATTATGATTTTACTCCATAGAACTAATTATTTTTACCAAGAGAAAACAAAAACTGAAGAAGTCAGAGCATAGATCTACATGTTTTGCATTTTGCTACTGTTCTCTGGGGATGATTGTGAACAGCTAACTGCAGGTTTTAGGAGAACGGGCATTAATATGACAGCAAAATAGCCTGCTAGATGAGACTTGAGAACTTTAATTTAAGTTTCATCCTTAATGAAACGGACCAAAAGCCTAATTTTCAAAAAAAAAAAAAAAGCATGGATCTACAAATTTAAGGACAAAGTAATGTGCAACTTCGTTTCTAAAGAAAAATATATAGGCCCACACAGGCCCACTATGTACAAATTTAAGTCAGGAGTTTGGCCCAAATATGTATTGCCAAGACAGGTTTCAAAAATGCAATATACTTGTTCAAGAGGTATCGCTGTCAGCCTGTCATCAAGAGCGACATGGACGAATCGACGGTTGAGATTGAACTGCCTATCACTTAATTATTTCTTTTTCAAAATTTCATCCTATTTATAAACAAGTTCCAGGAATAGCAAGTTCTCCGCTCGGTTCCCTTCTTTGGTCCCTCCCCGAGAGCGAGAAAATCTCACCTATAAAGAAACATATCTCTTTCTTCGATCGAACTAATCCTATCTCCAGTTCAAATCCTTCGCTTAAACCTTTCTTTCAATAGTTGCAATGGGCTCCGAAGGCGTTCGTAGCCTGATCACTCTACAAATTCAGTTGGCGTCTAACCGAATCAAATTCCCCTTTCAAACCGAGCTCGATCCGACGGTCAAGGAGTTGAAGCTGTTATTGGCCGACCTGACCGGAATACCACCCGATCGGCAATACTTGGTTTACAAGGGACATATCCTCAAGAATCCTCAAACACTCAAGAGCTATGGTTTGTTTCTCTTTTCATTTAATTGTTGATTTAATTTCTTGAATATACTGGGTAACCCCAAGATTTAATAATGAAGCAGGGTTCTTATGGTATCTTTTAAAAATCTTGGTGTGGGGAATGGATAACGAGTGTTTGTAATGAATGTTTGATTTTGTAAGGGTAATATATACCGTCCTTTAACTTTCCTTGATGGCAAGACAGCTTCTTGTTTTAATGCCACTGAAAACTGACAAGCATTATGTGTTGCTTAGAATATCTCAACCATCAGATATTGATTGAGAGCTTAGCATTTGAGTGAGTTCAATACTGGATGTGAGTTGCCTGGGTTGTTCATAGATGATCTTTGGATATTCTGAACATTTAGGATATCTGTTTAAATTTGTTTGAACTATGAAGTGATCGGTAAAACTTTGTGACATTGAACCCATTGTACTTCTATCCTTGTCCAATAATTTATTATTACACAATGTCACAATTTCATGTATGAACAGTAAGCTTGTGAGTAAAATTGAATATCGAGCTTTCACAGGATAGATTTGCAACTCTGCAAATATCTTCCTTTTTTGGGAGTTTTGCAAACTGATCTCTTGAAATATATAATTTTTCAAATTTTACTCTTAATTATTTTCTACCTGTACAGAACTGGAGCCAGATCAGACCATATACTTGATTCGCACTGGACTACCACCCAGTAAACCTGTTGTCTCTCTGTCAAGAAACAGCACTACAACATCCCCTGACAAGACTAATGGACTGAATGCAGCCAATGTTTCTCAGAGCGAGCCCCTGTATGAAAATCTAGATGTCGGAGCAATAATAAAGAGCATCCCCATATTTTTTGAAGCTTCAGAGCAGCCTGAGGTGGGCGAAATGCTAGAAAACCCGGTAATATTACGTTGTGCTTTGTCGTACCTGTTCTATCTCGAGACTAACAGATGCAAGGCAAGTGACGGAGCTGATTTAACGAAAATTATCAAAGCACAGACTGAGGGATCCCACAAACTCGAGTGCATGTATGATGGCCAGCATGGTAATTCTCTTGAAACAGAGGAGAATAATTTGTAGCTTGACTTGGCATGTCAGCCAGTGAACCAGAGAGTTCAACTACCAACTTGTCAGACTTGACACTCAATACAGACCCACTTCGCAACCCATTGGGTACTAGTTTTTGTTAATTGATTACCAGATAACTACTTATTTTTGTTCTTCTTTGGTTTCTGTGTTCTATCCCAAAAAGCAACGTAGAAAATAGCAATAAAAAAGAACGTAGGACCCAGAAAAAAGATAATAAATATAGCTCCCAGATGAAAATCCTTCCCATAATTAGCTAACTTCATGGTATCCTCTTTACCTTTTACCAGCCAATGGAACCTGTTTGTCAGAAATGGAACAAGCATGTGGCAGTGATGAGTTAGTGGAACCATCCCTTAGGCATGATGCTCACAAAGGAGCCATTGATAATTTTGCGCAGATCCTCTTCTCTGATGCCACTTTTTTGAGACATTACAAGAAGGTTAGGCACATATTTTTAGAATATTTCCACCTCACACTTACAATTTGTATTGCACTGTATTTTGTTCTTTTATGTATCATGTGTCAATACACTGAGTCTCCTTTTTTTCTCTAATTTTCTGTTCAGCAAGGTGAATCAATTAATCGTGCTATTATTGCAATGCTTGGGTGGGATGATCCTAGTCGGTAAGTCATATGATACCCTTTTTGAAATTATTTTTCTTATTGTCAGAACATCGTATCTTTGATTCATCGGGCATAATTGTTGACAACTCTCATCTTTACATGGGCTGTTCTTTGAATATGTGATGGATAGTCTATGATTAACCTTATGAGGAATCTGATTAAACAAATTGGTGCTGTACCTTATATTGTAATAATTTACAAGGAAAGAACATTTCATTATAACATAATTGACTGACGACTCAGCCATGGCAACAATAACTCTTCCGAATTGAACAATATCCAGAAGTAATTATTATAATATTAAGTTAATAGGGACTTGCGTCAAAAACTCCCATCCAAATTTAAATTTAGAATGCATTGAAAGTGACTTTCTTTTCCGGAAGTATCATATTTTAGCATATTTATAAATCTTTTCCTTTCTGATCCCTTAAATTGTTTGATGAGCTGGCATGTTGGTTCATACCCAACCTTTTTATCACTTTTGACATTCAAGTAACTCTGTCTGTGGCTGCAGATATTCCTATTCTACACGAGTCAGACTAGGTAACATATTTTGATAGTACTCTACTCCCCATTTGTTTTGATAACAATATTATTTTTTTCTTCCGCTTTGTTCCCAGCTGAATAATGCATATGATTGCATCCATAATACTAAAATTTCACCGTTGACTGGTCATAAAGAACTCCCTTCTCAAAAAATGAAATAGAGGAACTTGGACTCGCTGAAACTTCACTGGATGATGCATTTTTATGCTTTTGTAACGAAGAAGGCCTCTTATTTAGTATACATGTCTTCTAAGCAACTGGGCATACTGTTGAAAAGTAAAAATGTTTAATCTTTTAACTTCTATAATTTAAACCTACTATGTCAAACTCTTACATGCTTTATAACAGGTAAACTGCTTAATACACATTGGTCTCCTTACGCAAATCTGGTTTTTGCGCTTCCAAATGACCTGGATTGCAATTTGTCCTGTTCATATAATGGTAATAAATCTACTATTTTTATGTAAAAATTACCCGTCTACTTGGTCCTATTAAAAAAATGCTTCGTGCACTTCAAAATGACGAGATGATTCTTCCTGTTCAGCTAGTCGTAAATGCTCTACCATTTTCATGTAAAAATTTACCCACCTACTCAGTACAAGAACTGGAATTTAGGTTGGGGCTGGTGCATTTAGCATGGTGTTCCCATGCCATCATAATTGCAAAGTCGAATTGGTAGAAGCAGTATGCTGGTTTCTACTTGTCAAAATTGCTTTGAACAAGGATGTCAGTTGTTGTCTGTTACACGAGCTGGGACAGGCCACTGCCATATGTTACATAAAATATCATCACTAGAATGGGGTATCAGCTCAATTGGGGTTTATTACTAGAATCCCAAAAGGCAATCAATAGTCACAATCAATTCAGATTTCAATAGGCATATCAGCTCATGAATGTTTGTACAATAACAGCCAGTAGAATTTTTTGGTAGCTTCACATTTTGAGACCTGACAAATTACATTTGTTATTATTGTTGATGTTGTGCATATGCATAATTTAGATAGCGGCTATGGCTTTGCTCTGGAAGAAGAATCAGAGGAGCTGCTTGCCTTGCAGTTGGCAGAAATGGAGGAGATGGGGTTCATGAACTGTGAAGAAAATCTCAGAGCTTTGCTCAAGTCTGGGGCTGATGTGGAACAGGCTGTCGAGAGGCTTCTAGAAAAAACATATCCAGAGGAGGGACAATGATTATGATGACAAGCTTTTCTTGAGTTGCTTTAAACCTCATGAGTTCCCTCTTTTTTTTTTTTAATCACCACCTCATGACTTCGTTTGGAAGAAAATAAAATTGTTTCATACTGATGAGTTCATTTTTTTTTCTCTGTTTTTGTCATGGCTCATGGTGTAGAATTTTTTCAAGTGTAAATATGAGCATGTGGGGGAACGGCATCTGTGATACATAAATTCTATATTCTTTTCAGCTTGTTCAGTATTCAATTATTTGATGGTACTGAATAGATATATAGACATGCATTTGATTGAGTAAACTTTGCCTAAATCTTTTTTTATATTTCATTGAATAATATTTGATCTGTATAGACAGCTTGTTTAAGGCAAATTTATATCCATAAATCCTGTAAATTACTTTAATACCATGCAGTTCAGTTTAAGGTTCATTAATATTGCCGATTTGCATTTACCTTTGACAGTGGTTGGTCAATTTCATTTATTTCCTTTGTTTCCTGTTTTCGTATAAAACAGAATTATGCAGAAGGAAATTGCGGGGGTCTGATATATTCCTAGACTCACTGCCTGATTAAAGTCTGATTGAGGGGATACCTACTTAACAAGAGTAAGTTGCTGTTCACCGGCCATCTGATCGAATCATTTCTGGTCTCCAGCTGAAAAACTATACAAAAACTCTCTTCTCACTCTGTCTCTGCCTCTCTCTCATGTTGTACATGCACTTGGAAATATGGGATATAAAAAATTGCAAGGACATAGCAAAAATCGCCACTAATTTTTCCTGCTTGCTGTTTTGTTTAATGATAAGAAACATTGAAGACCTTAATTTTCTGCTCAGAAGAAAGGTGGAGCAGACTTTCCTCAGAAAAAAAATAGAGTAAATTTTTTTTAAGAGTTATATGTTCTTAATAAAGAACTTTCATCATTGATTTCAGCAGCCAACTTGTATATATTCTCAGTTTTAACTTCTAAGTCGTGTTTTTGCAAAAAAAAAAAGTAATTAATTAATAAGACAACTGATGAAGAAGAAACTAAAAATGATAGAAGTAGCTTTCATGACAAGCTTTAAGTTTTACTCGCAATATCATTTAGCTCTGCGACAGTCAAAGGGCAAAGAGGAACAAAACAAAACTGAGTATATGTAGTAAACTGCATCATTAGAAAAAAAAAAATCTTAGTATATAATTTTCAATGAAATATAACATTTTGGAGGCTTCGAAAATAGGTATAAGGGATATTTTGATGGGTAATTATAATTTCCCACGTCTAACCTTCACTCGTTTTGTCCCCCGTCTATCTGTCTTTCCATAATTACTGAAATTACCGGTTTTAACTAATTACTGGGTCCTACCAACCAATACCGTATTTCATCTTCCTTTATTACCTACCATTTTTTAATTTTTGAGTTTCCTTTTCTCCGCGCTGCTGAGGCGATTTTCTTCGTTGGTCTCACATCTCAACTTAGGCGATCTCAATTTTCAACTCCGGTGATCTCAACTCTCATCTCAACCCTCCGCTCAGGCAATTAGGCAGTCAGGCGATCTGAAACTTTGTCAGGTAACTCAATGATGCGATCTCAATTGATTTTTGATATCGTACCTTTGTTTTGTATTTCTTATTTGTGATTTCTGTTGAAAACATCTAACATCTCTATTTGTAGTTGATTTCAATCGTTTTTTATTTTGTTTAACTTTTGATGTTGATTTCCGTACAATCTAATGATCTAATGTTATAACTTTTTGAGTTCGTTATTATTCTTTGGATTGCTTAGTTTTATTATTTAAATTATTACTTTATTATTTAATTTGTGTTTTTTATTATTCACATTCATCTGTTACAGATTCATTAGAGCTCTTCCGAAAGTTATTATTCGTTTTACGTTCTTTATTATTCAATTTGATTACTTTATTTTATTATTGAACTACGGATTTTAGTAGTGTCACAAACTCTCATCTCTCAATCAAAAGATAAATGTTCAGTTCTCAAAAATAGTATTTAGAAGTGTACCGGGATTTTTTAAATATATATATCAAAGAAAACTATTAACGGATAAAAATATTGACTGATACAATTAATTGTGATATCAACAGTGCTATTAATAGTGAGATCAATATATCATCTCTCAATCTAAAAATAAAATGAAATTAGCCCATTTCAATGGATTTCTAGAATTTGCACTCGCAAGTCTTTCCGTCCTGTTGAGCTAGTTATATTCCTTTGATAAAAGTTGAAGTTCATGCCATAATATTTCTCAAGTCCGTCCTTTAAAATTACTTTAATTAAAGCAGCTCAGCTGTCAAGATCCCTCCGACAATCACAATCTGGTCTAAAGATTTCCTCAAATTTCCTCAATCTGGTCTTAAGAAATATTCATTCCAGTAATTGCAATTTTGCAAATTAGATTCGAGAGGCCTCTATCAAGGCTGAGTCCACCCAAAAAACAGTGGCAAAAATAGAAAAATTAATAGAAATGAAATCAGAGAGGAGCACAAAGGGGTGAGATTCCAATTAATCTGTGCAATCGACAAGCAAAAGGAAACAAATAACAGGTGCGCTCTAATTCATCCCTTCAATCATTTTACTTCTTTTTGTAAGCTTTTTTTTTTTTTCCATTTTTCTCTTTAATACTCGCTCTCTCCCAAGAGCGCATGAGACAAAAACTTAGTTCAATATGCTTAATCAATTATTTGATATAATTAAACAAAGGATTTTCTATTAAACTAAGCTCAGGAAGAGATCTAAGTCGAGATCCCAATCGCTGCCAATAACCCATATCAGGAAGCAGGATCTTTTATCGTCACTCTCTGGATCTTCTGTGGCTCAGAATCGATTTCCCGCGTTGTAACTCTGTTATGAGGTCCAATATCGTCCACCATCATTGTGAGTTTCTTATTTTAAATAGCTCTTTTGCGTACGCAACACTTGCGAAAGAACGAAAGGAAATAGAACTTGATGGTTTTTTAATTTTTTGTAAGTAGCATTTACATGAAAAAAAAAAAAGTTTGAATATATTTGAGCTTTGTACAAAACCAAGATAATAAAAAAAATATACTAAAATTATTAGTCTTTGTGATAAACAATAAAAACATGCACTCGTCGCCTGTACTAAGAATTAAGATAATATCTATATATATATTAATGTGATATGAATATCATTGCAACTAGTATTACTGTTACGAGTTAAACTAGGGTGTTCTTAAGCTAGCTACCAAGTTCTTTGATGAGGTTAGTTCTAAAATTTATCGGAATGATTTCAAATAATAAATTTAAACAATGAAATTTATATATATTTCACGAGTGATATTTACATGCAAAATTTATAAATTTTTGACTTAATTTAGTATAAGTTCAATAAGTTAAAAAATAAAGTTTATAAATTAATTTTAATGTGTGCATTTTTCATCGTTGTTTGACCCATTGACTTTATACTAAATTAATTTGAAAACTTATAAATTTGACATGTAAACATATCACTTGTGATGTAAATCGGTTTCAACAGTTTTGATTCGTCGTTTTGAAGTTAATTTGATAGATTTTAAAGTTAAGCTCATAAAGAGTTTGGTGAACTTAATAAACACACTAGTTCTACTCTTAATATAACATTATAACCATGAATACAACATAATATTATATGTATCAATATTTTGAACTTTTATTGTTACTTTTACATAAAGAGTCGCATTAACCATAATATCAATATCTTTTTAGATTTATTTTGTAAAAAATAAACTTCTATCTCTTAATATGGAGACGATATTCATCACTAATTGTATAAGAACTATGTTGAAGTTTTGAATTTCTATTAGATATGTCAAGATGGATTTCAAACCATTCCCCTCATATAACACAACACAAGTGAATTGAAATAGAGAAATTGAACTCAAATTTACACAATGCACAATGAACGATTAAGTTGGGCTCAATAATGTCATAATCTTTTCCGATGGAAATCTGGAAATTAAATTTGGTTTTTTTAATTTAGGAGGCTGCGTCCTGCACCGATATTTTAATACCCTAAGAAAAAAAAAATCAAATATAACCTCATTTTTAGATTATTTTTAAATATGTCCTAACCGCCCCCTGATTGGGCGGTCCACTTTTTATTTTTAAATATGTCCTAACCGCACCGATATACAAATTTTTATTATTTTTGGAATTTTTATACTATTTTTTATGATTGATGAAAGATGGCACAAAATCGGCCCTATTCATACGTAATTTAGCGTAATTTATCGTATTTTAGCATAATTCTACATAATTATTGTAATTTCAGCATAAATTAACATAATTTTCAGTAATTTAGTTGGATATTTTTAATAAAAGTTGATGGGTATGAGTATTTTTATTAATCTTTAATTAACTTTGGGTATTTTTAAAAATGTCGGTTTATACATCAAAAGAAGTAATCTAACAAATATTAAAAACAAAATTCGAATTTTTATTGTTAAATTTCATTCATAGTGTCTCTCAAATCAAAAAAAAAAAACCGGACCGCCCCCCTGTAAGGCGGTTTGGTTGGAAAGTGGACCGTCCCATCAGGAGGCGGTTAGAGCAAATTTAAAAATAATATGAAAACGAGGTTATATTTGATATTTTTCTTTTTTCTTAGGGTATTAATAAAAATATCGGCGTCCTGCATGAGTGGATATATGTGCATATGGAATTGTAATAGAAAAAATAAAATATGCAGTAAACATTGTTATGCTTAAAAAAAATTATCCTCTTATAGGCGGGAGTTGGAGTAGAAAAAATGACATACTGAAACCAATTTCATCACGGAATGACACGTTATATATGTTAGTTACATGGCATAATTTGAGTGTCCCATATTATAATTAATTTTTAAAAATAAGGAAATTATCTTGATCACAACATATATATGTCACAAAAACACGACACGGTACAAAAAAAAGAAGCAGGAAACAGCACGAAGAACAATCCCGTATATGGACAATGACAAAGAATACGGATTCCCTATCTACTAGATGAAGATGAAGATTAATTGCATACGACAGAAGGGCTTATTGTATTTTTTATTTTACTTTTTTGCCATGAAATGGCCGTAGGCTAGAGCTTATTGTATTGCCTTCCTCTAAGTTAGGTATAATTTTATTTTAATTAAAATATTCACATCTCAACATTATTATTTTAATTAAACATGACTAATATGATCAGTCACGGCAATGTTTAGTCACTTCACGTTTGGTCATGGCACAATTTGATATCGGCTGACTCATATAGCATGATTATTCGTGTAACGTGACTACCTCTCGTAATTTTGATCACGACAGGCAAAAATTTAACTTAGTCACGGCACGACACAGCACGTAACCAAAATTACGGCACGGTATGACACGATTTATTCCTGTATAAAAACTAAGAAATAGACAAATAATATGTATTCATAGAAAAATAAAATAAAATAAAAAGACTAGACGAGAAGGCAAAATAAGAGGTAGTGTTCGGCACATTCTTTTTAGAGCTTCTTACAGCTCCTTGTGAGTCTTAAACTTGCCAAACACTTGCTCCTTTGCAAAGTTTAAAATTACTTTCTTAAGCTTCATTTTGTCTACTTTCTTAAGCTTGCTCCAAATTTTAAGCCACCATTTCACATGGCTTAAGCAATTAAATCTCCTTAAGAAAGCTAAATAATCACTTTCTTAAATTTCTCTTGCCAAACACCTCTTTATTAGAAGAGCTTAAATTTTAAGCCCACTCAACTTACCAAACACCCTATCTCAAAGATTAAATTATCGTCTGAGCGCAGTGCCGACTGCTATGTCTTAAAATGAGTTTCGAGCTTTTGACCATTGGATTTATAGAAATATTTTCCTAGTTGTCCAGTGTAGATTTCTTGAAACTTTTATTAATATAAAAAAAGAGAGGAGGATTTCTCGTGTCTTTCATAACTCATCATATCTTATATTTTATATCTTCGTTTTTAAAATTTAAACTGTCGACCCAAACGCTCAATATATCTATACTAAAATGTGCTTAGGGATGAAATTTTATAATTTTTGGAAAATATTTACTATTTTTTAAGATAGGTACAAAATCACTGATTATGGACCGTTCAAAAACAGTAATTTTCTATCTATCTAAAAAAATAGTAAAAAAAATTTCAAAAATTATAAAATTTGGTTTCCAAGCATATTTTAGTATGAATATCATGTTGAGCGGTTCGGATCTACAGTTTGGACTTTGAAAACGAATATATAAAATATGAGGTACGATGAGACATGAAAGGCATGAAGTATAGGAATCCTCCAAAAAAAATACCAAATATCACATTCTACATCCAATTTTGAAAAATTTCAGAATCTGCCCAATCTGCAAAATAATATTACGGAAATTCATCGAACTTCCGCAAAATTATTTTGCGGATCTAGAATACAACTTTCCTCACAATAATTCTACGAAAATCATATTTCTGCAAAATTATTTTGCGAAAATAGGATCCTAAAATCACTTCTAGACATAGATGGAGTACTTTAGAATTTGAATTTACTAAAAGAACCACGATATTTTCTTTATTTATCCAGAAGTGATTTTTGAACCGGAATCAATAACTCAGATCCAAAATATTTTTTATTTTTTCAAGTAACACACCAACAAATATTTTATTTTTTTTACGACTGCAAAAAATCCTACATGAAAAATATTGATCCGAGATTTTTGTCATAGTCTTTCTAATAAATTCAATTTTATAGTGCTCCATCTATTTTTTAAGAAATATAAAAATATTTTTAATATTTCAATAGAAAAAATTAAAAAAACAGAACATCTTCTGTTTAATAAAATAAAAAAATCAGAAAATTCTATTTTCGCAAAATAATTTTGCAGAAATAAGAATTCCAAATCCGCAAAACAATTATGCAGAAATTCGCTGAATTTCCGCAAAATAATTTTGCGAATTGGACAGATTTCGGAATTTTTCAAAATCAGATTTTGAAATTTGATAATTTTTTGGATATTAGTAAATATTTCGGGCAGATTTGAATTAAACGGAGCTGCAATATGACCCGTCAGATCTGCGCAGGCTAAGATCTCAAATCCAGCAAAGAGATGTACTCTACTTGTCTTTTGTTTTTTTTTTATATTCTTATTACTATTAAATGTTTTCGACAGACCTTAATTTCTTGGAATAGTTTTCTAGTAAGGAGAGATAGATTCATGGATAGCAGGTGAAAACTGAAGGATCCGTATCCTCTGCATTAACTCAAAAGGGAATCTTTTGAGTTAATGAATTTCGACCGTCTGATTTTAAACGGAGCCAATCCGGCTCGTGTCTATAACATAGGGCCCTTATATATTAGTGCTGATTTAGTTCGCACGAATCTTGAAATATATTGGACAGTCGAGATTCATTAGAATCTTTTGAGTTAATGCAGAGGATATGAATTCAAAACGGAAAAGGAGCCACTTTGTTTTGTCTTCTTCCAATTCTTTCTCGTATCTCCCGTTATGTGGGACCCACTGGGAAACATGAAAATAGCCATTGTACATTTAATCAACCCTTTGGGCCGGGGCATTTTAATAAAGGCCCAGTACTTAACAGATCAAATCTTCTCTCTTCTTTAACGTGGATGCAGTTGCTTGTGACACGTGTCCCAATTTTTGCACCTAATCAGAAGCCCAAGCTTGCATCAAGACTCACCTAGATCTTCTCACTTTTTACCAGTTTCCATTTCTCTGTGGCTTAGCTTTCAAGCCATGCATGCTTTGTTTCCAAAACAAGGGATATAGTATTTAGTTGTATGCCACTGTTGAAGGCTCTAGACAGAGCCTATTGAAT
Source organism: Carex kokanica (assembly GCA_025461125.1). Lineage (NCBI taxonomy): Eukaryota > Viridiplantae > Streptophyta > Magnoliopsida > Poales > Cyperaceae > Carex > Carex kokanica. Next base: position 319,402 of record JAJGRX010001020.1, read on the forward strand.
CATGGCTAGTAAGCGCATGCTTAAGTGGTAAGTGCACTCAATGTTTGATACTTTGTTATCACCTCTCTCTATATATATCTGATATTTGATAATAAGTTAAATGCAAGTCTAATTTGCTTTCTGTGATCAATATATCTATAGCTGCAAAGGTGTGTTGTCTTGTTGCTCAGGACCTCTGCCTGAGATGGCTCCTACTGGTGTCAGAATTAAAGTATTAGATCGATATGTAGGTGCAACTTTTCTTTGGTTATCGAATTGTTTTATCATTTTTAATTTTGTATCCTTTTTGTTGCAATTGATGCTTGTTGATGTACATTGCTAATAAAATTTAAAAATATGTCAGGTTGCGATTGATAATGGGATAATTCAGCTCACACTTTCAAAGCCTGATGGGATTGTAACAGGGATTCAGTACAATGGTGTGGATAATCTGATGGAGATACTTAACAAAGAAGATAATAGAGGGTACAGTATCTCATTATTTCCCTAATGGCAAAACCATTGATTAAACTTTGAACCTAGGGACTAAAATTAGTAATGGAGCACGAATTTTAAAGCTTATCATGCAGCTGTAGTTATTAACTTCCTAATTGGAGTAATGTATATGAGGGTTGTTTTGTGTGTAGGTATTGGGACATTGTATGGAATGAACCAGGAAAACCTGGTATATTTGACGTGTAAGCACACTAATTTAAATTCTATTTGCACATTTTTTTCTCTCCTTCATACAAATTAAAGTGTGAAATATGCTAATTGCGTACAACTTTTACAGTATAAAAGGAACAAATTTCAGCATAATTACACAAGACGATGATCAAGTGGAAGTGTCATTTACAAGGACATGGGACCCATCTCTTCAAGGCAAACTTGTTCCTTTGAACATTGATAAAAGGTACATCAATTTGGTTAATTATTTAATCTCAATTTTACATGATATCTTGCAGGTTATAATGTATTGATGCATGTTGTTAACTATTTAAAACTTCAAGGTTTATAGTTCTCAGAGGCAGCTCAGGTTTCTACACTTACGCAATTTATGAACATTTGGAAGGATGGCCAGACTTTAGTATAGGCGAGACTAGAGTTGCTTTCAAGCTTAGGAAAGACAAGTAAGAATCAATTTTCGTCCTTCCCGTTTGTTAGATTGTTCTTTTCATCTATTGCAAACACTCTAAAAATTTTCAGTCCAGAACTTGGAAGATGTTCTCCAATATTAGGCTTATGTTGTAATACAAGCAAATTTTTATTAAAAAAATTTGAGGAAGTTTTTCATTTAATTGTAGATTTCAGTACATGGCTATGGCTGACAATAGGCAAAGAGTGATGCCACTGCCAGATGACAGATTACCTGGAAGATGCCAACAGTTAGGATACCCCGAGGCTGTTCTTCTAACCAACCCTGTTAATCCAAATCTCAGAGGAGAGGTAATGTGATTCATGTTATTTAATTGGTCATAGTTTGTGCAATTACAATTGATTTAGGTTTTTTTTCCCTATTATCTAAATAATTTATAATGGTTATGCAAGGTGGATGACAAATACCAGTACTCATGTGATAACAAGGACAACAAGGTGCATGGATGGATAAGTTTCGATCCTCCAATTGGCTTTTGGCAGATCACACCTAGTGATGAGTTCCGTACTGGTGGGCCCCCTAAGCAGAATTTGACCTCCCATGTGGGTCCTACCACTCTAGCAGTAAGTCCTTTACATGGAAATTACCCGGTTAAATATTTGACTGGAAACTCAACTTGAAAAAGAATACTTAAATGGGAAACAACATTTAGAAAGCAGAGCAAAAATTCTTCCAAGTACAATAGGATATCTTACACCAAATAAATAAAAATTGCATCTTAGTAACATAAAGGAAAGCCACCTTCGACTGAAGTTCTACTTTCTGATTTTTGCATTAATTTGATCAAAGTGTAGATGTTCATGAGTGCGCACTATGCTGGAGACGATCTTTCACCAAAGTTCACAAATGATGAATACTGGAAGAAAGTATTCGGTCCTGTATTTATGTACTGTAATTCATCTTATGATGGATCCGACCCCACTCTCCTCTGGGAAGATGCCAAAGTTCAGGTTGTAGTTTTATTTATACGATTTTTAAAAATATGAAAATGCTCTTATTTTTTAGTAATTTGGTATGAAAATTTCCTAATGCATGAATTGAAAATAGACATCTCCTTTTTGTCAAAATGAATTCAGATGCTAATCGAAGTGGAGAGCTGGCCATACTGTTTTCCAGCTTCTGATGATTTTGACAAATCTTGGCAGAGAGGTTCTATTAGTGGCCGCCTACTTGTTCGAGATAGGTAATCATCTAATTTCTTATGAGCCTCTTTTTAATTTCTTTTTTCCGTCTTTATTTGGAAAGCTAGGTAGACCTTAGGCATGTAAATTGCTTTTCTGTTCCTGTCTCATCTGACATTGTTTTATATTAATTAGGTATGCTAGTGACATTGATATACCAGCTAGTCAAGCTTATGTTGGTCTAGCCTTACCAGGTGAAGCTGGATCATGGCAAAGAGAATGCAAGGTAAGAATACTTTAGAAACTCCATTACATCCTGTTTATATTTTTTGTATTACAGTACAGTACAGTACTGAATATCATTGTTCTTTTATAGGGATACCAATTTTGGACCCGAGCTGATGAATTTGGTAACTTCTACATAAGCAATGTACGAGCCGGCAATTATAATCTTTACGCATGGGTTCCTGGTTTTATAGGGGATTACAAGCTTGAAGCAACAGTAACCATCTTATCTGGTTCGTCTCTTATTAAAAATTAAATGCTCATACACTTCAGGAGGTGTTTGTGTACTTTCCTTGCTAATGTATTTTCTTTTTCAGTGGTAAAGAGTTATTTTTCTTGAGTTTTGATTCAACTTCAAAGTTATAATTTAAATTTGTATGACTCAAGCATATGATGTTTGTTTATAATCTGATGAAGGTGAAGATATTAATCTCAGTGAGCTTGTATATGAACCACCAAGAGACGGACCCACTTTGTGGGAGATAGGCATCCCGGACCGCTCAGCTTATGAGTTTTACATTCCTGACCCTAACCCTAATTTTGTCAACCGGCTTTTCATCAATCATCCCGACAAGTAACTTTTGTTTTGCATTGACTTGTAATTTTCTTTAATATAAATTATTAAGGTGTAATACTCAATTTTTGTTCACATTTGTACAGATTTAGGCAGTATGGTCTATGGGAGAGATATGCTGAGATTTATCCTGACACTGACCTTATTTACACAATTGGTGAAAGTGATTATACTAGAGATTGGTTTTTTGCTCATGTTACCAGGTGATACTTAAAAATAGTTCAAATAATTACAATATGTATATCTGATGAAACTCAAATAGCAATCATGTATTTTTATTTTTATGATCTACAGAAAGAGTGATGATAACTCCTTTAAGGCAACCACATGGCAAATTAAGTTTCAACTTGAAACTGTTCGTCAAAATGCCACTTACAAACTTAGAGTAGCACTTGCATCAGCCGCACTTTCTGAATTACAGGTATAATTTGTCAAAATTAAACCTCTTTTAGGGATTCCTATTGAAATTAGAACTGGACATTGTTAAGGATTGAGAAATTTGAATGTCTTATTAGAAGAAAACAAAGAGTAAGAAGCAAAAAAAAGAGATTGAAACAAACGTGGTGGTTGCTTTCTGATTTTTTCTACAGCCCCAAAAGAATTCATATCCCAGCTTTGGAATATTTCCATCAAAGACCCTAAAAGTATCATATTGTGACATAGCCCCATTTTCATAACAAGGAGAAGATATATACACTTATGTACTACAATAAACCACAATCTCTCTAACATTTATGAAAAAGATAATCATGGTTCTTGCACATTATGACAAAAATAAAAATATAATCATAACAAAAAGGATAATCAATATATTCTTCTTTCATTTGTAATTTAGGTCCGTTTCAACGGTGCAACAACAAATCGGCCTCATTTCACTACGGGATTAATCGGTCGAGACAATTCTATTGCAAGACATGGAATCCATGGTCTATACTGGCTATACAATATCGACGTGCAAAGTGGTTGGCTTGTGCAAGGAGAGAACATAATATTCCTGACACAAAATAGAACCCAAAGCCCTTTTCAAGGCATTATGTATGATTATATTCGCATGGAGGGGCCGCCTACATCAGCTTCGCATCAGTAAAGCAGAGATTTGTTTATTTACACATGGATACCACACCGGTGCCACGAACTCCAGTTGTACGATTTCTTTCCCCGAGATTATTAACAGATTTATTAGATGTACGAATTATGTGAAAATTTTAATTAAGAAGTTGTAAGGAATCATATTATCCTGACTTGGTATATTCAATTATAGATCCAGGGGTGCTATTAGAGTACAGCATACGACTTTAGAGAACTTTAATTTGTTGGTATTCTTAATTTAGCATTGAATGATGCAAGCTCTGGTACGGCCGGTGTTAGAATATTCACCAAGCTACTGGAATACTCAAACAGAAAATTTTATATGATTTCTTGCTTTTTGAAAATGCATTCCAACTTTTTAAATTGCAAGTTGATCCAAAGTTGTTGGTGACTAAGCCCAATATGAACTGGTATCGGCAACTTGTGGGGAAGCTTTCCAGCGGTATTTTAAATACTTAATTTGGTCGTAGTGTCGTATAGTAGACGCAAAAAATAACTTATTGTGTTTACTTAATTATAAAATCAGAAGTTAATTAGTGTGTAAGTGGATTATTATGCAACTACATCAAGGAACCAGACATCTCTTAAGTAATAAGAGGTGGAGCTCGCACTTGCTTTGCGGAACTAAAGTGTTCTTTGATAAAGTTGAATCATTTTTGGAGAAAAGAATCTGTATTATTTTTTCCGTTTTCTAACGAGTATTAGTTTTGACTTTTGAGAAAGGTCTCAAATATTATTTTCTTCATGAGAAGTGTTGCGCAAGCACAGTAAAATGTACTAATATTATTTTTTGAACGAGGCTATGGTTAATATGCCTAGTACAGAACAAGGGTCTGTACTCTGTACTATGAACTTGTATCTTCTTTTTTGAACTTTAAATAGTTTATCTGAACCGTTCAACATGATATTCATATAAAATATAACATAATACTTGCGGGTCAAAATTTATATTTTTTAGAATTTATTTATCATTTCTTAGAAATAGAAAGGAAGAAAATCACTTGATTTGAAAATGATGAACCATACAAAAGAAGTGATTTTCTAGCTATCTAAAATGTAGTAAAAAAAACTCTAAAAAATATAAAATTTGGTTTACAAGTATATTTTGACATGAAGATTATGTTTAACGGTTCGGATTGACTGTTTGAACTTTAAAAATAGAGATATGAATTCATGACACCGATCGATCTCTGTAATATGCATATTACCGTTGCCTCACTCTTATTCTTTCTGGGTACGTTTGGATGAACTCTAGAATAGCTAGAATAGCTACGGTTTAGAATAGTAAATAAGAATAGCTACTGTTTAAGAACAGTGCTAACTCAAGCTATTCGGAATAGTAAAAAAGTTGTTTGGATTGCATATTTGGAATAGAGTTTGGAGGGAATGAATAAAGTAATAATTTATGTGTTAGATTAAATATAATACAATATAATATTAATTTAAATATTAAATGTAATATAATCTTATTTTAAATATTAATTAGTATTAAATAAAATATTATATTAAATATAATATAATATTATTTTAGATATTAAATATAATATAATATTAGGTTAAATGTTAAATGTAATATAATATTAATTTAAATATTAGATTAGTATTAAATAAAATATTAGATTAAATGTAATATAATATTAGTTTAAATATAATACAATATAATATTAATTTAATTATTAAATGTAATATAATATTATTTTAAATATTAGATTAGTATTAAATAAAATATTAGATTAAATATAAATATTAGATTAAATATAATATAATATAATATTAGATTAAATATAATATAATATATAATATTAATTTAAATATTAAATGTAATATAATATTAGTTTAAATATTATATTAGTATTAATATTGAAACTAACAAATGCTATTCCATATTTTTGTAAGAATAGAGAATAGCCCTATTCTCCCTTATTCCGAATAGCTCTATTTCTCGTTTGGATTGTTCTTGTTCCGAATAGCAATGCTATTCTAAGAATAGTGCTATTCTTAGTGCAACCAAACATACCCTCTATGAATAGCACTTCTGTGGCAAATATTAGTTAAATTTGATATCTATATTATTTGTAAATTTTACACAAAGAATATACAACTTTTACTTGAATAATTTGCAAAATTTTAGAATATTTTTGTTTGCTTTTTTAGAAGATCAATATTATTTTTGTACATAATTTGCAATATAGAAAATGAACTATTATCGATGTTCGTATTGTATCGAAATTAAGAATTATGTTTAATCTGGTTAAATTCAAATTTCAAATTTGTTACTACGTATTGCCTAATTACAACTCTTTTCTCCTTTCTAGCATATATAAAGAACAAGGAAAAGGAACAAAAAAAAAATCTCCTTTTTCTCCTTTAGAATTTTCATGCAATTTTAATTCGGTGGACCAATTATTTCCAATGACGTAAAAAGTATTGTTTACTTAATATAACAATTTAAGTTAGCTCATATATCTAACTATAATTTATTTTTAATCAAAAATTAATTTAACTTAGACTATGTATGAGATAGGGTAGGGAGCAACTTTACAAGTTAAACTGTCTTTTTAATAGTAACTAATATTTTTATTAACACTATTATCTTTTTATTAGCACAATATCTTAAAAAATATGAACAATTTTGACCTCTTGAAATATCTTTCTAGTTGTCATATATTTTCATAATGTAATTAATGTTGTTTTATTAAATATTATTTTCATAATTGTTAGATGCTCTTTCTTCTTTTTCTTATGATTTTGGATTAAATCTGTATCTCTTCTAAAGAACATATAATAATCCAAAGTTCATGGAAATAGCAAGCATAAATGATTTTCCAGAGAATACATCATTTAATGAGAAAAAAAATTAATGAGTTATTATCAACTTGAGGGAGTTTTTCATATTGATATTGAGAAAGTTTCTAGAACATTTTATTATTTAAGTTTAGTGCGAACAATTTATTAACTTTAGCATGATTGATGTATATTTTTTGTAGTGTTAGGGGGTAGAGAGGGAAAAACGTGCCATGCCGTGCCGTGCCGTGACTAACACGCCGTGACTTTGGTCACGTGCCATGCCGTGCCGTGACCAAGTAAATTTTTCACGTGCCGTGCCGTGCCGTGCCGTGACAAAAATTACGAGGGGTGGTCACGGCACGCGAGTCACGCCGTGACTCGCGTGCCGTGACTAAGTCGTGCCGTGACTAATTCGTGCCGTGACCAAACGTGCCGTGACCAAACGCGCGTTAGTCAAATTTGATCGCATTTAACGTTTTAAAAAAAATATGAAACAATTCTTTAAAATTCAAATGTTTTAATTGAAATTTAAATGTAAATATTTTAATTAAAATAAAATTATACCTTATAGGAAGGTATGTTAGTGTATTGCTTCGCTACTGCCGTGACTGGCGTGTCTTCCGTTCCGTGACTCGCGTGTCCCGTGCCGTGCCGTTCCGTGTTTCCGTGCCGTGCCGTGCCGTGTCTTCTTTGCCAACAATTGGTCACGGCACGCGAATGGTCACGGCACGGGACACGCGAGTCACGGCACGTGACCGACACACGTGCCGTGCCGTTCCGTGCCGTTCCGTGCCGTTACCGTGCCGTTCCGTGACGGATCCGGCTCCAGCGTGCCATTTTTCCCACTCTATTAGGGGGTATTGTTATTTTTAAATTGTAATCATAAGGCTAGTGTCAAGAGTATCCATGATATAATATGTATTTAGTATTACTTTTTCTAATCAGTTTTATAATTAATCATGTCATTTCTTTAGTTTACTTTGTGAGAATAAAGATAAAATTTGTCAAAAGAAATTTTTAAGTAACTTTCCAATAAAGTTTGTGGAGATGAATGGATAATTCAATATACCAAGTTGATTGATTTTCAATAATATAATAAATTTTTTCATTTTCTTAATATCTTAATTTAGAATTCTTGGATATGACGAGATACAAATAACAAATAAGAGATAATATTGATTTATTTTATATTAACTTTTAATGGAAAGAAAATCATATAATAATGTATGAAAGAGAATCACCTTTAAACACAATAATTTATTTTAAATATAATTATGAAGGAAAGAAATTCTATAATAATATATGGCAAAGAAGTAGTTTTTAAAGAAAATAAATGAAGAATCAAAATGATTATATTATAAAATATTTAGGTAAGTTACATTAATAAAAAAAAAGGTTAACAGTTTTAATATCATGACCCAATTTAATTCTAGTTAAAATGCTGTATTGTATAAAAGCAGTTCGTACTTGATAGATAGATAATATCGCCAATATTGATTGGGTGTTTGAAAATTTGTGAATAGTTTGACATTCTCAATATATGTAGTTAATTATGTACAGCCTACAGGTATTCGTGATATCTTAACAAAATAAAGTGTTTATCTACATTAGCATAGAATATGTGGCAAATTAATAGTAAGTGCTGAGCACATGCTTTGTTGGCGACACTGCGACAATCTCTTTAGATATAGATCATAAATATATAATAATGAACAATAATTTTCAATTTAATATTTATATTCTAATTAAAAATAAGTTAAGTTGATAAGTAAAAGGTTTAGGTACTTATCTCATATTCAAGTTATATTATAATTTTATGAGTGAGTCTATGGTACTATGCATAGCACGGATTGGTCCGTAACGGATCAATATTTTCGTTTTCAAAATTCTAACGGTCGATCCAAACCGTTCAACATGATTCCCTTATAAATATGTATTTGCAGACCGAATGTCATAATTTTTAGAATTTGTTTACTATTTTTTAAGATAGGTAGAAAATCATTGTTTTTTAATGGTCTAGAATTTTTAGATCAAGTGATTTTCTATCTATTTAAAAAAAAATTCTAAAAAATAGAAAATTCGGTCTGCAAGTACATATCATATGAGGATCATATTGAACGGTTCGGATTTATCGTTAGAATTTTAAAAACGAAAATATTTATCCGTATTACAGACTAATCTATGTTATGCATAGTACCATAGACTCACTCTAATATTATTATTGTATACAACAACAATCACAGTGGGTCCGTGAAAGAACACATTCCAGCCAGACATAATTATTCAATGTGAGGTTCGTATTTATGTATGAGAAATCAATTCTTAGATCTTTTGTATTAATTCATACTTGTGGTCAACACTTATGAATCTCATCAAACACAAAAGATAATCTCCTACTTTTCATTTGAAAAAACATCATCCAACCGTTCAAATTTTTTCATGCGTGAATCTTGACGATGATTAACGGTTGGTTGAGAAAAGGTAGGATTTCATTCCATCAAACACACATAATACGTTATAAATGCATTATTGAGGAATTATATTCATAATTCTCAATGTATATGTTTGATTTTTGAAAAAAAAATAATAATGAACGTGTGGATAACATATATATGGGTTATATTTTAAGTTTTACCAAAATTGATTTTGTCTTAAAAGATGTGAGCTATCTATTTTAACATATAAAGCTTAATTACTTAGTTTTTAATTACAAACTAATTATTAAAAAAAAATTGTTTCTAATTTGAATTTACAAAAGACATAGCGATCCAATTAAATCAAAAATTACAACTATATAGTTATTGAGTAGATAACTCAAAAGTCCAATGAACACTGAATAAATGATAAAATTACTAAGCTCCATCAAAACAAAAAACCCTACTTTAATTAATTGCTCACATTCATCAATCAGAGAAGTGAATTAAACTTCACTGTGACTAAATCCAAGCCCATCTATCGATCTAACCAGAGAGGTGCTATAACCAAAAATAACGATAACCAATGAAAGGGACCACTTTTCCTTTTTAGCAATTAGCAATATATATATAGATATGATACCATGAAAATAGGCTACCATGTGCCCTTGCAATGCTTGGCATAGTGGCATGGAGAATACAATTTACATTTTACAAGGTTACTACTTGCTGAATGCTTTGCATCTTGTGCCACCATGATTTGTACCAGACAAAGTTTCCTGTGTGAGCCCATATTTTGATTCCTTTGTAGTGTCCCAAAATTGTTGGAGACATTTAACACAAATAGAGTTTGTGTTAATTAATTGAGTCATGGTCTTGGGGAACAAAATTCCAAAAGATGTTCTGGCGCACTTCTATTGGTGGGATTGATGACGGAATCATACCCAAAAAAAATATTGACATAGTACAGGCGCTGAGCTGATTCTCTTAATAGTGACGCAGAGTCCGAATCTGCTGCAATCCTGGGTGGGATCGCAGTATTCTGCGATTCTGAATCAACGGTTCAAATTTTTCTGTGCACGGATCTCGGAAACACTTTGAAAAAGTAAATTTTCATGCACGCATCACGAAAAAAACCAACAGCTGAGATTCGGAATCGCAGGGTCCTGCGATTCCCGAGAATCACAGCAGATTTATTTTCAGTGACACATGACAAGGCAACCAAACCAACAATATTTTTCATTTTCTTTAGCTGAGAGATGTCACCATGAAAGTGATGTCTTGTTAAAAAAATAAAACTTGATTGTGCTTGGAGATGGGTGTGCAGGAGGCAGTTCGTGTCTCCAATTTTCATATTCTTAATTAACAATAAGATTTAAAGAGTCAAAAATAATAAAATGTATGCAATTGTCAACTGTATCGTCTATTTTACATGCATTGGAAATTTTTGAACAGTTCAGTTTTATTTATGTGAGCATTAAGAGATCTGTATAGTATCAATTGATGTGGATGAAGCAAATGAAGAATTATTTACAACATGTTACATGTATTTAATAAAAAAAAATCAGATTCAACTGTTTTATTTTGTTATTTAAATGTTTAAAAAAATTCATATGAAAATTTAATAAATATTGACCTGAAATAGAGATTAAAAAAATGAAGCATTTAAATATTTCGAATATGTGTAGAGAGTACTTTCTATATTTCTCCTTTTTTGTGAAAATAACAGGTAAACTACATATATATATAAGAGTGAGGCTATGGTACTATGGCTAGTGTACTACGGCTCAATATGGTACTTTTTAAAATGAGTGAGGCTATGGTGCTATGCATAGCACCAATGGCTAGTGTACTACGGCTCAATATGGTACTTTTTAAAATCCTAACGGTCGATCCGACCGTTCAATGTGATATCCATATGAATATGTACTTGCAAACTAAATTTTATATTTTTTCGAATTTTTTTACTATTTTTTCAGATAGGTAGAAAAATCAGTGTTTTTTGAAAATTCTGGACCATCAAAATTCTACCTATCTGAAAAAATAGTAAAAAAATTCGAAAAAATATAAAATTTAGTTTGCAAGTACATATTCATATGGTTATTACATTGAACGGTCGGATCAACCGTTAGAATTTTAAAAAGTACCATATTGAGCCGTAGTACACTAGCCATCCGTGCTATGCATAGCACCATAGCCTCACTCTTTTAAAATTCTAACGGTCGATCCGAACTGTTCAATATGATATCCATATGAATATGTACTTGCAAACTAAATTTTAAATTTTTTCGAATTTTTTTACTATTTTTTTAGATAGGTAGAATTTTGATGGTCCATAATTTGTATAAAACACTAAAAATTCTACTTATCTAAAAAAATAGTAAAAAAATTCAAAAAAATATAAAATTTAGTTTGCAAGTACATATTAATATGGATATCACATGAACGATTCGGATCGACCGTTAGGATTTTAAAAAGTACCATATTGAGCCGTAGTACACTAGCCGAAGTACCATAGCCTCACTCTATATATAATGATAAAAGTCTCAGTACAACTTCCGTACAAGTAACTCTATAATAAACTCAAATTTCAGAATATGAGCTAATATTTAATTAGTCTAATCTCTTAATGGAGCTCCATTAAATAGGAAAAGGAGAAATAAAATCAGCACCATCCCATCATTGAAATCCTTTTTTTTTTTTTTGGATTGAACATGTCACCCTCTTGCAAGTACAACCTCGGAAAAAGTCTACTTTAAAACACAGATCAAAGACATCAAACAAGCTTTTGTTGCTGTTATTATTATTATTATTCTAAAAAAAAATATTTTCTTCCTCTTTATGTAAAATCTCCAACTTTGTCACCTTAGTTCATTCATGTACAGAAACAAAGTCAATGAGTATTTGGTGCATCTTTTCAAAAAAATTTAAATCCAATTGCAAGCTAACATACAACCTGTATTAATCAGTGATGTGACATTAATGGGTAATTTGTATGAATCAGCAATTTTAAATTCTGAACAATTTAGCAAAGACCAAGCACCTGAGTGGTTGTGGATTCTGTTTAATGCTTGCTTGTGGATTCTGTTCTTGAGTCTTTATGTGCTAGAAGATTATCCAATCACATTTAATGTAATTAAAAAGGAGTGAGGCTATGGTACTTCGGCTAGTGTACTATGGCTAGTGTACTACGGCTCAATATGATACTTTTTAAAATCCTAACGGTCGATCCGAACCGTTCAATGTGATATCCATATGAATATGTACTTGCAAACTAAATTTTATATTTTTTCGAATTTTTTTACTATTATTTCAGATAGGTAGAATTTTTAGTGTTTTATACAAATTCTGGACCATCCAAATTCTACCTATCTAAAAAAGTAGTAAAAAAATTCAAAAAAATATAAAATTTAGTTTGCAAGTACATATTCATATGGATATCACATTGAACGGTTCAGATCGACCGTTAAGATTTTAAAAAGTACCATATTGAGCCGTAGTACACTAGCCATAGTACACTAACCGAAGTACCATAGCCTCACTCATTAAAAATATACTTAAAAATTGAATGAAGATAGAGAGGGCCACGAGTAAATAAACATAAAGTACCGAAATTTTTAGTTATACCATAAACCCAAAATTAATAAACCAAAACACTCTAATTTTGAGAGAATTCTAAAAATACTCAGGCCGCCAAAGGTCTCTGCGTCCTCTAAGACTAGGGCCGCCAATTGGCCCTATTGCTCCAATCTAGAAGCCTTCCAATGGATTAGCGGCCCCTATTTTCTTTTCTTTTTCTTTTTTTTTTACAGAAATTTTATTAACAAAAACTTTAATAACTCTTGTTCTATGTGCCATTAAAATTTCGGATCAAGACACTTGCGTAACAACTCAATAGAACAGCTTTATTAACCCTTGTTCTTTGTGCCAAAAAAAAAAATAGGGGGCCGCTAATCCATTGGGAGGCCCTAGATTGGGGCCACAGAGACGTTTGGCGGCCTGGGTATTTTTAAAATTCTCCCAAACCTGAGGTGTTTAGGTTTTTTTTTATTATGATATAAATAAACATTTCGGCATAAAGTAGTGATAATAATAGTCTTAAAATTTTATTAACAAATAACTGATCAATTATACAACATTACTTAATATAAAGTGCTTAAAATGAGATTGAACATTATTCATCTATCGTAATTTTTTTGAATAACTATTTCAGTACCCACGCTACAGTACCCGCACTGTACGCGCTACAGTACCCGCACTGTTATTTTAGGAAAATTCATATATTATATGTAGTTCATTATATAGGTATAAATACTTGCCCTGTTTGAGCTATATACTTTACATTATCAAAAATTTTAAAACAAAATTACAGTTTTGGAACAGTTGCGGTCCCCACATGCTGTTTAAGTGGTCCCCTAATGCGGGTACAACATGAAAAAATTTCAAAAAAAGGTGCGGGTACAGTCATTTTAAGAAAATTCATATATCATATGTAGTTGATTGTATAGGTATAAAATATAAATACTTGCACTGTTTGAGCTATATACTTCACAGTATCAAAAATTTTAAAACAAAATTACAGTTTTCGAACAGTTGCAGTCCCCACATGCCGTTTGAGTGGTCCCCTAATGCGGGTACAACATGAAAAAAATTCAAAAAAGGTGCGGGTACAGTTATTTTAGGAAAATTTTAGGAAGTAGTTGATTGTATAGGTATAAATACTTGACCTGTTCGAGATATATACTTCACAGTATCAAAATTTTTAAAACAAAATTACAGTTTTCGAACAGTTGCGGTCCCCACATGCCGTTTGAGTGGTCCCCTAATGCGGGTACAACATGAAAAATTTTCAAAAAAGGTGCGGGTACAGTTATTTTTGGAAAATTCATATATCAGAAGTAGTTGATTGTATAGGTATAAATACTTGACCTGTTTGAGATATATACTTCACATTATTACTATTAAATTTGAGAAACAAAATTACAGTTTTGGAATAGTTGCGGTCCCCACAAGCAATTATGGCAGTTTAGGTGTGGATACAGTACGGGTACTGTAGCGTGGGTACTCATATCAACTTCCAATTTTTTTTTTTGTCTTGGACTTATTATTTTACGATTCGAGATTTTTTTTTCAAACTATTTTGTTTATTCCTTGAAGATGTTGATATTGCACCCGAGAAATTAGGGACATATGTATGTTTAAAATAAAACCTTCTGTTTTCCGCTTTCTTATCCAGAAATTTCAATAAATTTTCTTCATGTATGTTTGGAAAGAACTATAGAGGGGGAAAAGTGGCACTTCAATGAACATTGATAAGTGATAACTAATTGAGTGAGGCTATGGTGCTATGCATAGCACGGATGGCTAGTGTACTACGGTTCAATATGGTACTTTTTAAAATTCTAACGGTCGATCCGACCGTTCAATGTGATAACCATATGAATATGTACTTGCAAACTAAATTTTATATTTTTTTGAATTTTTTTACTATTTTTTCAGATAGGTAGAATTTTGATGGTCCAGAATTTTCAAAAAACACTGATTTTTCTACCTATCTGAAAAAATAGTAAAAAAATTCGAAAAAATATAAAATTTAGTTTGCAAGTACATATTCATATGGATATCACATTGAACGGTCGGATCGACCGTTAGGATTTTAAAAAGTACCATATTGAGCCGTAATACACAAGCCATTGGTGCTATGCATAGCACCATAGCCTCACTCTAACTAATTTATTTGGGTAGATTAAACGCATTTAAAGAAAGAAAACTATTACTGTTCAACAGTCCGAATTTTTATAAATCAATGGAATTTTTTCTTTCTAAAAAATAGTAGAAAAAAATCAAAAAAGAAAATTAATAAAGCAATATATCATTCATACAGTAAAGCAATATATACATCATACAGTATTTCATTATATATGTAGGTTATATTGAATTATTACATCTGCCATTCAATGTTAATGAATGAAGATTTAAAATCAATGCACTAACTGATCATTGCTTCATCACAAAGCACCTTAACCTCAAAGTATGATTTATATATTAATAACACAGTAGTAAGGAATCCACTTGCACTTTCATTTAATTTTAGTTTAAGTCCGTACCTTTTTTCCCAGCAACATCAGCAATTCAGAATCACTATCATATATTTATAGTCACTTAACCTTAATAAAGATGCTACAAATTAAGGGACTAGAAGTAGCTTTAATTTATTCACTATGAAGTACAATATCAATACTTGTTAGAGTTGTAGTGATCAGTAGGCCATGCTAGATTGTATTTTTATTATGTTTCACCTCCATCTTCTTAGAAAATCTGTATAAAGAATGTGGTAAAAAAATAACTAATGTCATGTATAATTCCACAGAGATAGTTATTTCCAAATTCTGAGATTACTTCATCTATATTTTGCAGAGTTCTAAATAGCTAGCTATATTTGCGCAATAGCTGCGTTATAGCTTTTTTGGACATAAAAAACTATAGCGTTGTCAGTTATTTTTGGCACTATAGCAGCGCAATAGCTAACTATAGTTGTTAAATCTTGATATTTTGAACACCCACATTGTTTTGAAATTACATCCACAGTTTTAAAACAGATTATTGTTTGATTTTTTTTTTGCAATTAAAAAAAAAATCAAACAAGAATCTGTTTTATTTTGATTTTGATGAAGTGGAGTGAAGTCTACAAATCTTATTCTATATTTCCATGTTTATGCCAGGGAAATATGGAAATACTGTAAATGGTTTTGAGGTAGATATTTTATGTCCTTGTAAATTTTGGAGCCTAATTAGCTCATTTCATAATCTCATTTTCGCAAACTTCTATTTATTTAAGTCTATTTAAGTCTTAATATCTAACATTTTTAGCCGTAGATTAAAACGCCGACTAATTTCAATCAAGGTGATCAAATTTCTCTTTTAATCGTCTAGAATAATAATAGAAAAAGGGGGGAAAGTCGTAAAACCACTTGTAGGAGAGAGAACCAACTCAGCACCTTCTTGCTTTTTCAATCCGAGCTATTCAAATTTATTAAAATTTGTGCATGAAATTTTTTTTTTATTAAAATACGCAAATAAATTTTTTTGAATGATTCCAACAAAAAAGAAGAAAGCTCAGATCCGCAGAAGAGTCCTGCCCAACTCAACTACTTGTGTACTTCCCACAGAAATGAGGAATGAGATGAAAATTATTTAATATTCCTTTCAACGGAGAATTTTTTTTAAAAACCATAATTAGAAAAATCTAAATTAGGGAACCAACATGATTAGTGAAAAATTTCGAAAAAACCATAAGAACCGAATAGGCTGTTCGGTCCCCCCAATTTTTTTTCCTTGGGACCGAATAGCCTATTCGGTCCACCCCAATTTCACATTTTTTCCAGCGCAATGGTGTAAATTTCGTGTGGTACCCTGGGACCGAGATCACAATTCGGTCCAGGGATTTTTTCACTTGGGACCGAGTAGCTATTTCGGTCCACCCCTTTTTTTATTTTTTCCGAATCTGCCTCCTTCTCTTCTTCGCAGACGCATCTTCCAGAGAGCTCAGACTTCAGACTTTTCCTTCAGAGAGCTTAGAGCCGAATTTTTTTTCTTTCCTCCATGTTAAATAGTGCAAAGTTTGAGTGTTAAAAAAAGATATTATTTACAGATCAGTCCCTGCATTGTGTTTTTAGCTGTTTCGTGAAGAACGCAGTAAGTTTTTTTTTTCAATTACGATTATATTTTAGGTTGTAAAATTGAAAATGATATCGAAGATTGATTGTGGAATTTTTTTTTCAGGGGATGTCTAAAATATTAATAAATGTGTATCACAGACGCGCAATTTCAGACGCACCGACCTGCACATTTCCTGTTACTAACTCAACTAGTCTTGATGAGCTAAAAAGACGTATATATTTTGGCATTCGTTTGCTCCCGGGCGAGTTCGATCTGACAATCAGGGCACAGTTGAACACGGCACCACCTGGCTCAACAGAAAAATATCAATTATTTAACGTAGACCAGGAAATGATATGGCATATGGTACTTGGAAATGCCACTACGGTACTGAATTTTAAACTTCTTGAATTAGTGGTTGAGTCAGTACCAGTTGTTAGTCAGACCAATTATGACCCATACCCGGGAAGTGTACCTGGAAGTAGCAGAGGCATACCAGTGCACAATTCACCAATATATTGTGATGACCCACCCCAAATATCGGATGATTTGTGTAATTATTTTGACCGGATGAATAATGATACTGAGTCAGACACAAACTCTGACCTTGGTGACTCGGTTGTCGGGGAAGATGATATGGCCGAAATTGAGGATGAGATTAGGATGCAAGATGTAATGAAGGAGTGGCAAGAGTCTATTCCCTTTATTAATCGGGGATTGCAGCATCCTTGTCAGGCATTTAATGACGATGTGCCGATGCCGTACAAGGATGAAGCATTTTTTGGTTATCCACCGAGAATCGACGGTCTATTTTCAGTGGGACAGTTGTTTCAATCCAAAGCAGAACTTAAAAAGAAGTTGGGTGGATTTGCCATGGAAAAAAATTTAGAATTACAACAAACCCAGAGTAATCGCAGTGCTTATGTGGTAATATGTAGAGCGGAGGGGTGTCCATGGCGGTTATACGCGAAAACTACCGAGACGGGCAATTGGATAATTGCAACAAACCCATACGAGCACAATTGTTACAGCATTGCTTGTACGGTAGACAGTCGTCAGATGACTGCCAGGATGATTGCAGATGTAATCAAACCCGGTCTGCAGAAGGACCTGGAGATGTCAATAAAAGCATGTGCATTTGCAGTTAGAGGTGAGTACAAAACAGTAGAGCCTTCCTATAACAAGATTTGGAGGGGGAGGGAGCTCGCGATTTAATTTTAGAAATTGTACAATTAGTTAAATTACACTAAAAAAACTAAATTACACTAAATAAAAACTAAATTGTTCTACATTTATTAAAATAAATTTAGATAAACTAAATTACTCTACATGCAAACTTCCTAAAATTACTAAAACTAAATTACTCTATATTTATTAAATTATAATTCTACAATTTCTAAAATTAAACTACAATTCGGATTATTTATTCAACAATACCTAAAATTACACTACAATTGCCACAATAACTAAAAATCCGAATTATTAATTCAACAATAACTAAAATTACACTACAATTACCATAATAACTAAAATTACACTACAATTGCCACAATAACTAAAAATCAGAATTTATTCAACAATTAACTAAAAATTCGGATTATTTACTCAAAATAATAAATTTAATTACATACCTTACGAAATTTGTAGATCTGAAGTTCTTCTTGATCACCTCTCAAAATTACACTAAAATATATGATTAGAATTAAAAAAAACGAAGTTTTGAGGGTTGAAAAAAAAAAAAAGAGTTAGTTCGGGTGGGAAGAAAGAAGGAGAAGGGAGGAAGGAGGGGAAGGAAAAGAGGGAAGTCAGAGAGGGGGGAAGCCGGGGTTCTCGGAATAAAAAAAAAATTGGGGTGACCCGAATAGGCTACTCGGTCCCAGGTGAAATAAATGGTGGACCGAGTAGGGATCTCGGGTCCCCATCAAAATGGGATTTTCTGTGGCATTGGCCCGCAAAAAATGTGAAATTGGGGGTGGACCGAATAGGCTATTCGGTCCCAAGGAAAAAAAATTGTGGGGACCGAACAGCCTATTCGGTTCTTATGGTTTTTCGAAAAATTTCCGTAATCATGTTGGTTCCCTAATTTTAATTTTTTTAATTATGGTTTTTAAAAAAAATCCTTCAACGGATGGAATCCTTTTCAAAATCCACCTACAAATATTACATAGTTAATCACAAAAGAAAACATAATTACACAACGTCTATAAAGTTGACTTTAACAAGGGAGAGGAGATGGTTGGATTCCTCAAAGCTTGTGGACCCCACGATGAGAGCGAAATATTCTAGCATTAAAAAATTATGGCATGACACTAGAAGACAGAACAAAATGGCCAAGGGCCAGGCCAAGATCCAATATAAGATTTTATATATTGGGTAAGTTATTTAGAAAAATACATGTTGTCATTTTTTTAAAGAGAAAAGAAAAATACAGACAGTTTATTGATAAATATATACTGCATCAACAAGTAGGCTTACTGTAGCAACAAATAATTATATTAGTTTTGATAAAGTTGTACTGAGACGGTAGCACAATGGTATAGAGTACGAATCGACTGGTATTCTTTGAAAAAGCAGATTCTTATTTATTTTCATGTATGAATCTCCATAAAAATCAATGGTTTGGTTGGATGAGAAAATACAAGTTCTTGTTTTATTTTTTTAGGTGGCAAAAAAGTTCGTAGCTCATGGCTCGATCGTGACTGGTATCTGACTCGCTCGCTAACAGCTTGTTTGTTACTGGACTAAGTTGTTAACGAGCCAGCTCGCCACTAGCTCAGTCCAGAATTAATAACTTCAAGCTGGGGCCTAGCTCTCCAGTTCGCGAGCTAGCTCAGCTAGCATCAATTTGTGAATTTGTATGAATTTATTTGCATTTTATACCGTTCAGCTCAGTTCAGTTTGGCCCAACTCGATCCAAGAAGTCTGTATAATTTATTTTCTTCTTAAAATAAGGTCCAGCCAGATCGAGCGAGCTAGCTCAGTCCAACTCCTGACGATTTCAAGCTGAGATTTCAGCTCAGACCCCTAAAGTCAGCTCGTTCGTGACTCGGATGAGCCAGCTCGTTGCCATCCCTAGTTTTTCCAAAAGAATAACAGTAGATTTCCTTGTCAATGATATAACCAAGTTTAATTTAAAAATAAAAGATTTTTTTCTAATGCGGAAATTTTTTTTTATAAAAAGTGTATATAGTAGGAAAGAAATTATCGAATTATTTGTATGTAGGGCTGCACAAAAAAATCGTAGTTCGTAATTCGATTCGAGTTTGATTCGAAAAAGTTCGTAAAAAGTTCGATTCAAAATTGAGTTCGTTCGAAATTAATTCAAACCAAACTTAGTTCGAAATTAATTCAAACCAAACTCAAACTGAACCTAGTTCATTCGAAATAGGTTCGCAAACCAAATTTAGTTCGAAATTAACTCAAACGTGAACTGTTAATTTATGCTGATAACTTATGTTCACTGATGAAAATATAAGCTGTCCAGTCCATAATTTCTTTCAATTATGACTTCTGAAAAATATTTTTGAAACAGAAAGCCCGGTTCAATTACAAGCTCAAATAAAAAAATTCAACAACAAAGCCCAAAATAGAAAAATTAAACAAAACCAGCCATAACCCATAATCGTTCTACCCTAGTCCCTAGCCGACCTTCCCTTTCTGTTGGTTGCGAACTTGTGATACCAAAGTCCAAACCCTGGAGTTTCCCTCTGCTAGCTACTTGGCTACGATACCAAACCCTAGACTCCTAGAGGTTGCAATACCTTAGAAATAAGGTCGGACTAAGTGAAAGACCACCCTCGCAGAGGAAGACTCGAATGTCTAGTTGTAATGAACTTTAATGTTTTATTTAGTATAATATTTGGGTTTGTAATAATTCTAAGACTTTGGACTTCTATTGATATTTAAATTGTACTCTGAATACTTTGGATATTTGAAATAAACTTTGATATAAACTTTGGTGTACTGTGTAATTAGAATTCAGAATGTTTGAGTTTTTATTGAAGTGCTATAATTTTGCACTATGACCCAGTCATAAGTCATAACGTAAGTCATAACAAAGTTCGTAAAGGTTCGAAATTGAGTTCGTAAAAAATTCGGTTCGAAATTGGGTTCGTTTGAAATTAATTCAAACCAAACTTAGTTCGAAATTAATTCAAACCAAACTCAAACTGGAGGTAAATTCGATTCGATTCGGTTCATTTGCAACCCAATTTGTATGTAAAGAGAAAAAAAAAAAAAGGTGGCGGCTTATTTTGCTGTGAATCAGTTGGCAGTTGGAAACATTTCCCAAAAAAATATATAGGGTCCCACAGGAAAAGTTTCCCGGGAAAATGCCAAAAGGTCCCTCTCTTACCTCAGGATTCCAAGAAGCAAGTGTGCTAAATGGAATATATGGTCTGGGTTCAGTAGAGCACCAGCTCAATTTCTTTTGTGGCTCAAGCGTCAAAATAAAAAACCACCACTAGCTCATTGGAAGGAAGAGAAGTCGGCTCATAGGAAAGGGGAAACAGGTGGTTTTCAATTTCTCCTTCGTTTTTTTTTTCTTTCCAAAAGAGAGTTATCAGGAAAAAGTGCTTGTGATTTAATTGCAAGAGAGAGTTATCAGGACAAAAACAGAGCCTTCCAGGAAAGGGAGAATTTCTTCCACAAAAGGTAGCGCTCTCTTTCTCTCTCTTGTTACTATCGTTGTTAGTTTACTGCCTCCTGTTCTCGTTTCTTTGAAGATATTTATTTTGTTTTGTTAAGAGTTATCTGAGAATATCAGGTATGATAATTTTGCACTTGTTTGTGTTTCTTTCAAGTATCAAGACATCTCTCTTGAGATTGTAAATAAATATTTACAATTATATGATCCTTTTCTCTGTTTTAATACTTTTCCTATCCGAGTCGTGTGTTTCTAATTTAAAGAGTTCATGCATTTACAAACCTCAGAAGAAAATTAAGCCTTTTTAACAAATTTGTCTTTATTCTTTCATGTTTTATATTTTTAACGTTAATAAGCTATTAATGTCCGTCTGTATCTGCTCTTCTTTTTTAATTCATGCCTCAATTTAAAGTTTACAAGTACCACAAGAGTACACTCTTCAGCTGTAGTTCTTTATGGTCAATTTCTGTTCACTAATTGATTTGCAATCTCTCAACCCTGCTTTGATAATTATTATGAGATAACAATCATGTTGGGTTATTTAATTATTCTCATTTTTGTACCTTGTACCAGGCACAATTGCCGCGTCATCTCAACTTCTGAGTTCTGAGCAATATGAGAAGAACCTAGAGAAATTTTTTCACATGGAAGATAACCTCAATCCAGCTGGAATCTCAGTTGGCTTCACCCTCCCAGCCGGTACATCTGATTTTGATATATTAGACCAGCTTCTCTCAACAGATAATAATTGGTTAGATGCATCAACTAGTATCCCCAATTCCACATCATTCTCCCCTCTCTGGCAATCCAACAACTCCCTAAAGGAGAGGGTCCAGGAAGCATTGAGTTTCATCAGAGAAGCACGAATTGAATCCAACTTCCTAGTTCAGTTGTGGGTCCCAGTACAGAAAGGAAACAAACTGCTGCTGACAACCGGGGGCCAGCCATACGCTCTAAATGAAAACAGCGACAAATTAGTGAATTACAGAAATGTCTCGACGAATTATGAATTTCCAGCCGAGGTGGGTACTAGCCAATCACTTGGTTTGCCGGGAAGGGTTTTTGTTGGGAGGCTGCCAGAGTGGACCCCAGATGTCAGTTTTTTTAGTAAATATGAGTATCCTCGAGTGATCGATGCACACAGATTTGATATGCACGGGTCTATAGCCCTTCCGGTGTTTGAACGAGACAGTGGCACATGTCTAGGTGTGGTGGAAGTGATCGTGACGGCACAAAAGACCAGTTTTGCCCCTGAGCTTGTCACAATTTGTAGTGCCCTACAGGTAATCAATGTTATAGTAGTAAACAAATTTCTTCTTTGTGTTTGATATTATATTCAATGATTAGATTCATTGCCCATAAGATGACTAATTTATGTTATTGGGCACCTACCATATGAAATCTACCCAAGCTAGATTTGAAATACTGTTGCTTCCCAGACATTAAAAAAGTTAAGGGGCATATTATATTTAAAATCCTTGTCATATAAAATTGATTGTCTAATTTTCTGCTTTTTAACATACTCTTAATTACAGGCAGTTGATCTCAGAACTTCTGAAGTTTCAGTTGCTCCCCTCTTAACAGTAAGCTCATTAACAAATTAAAACAAAGATTTAAAACTCATATTTTTTAAGTACTTCCTAAAGTATTTTTTTTCCTCTCAGTTTAACAGCAACTCCTACCAAACAGCTTTACCAGAAATACAGCATGTATTGACCACGGTATGCCACAAACACAATCTTCCTCTAGCACAAACATGGGTCCGATGTATCCAACAAGGAAAAAGGGGCACCCGTCACACAGATGAAAACTACCACCACTGTATCTCAACCGTTGATTCAGCTTGCTATATAAATGACCCATCAATCATGGCCTTCCATGTGGCATGTTCAGAGCACCACCTGGTAAGAGGCCAGGGCATGGCAGGAAAGGCATTTACAACAAACCAACCTTGTTTTGCTCCTGACATATCCTCCTTTAGTAAATATGATTATCCTTTATCTCACCATGCGAGGATGTTTAATTTAAAGGGAGTGGTGGCGATTAGGTTAAGGTGCACCCATACCGGTACAGCTGATTTTGTATTAGAATTTTTCCTACCATTTAATTGCGTAAAAATGGAAGACCAGAAGGTTTTGCTCAATTCATTGTCTACCACAGTGCAAAAGGCTTGCCAGACATTACGTGTTGTAAAAGACAGTGAGATTGAGGAAGAAACTGTGTTGGAATTACGTGAGTTAAATGTTCTAATTGACTCTAAAATTGGGGAAAGCAATCAGCTAATGGATGAAGATAAAGAAGACCTGTCAAATGGTGTTGATTTGATTTTACAAGGTGAGGCAGCTAGAACAGAGAAGAAACGAACTAAGGCAGAGAAGACCATTAGCTTGTCAATTCTAAGAAAATACTTTGCTGGTAGTTTGAAAGATGCTGCAAAAAGCCTTGGAGGTTAGTAGTAATATATTTACTTAAGAAGATTAAAATCGTGATAAATTTGGGATTTTCATTTTTTAACTATTTTGAAAAGAAATTTCCTCATTTATCTATAAGGATGCATTGCATTAACTTTACTATTCACTTCCCATTTCCATCTTGATCAATTTACAACATGAGAGTGCTTATCAACCTAAATTACCATAATTGGCACAATGATCTCTGCTAATCTTCTGCCCTACTCTTCTGATCATATAGTTCTATAAAATTGCCCAATCTCTTCTGTTTCCAAAACTTTAACTCATTTTCTTCTCCTTTATTTTTACAGTTTGTCCTACAACTCTAAAAAGAATTTGTAGACAACACGGCATAACCCGGTGGCCATCTCGGAAAATAAAGAAAGTGGACCACTCTCTAAAGAAGCTCCAACTGATCATAGACTCGGTCCATGGTGCAGATCCAGCCATCCAGCTCACTGCCTTGTACCAAGACCTAACAAAAGCCCCACCACCACAAAATAACTCACCAAAAGATAAGAAATCAGCCTCGTCAGGCAGCAATAATTCTAGCTCAAGTGGGCCCTCTTCTAATGGCACAACAAAAGAAAATGCTTCTCCAGATAAAACCATTGGAGCTGAACAGAAAGAAACTGCTGAAGCTGAACAGAGTACTCAAAAAAAGTCGCAAAGGAATGGAGAGGCATTGAGTAGAATAAAGGCAACTTATGGTACAGAGAACATACGGCTCCGATTAGATCCAAATTGGGGGGTTAAGGAGTTAAAAGATGAGATTTGTAGCCGGTTTAATATAGGGAATAGTTATTCTGTGAGTTTAAGGTACTTGGATGACGACTCCGAATGGATTCTTTTAACTTGTGAGGCCGATTTGAAGGAGTGCGTACATGTGTATAAATCATCTAAGGCTGCTACAATCAAAATCTGCGTTCAAACTTCAAGACAGTCATAATGTGGTAATCTCATTTTCAGGATGATTTTTTTCTTTAAAGCTAATATTAGAATAGCATATTAATATTTGGTGTTAGAAAGATTTATTGGGGGATTGGAGCAAAGATAATTGCGAAGGTTAGAGTAGAAATGGGAACTAGGATCTAGAAAATTTGGGAATTTGCCAGAAAACTTTCTTCGTATTTTCAATAAAGCTCAGGTCTTGCGTGAATCTATCGAAATGATGATTATTGCTTTAGAACTCAAGTGGAGAATAGTTGGGTGGTAGAGAAGACACTTTTGTAATTTGTACTGTTAGATTTGGTGCCTTTCAAGGGTTGTTCTTGTAAATTCGTACTAGTGAGTTATAATTTTTGCTTACATAGTACATTCTTTTGTGCTGAATTTTCGGTTCCTTTGTATATTCCAGTTTCAAAATATTTGATTTCGTGTAAGGATACACTTATCATTCTCTTATCCAAACTAGACGATATTCAAGCTAATTTAAAAACAAAAGAGCAAAACAAAACAAAACATTAAGAAAATACGCTATCAAAAGAAAGTTATACTAACGGTAGCATTACTATTAATTAATCAACCTAGCATTATAAATCTCGAAAGAAAAAAATTAAATAAAAGAAAAATAGAGAAGGGAGATCTTATCGTACGCAATCTTACAAATTATGTTTAAGTCCTGAATCTAATTTGATTAGAGAATCAAGACTTTACAACAATAATCAAATATTTTAGTGGATTTGAGATAATTGGAGACATACAGGTTAACGCAAAAGAGCGAAAACGAGAGTTAAAATTCAATGAATTACTTTCTTATTGCATAAACTGAATCGATACAAGAATTTTCCTTCTATATGCGATACTATAACAAAAGAATCAATCTCGATTCCCTAACTAAATCTCTGGAATTTATTACGACGCGACACGTAAGCGATGTGTTGGTCGAAGTCAAAGATGCGGGCCCCTTCTTCAGAGTTGGTAGCTTTTAACGTTTCGCTGCCCATTCTCCTGACCGATCCTCCCTTCTCTTCTTCCTTCTCCATCCGCTCATTGACCCGGTCAAAGTCAAAGATTTATCCCAATTCGAATTGAGTTCGTGACAAATTACAACACAGGAAAACGCTTGGAGATTGCTAACCGGCCCCTTGTTGAATGCCCTTAGATTCATCTCCTGAAGAAGCTTCGACCTGAGAGAGAACAGCGTGCTATTCAATGGCCCTTAGATTCATCAGTGATTTGTCCGACTTCCGAGAGGGGGGTATGGCGGGACTTATGTTTGGGCTAAACTCACATCATGTTGCTGTATAGGTCTTAAAATGAAAAAGAAAAGTGATTTCTATTCGGAGTGGGGGCGGTCCGATGGGTTCGATGTCTAGTCAGAGACGTCCGTCGGCATAAAGATTAGCACACATTTGATCCGATAAATTTGATCTAATGTCTATTAGACCTAATTTGGTCCGATAAATTTGATTTGATGCCATTAGATTAAATTAGACCTTGCATCGGATCTAATTTGGTCCGATAAATTTGATCATCATTAGACCACTTCTGGATTCTTTCTACTTTGCCTAGCATTTTTTTAACTGACATTAGGTCTTATTTAACATAAGATCAAGGATAAAAGATTTAATCAATTAATCAAGAAAAAGTATCTATATTTCCAATTAATTATTCAAGAAAAATAGATTTTTACTTCTATATAGAGTTGCTTACCGTTCAGTGTGGTGGACTTTATGACATATTCACTTTTCTTAGAACATCAAGTAAATATTCTTCCTTCAAATTTATTGACAAATATTTATGAAACTTTTACAGAGAACAAAAAAAAAATGCTTCTGGCTCATGCCGAAATTTTTATTAATACCCTCCAAAAAAAAATAGCAAATCTATCCTCCGCATTAAATTTTTTTTAAAAATAACCTAATTACTCCACGTTGAGGCAGTTTTTTTTTTTTTTTTACAGATACTTAGCTGACCGCCTCACATTGGGGCGGGTTTGCTATTTTTTTTAGATGTTTAGTGTGTATAGAATGCATGTTTGCTATAAAAATTGGTATTCTACATATTCGGAAAATAAAAATGAAAAATTTAATCGAAAACTTTAATGCAAATTTTGAGACTCTTCCCTTTGTTTTTTTTGGCAACTTTAGACATGCATTTGTCAATTTTACGTCTCCAATAGGTGCCTAGCGGCTGTTCAAGTATTTGCATAATCACCATTAGATCTCTGCTGCATCTAATAAGGTGTGTCAATTGAATATTACGCGGATCTAGGTAATATATAGTTTTGTTAGATTGATCCAAGTTAACCGTTTTATTTTTCCATTTTCAGAATTTGGGTTTATGTGTTAGTCGTTGAATTAGAATTTGTGGAGAATTATTTTTAATTGAAGTATCATTTGATTTAAGATTATTTCTGGTGAAGCAATTTGTTCGATTATCTCTTTTGGATTTGTTTTGTGTGTTGTTCATTGGGAGGTGGTACTTGATATTTCGGGCTATATTAGCGTAGCTACACTGTTTCGCTATCTTTGCTTGTAGTATGTGGTCTGAGAGCTATTAAGCTATTTAGAAAAATAATTTCTTGTGAAAATTGTCTATATGTAGGGTAATATTTTATCAATATTACAATACTATATAGTCTCATCTCAAGTGAATGCTCTTCTGATGTTGTTAATTAGCTGAGTACTAATATTTTATCTAATATTTACAGTAATTTTGTAGTCATAATATTTATACAAAATATATATGATGCTCCAGCATGGTATTCGGCTTATTATGTCTTGATGAGTTCATTATTTATGAGACTTATAAGGCTATAACAAGTTGAGATTGCAAATTGGAATGCCTCTTGAAGTAATCTAATGTGACAAGATCTTATGGGGCACTGTACATTCCATCACAAAATCTGATCGATGTAATAGCACAGAATTCGATCCTTGCAAAGGATCAGACGATCATTATCTGTAATTATCGTCTTAGCTCTTGTCAATCGTTTATATTTTTAAAATTAATTAAGTGTCATATATACTCACCAAGGATAGTGTCATATAATATACAGATTAGATGAAAATATTAAGATCTCTAAATATATATAAATAAAGAGAGAGATGAGTTGGCTAATATCAAAACGTTTGTTCCTAAGCTGTGGAACAAACGCTTTGGTTTTTACATTTTTTAAATCCAAATGGTCAATCCAAACGGTTCAACATTCAATCTATAATAAAATATACTTGGAGACTAAATTTTACATTTTTTGAAATTTTTTTACTATTTATTAAGCCAGTTTTAAAATTATTGTTTTCAATAATCCAGACATATTTCACTGTTTATTAAAACCAGCGATTTTAAAACTGACTTAGTAAATAGTAAAAAATTCCAAAAAATGTAAAATTTGGTCTCCAAGCACATTTTAATATAGAGATCATATCTAACGGTTTGGATCGACCGTTTGGACTTTGAAAATCAGAAATCAATTGGTTGCACCACGGCTCCGAAACAAACATTTTGATATTAGCCAACCTCTATACACACACGCACACATATATATACACATACACACACACACACACACACACACATATAGTGGCTAATATCAAACGTTTATTCTTAAGCCCCTCGTGCAAACAAGTCGTTTTCGGATTTTCAAAGTCCAAACGGTCGATCCAAATCGTTAGATGCTCAATCCATATTAAAATATGCTTGGAGACCAAATTTTACTTTTTGTAATTTTTTTTACTATTTATTAAGCCACTTTGAAAATTGCTGATCCTGGTGAACAGTAAAAAACAATGCAACAAAATTCTGGACCATATGATCAGAAATTTTCAATGTGGCTTAATAAATAGTAAAAAAATTCCAAAAAATGTAAAATTTGGTCTCCAAGCAGATTTATAATATAGAAATCACATCTAACGGTTTGGATCGACCGTATAGACTTTGAAAATCCAAAAACGACTTGGTTGCACGAGGGCTTAGGAACAAACGTTTTGATATTAGCACTATTATACTATATATATAGTGCGGGGCTTAGCTACTTCATGGAGTAAAACGACTTGGTGCTCCACGCCTCATTATTTTCATTTGAAATCCAAACGACCGATCCGAACCGCTCACGTTGTTCTCCATATTGATATGTGCTTGGAGACCAAATTTACATTTTTTTGGAATTTTTTTACTATTTATTAAGCCACTTTGAAAATCACTGATCTGGCGGTCCAGAAATGTTTACTGTTTTTTACTGTCATAAGGATTTTCAGATTTCAAAGTGGCTTAATAAATAGTAAAAAAATTCCAAAAAATGTAAAATTTGGTCTCCAAGTACATTTCATATGA